>CANSZD010002349.1:0-346808 GCA_947648045.1 Beta corolliflora
TATATATGATATTTGAGGTGTTTATAACTTAAACTAACATCAAACTACTCATATTCATTCTTTTTCAAGTAAAATGGCCTAAAATGGCCTCGAAAAGGCCTATATTTGGTTCTAACTTGCCTATATTGTGTATTTTCAATCAAAACTACTTATAAATACATTAAACTAACTATATATATGATGTTTGAGGTGTTTATAACTTAAACTAACATCAAACTACTCATATTCATTCTTTTTCAAGTAAAATGGCCTAAAATGCCCTCAAAAGGCCTATATTTGGTTCTAACTTGCCTATATTGTGTATTTTCAATCAAAACAACTTATAAATACATTAAACTAACTATATATATGATGTTTGAGGTGTTTATAACTTAAACTAACTTCAAACTACTCATATTCATTCATTTTCAAGTAAAATGGCCTAAAATGCCCTATATTTGCCTATATATGGTTCTAACTTGCCTATATTGTGTATTTTCAATCAAAACAACTTATAAATACATTAAACTAACTATATATATGATGTTTGAGGTGTTTATAACTTTAACTAACTCAAACTACTCATATTCATTCTTTTTTTAAGTAAAATGGCCTAAAATGCCCTATATTGCCTATATATGGTTCTAACTTGCCTATATTGTGTATTTTCAATCAAAACAACTTATAAATACATTAAAATAACTATATATATGATGTTTGAGGTGTTTATAACTTAAACTAACTTCAAACTACTCATATTCATTCTTTTTCAAGTAAAATGGCCTAAAATGGCCTCGAAAAGGCCTATATTTTGGTTCTAACTTGGCCTATATTGTGTATTTTCAATCAAAACAACTTATAAATACATTAAACTAACTATATATATGATGTTTGAGGTGTTTATAACTTAAACTAACATCAAACTACTCATATTCATTCTTTTTCAAGTAAAATGGCCTAAAATGGCCTCAAAAGGCCTATATTTGGTTCTAACTTGCCTATATTGTGTATTTTCAATCAAAACAACTTATAAGTACATTAAACTAACTATATATATGATGTTTGAGGTGTTTATAACTTAAACTAACTTCAAACTACTCATATTCATTCATTTTCAAGTAAAATGGCCTAAAATGGCCTAATTGCCTATATATGGTTCTAACTTGCCTATATTGTGTATTTTCAATCAAAACAACTTATAAATACATTAAACTAACTTATATATATGATGTTTAAGGTGTTTATAACTTAAACTAACTTCAAACTACTCATATTCATTCTTTTTCAAGTAAAATGGCCTAAAATGGCCTATATTTGCCTATATTTGGTTCTAACTTGCCTATATTGTGTATTTTCAATCAAAACAACTTATAAATACATTAAACTAACTATATATATGGTGTTTGAGGTGTTTATAACTTAAACTAACTTCAAACTACTCATATTCATTCTTTTTCAAGTAAAATGGCCTAAAATGGCCTCAAAAGGCCTATATTTGGTTCTAACTTGCCTATATTGTGTATTTTCAATCAAAACAACTTATAAATACATTAAACTAACTATATATATGATGTTTTAGGTGTTTATAACTTAAACTAACTTCAAACTACTCAATATTCATTCTTTTTCAAGTAAAATGGCCTAAAATGGCCTCAAATAGCCTATATTTGGTTCTAACTTGCCTATATTGTGTATTTTCAATCAAAACAACTTATAAATACATTAAACTAACTATATATATGATGTTTGAGGTGTTTATAACTTAAACTAACTTCAAACTACTCATATTCATTCTTTTTCAAGTAAAATGGCCTAAAATGGCCTATATTTACCTATATTTGGTTCTAACTTGCTCTATATTGTGTATTTTCAATCAAAACAACTTATAAATACATTAAACTAACTATATATATGATGTTTGAGGTGTTTATAACTTAAACTAACTTCAAACTACTCATATTCATTCTTTTTCAAGTAAAATGGCCTAAAATGCCCTATATTTGCCTATATTTGGTTCTAACTTGCCTATATTGTGTATTTTCAATCAAAACAACTTATAAATACATTAAATTAACTATATATATGATGTTTGAAGGTGTTTATAACTTAAACTAACTTCAAACTACTCATATTCATTCTTTTTCAAGTAAAATGGCCTAAAATGGCCTCAAAAGGCCTATATTTGGTTCTAACTTGCCTATATTGTGTATTTTCAATCAAAACAACTTATAAATACATTAAACTAACTATATATATGATGTTTGAGGTGTTTATAACTTAAACTAACTTCAAACTATTCATATTCATTCTTTTTCAAGTAAAATGGCCTAAAATAGCCTATATTTGCCTATATATGGTTCTAACTTGCCTATATTGTGTATTTTCAATCAAAACAACTTATAAATACATTAAACTAACTATATATATGATGTTTGAGGTGTTTATAACTTAAACAAACTTCAAACTACTCATATTCATTCTTTTCAAGTAAAATGGCCTAAAATGGCCTCAATTTGCCTATATTTGGTTCTAACTTGTCTATATTGTGTATTTTCAATCAAAACAACTTATAAATACATTAAACTAACTATATATATGATGTTTGAGGTGTTTATAACTGAAACTAACATCAAACTACTCATATTCATTCTTTTTCAAGTAAAATGGCCTAAAATGGCCTCAAAAGACCTATATTTGGTTCTAACTTGCCTATATTGTGTATTTTCAATCAAAACAACTTATAAATACATTAAACTAACTATATATATGATATTTGAGGTGTTTATAACTTAAACTAACATCAAACTACTCATATTCATTCATTTTCAAGTAAAATGGCCTAAAATGCCCTATATTTGCCTATATATGGTTCTAACTTGCCTATATTGTGTATTTTCAATCAAAACAACTTATAAATACATTAAACTAACTATATATATGATGTTTGAGGTGTTTATAACTTAAACTAACTTCAAACTACTCATATTCATTCTTTTTCAAGTAAAATGGCCTAAAATGGCCTTCATTTGCCTATATTTGGTTCTAACTTGCCTATATTTTGTATTTTCAATCAAAACAACTTATAAATACATTAAAATAACTATATATATGATGTTTAAGGTGTTTATAACTTAAACTAACTTCAAACTACTCATATTCATTCTTTTTCAAGTAAAATGGCCTAAAATGGCCTCAAAAGGCCTATATTTGGTTCTAACTTGCCTATATTGTGTATTTTCAATCAAAAGAACTTATAAATACATTAAACTAACTATATATATGATGTTTGAGGTGTTTATAACTTAAACTAACATCAAACTACTCATATTCATTCTTTTCAAGTAAAATGGCCTAAAATGGCCTCAAAAGATCCTATATATGGTTTTAACTTGCCTATATTGTGTATTTTCAATCAAAACAACTTATAAATACATTAAACTAACTATATATATGATGTTTGAGGTGTTTATAACTTAAACTAACATCAAACTACTCATATTCATTCATTTTCAAGTAAAATGGCCTAAAATGCCCTATATTTGCCTATATATGGTTCTAACTTGCCTATATTGTGTATTTTCAATCAAAACAACTTATAAATACATTAAACTAACTATATATATGATGTTTGAGGTGTTTATAACTTTAACTAACATCAAACTACTCATATTCATTCTTTTTCAAGTAAAATGGCCTAAAATGCCCTATATTTGCCTATATTTGGTTCTAACTTGCCTATATTGTGTATTTTCAATCAAAACAACTTATAAAAACATGAAAATAACTATATATATGATGTTTGAGGTGTTTATAACTTAAACTAACATCAAACTACTCATATTCATTCTTTTTCAAGTAAAATGGCCTAAAATGGCCTCAAAAGGCCTATATTTGGTTCTAACTTGCCTATATTGTGTATTTTCAATCAAAACAACATATAAATACATTAAACTAACTATATATATGATGTTTGAGGTGTTTATAACTTAAACTAACATCAAACTACTCTATATTCATTCATTTTCAAGTAAAATGGCCTAAAATGGCCTCAAAAGGCCTATATTTGGTTCTAACTTGCCTATATTGTGTATTTTCAATCAAAACAACTTATAAATACATTAAACTAACTATATATATGATGTTTGAGGTGTTTATAACTTAAACTAACATCAAACTACTCATATTCATTCATTTTCAAGTAAAATGGCCTAAAATGCCCTATTTTTGCCTATATATGGTTCTAACTTGCCTATATTGTGTATTTTCAATCAAAACAACTTATAAATACATTAAACTAACTATATATATGATGTTTAAGGTGTTTATAACTTAAACTAACTTCAAACTACTCATATTCATTCTTTTTCAAGTAAAATGGCCTAAAATGCCCTATATTGGCCTATATTTGGTTCTAACTTGCCAATATTGTGTATTTTTAATCAAAACTACTTATAAATACATTAAAAAAACTATATATATGATGTTTGAGGTGTTTATAACTTAAACTAACTTCAAACTACTCATATTCATTCTTTTTCAAGTAAAATGGCCTAAAATGGCCTCAAAAGGCCTATATTTGGTTCTAACTTGCCTATATTGTGTATTTTCAATCAAAACAACTTATAAATACATTAAACTAACTATATATATGATGTTTTAGGTGTTTATAACTTAAACTAACTTCAAACTACTCATATTCATTCTTTTTCAAGTAAAATGGCCTAAAATGGCCTCAAAAGGCCTATATTTGGTTCTAACTTGCCTATATTGTGTATTTTCAATCAAAACAACTTATAAATACATTAAACTAACTATATATATGATGTTTGAGGTGTTTATAACTTAAACTAACTTCAAACTACTCATATTCATTCATTTTCAAGTAAAATGGCCTAAAATGCCCTATATTGGCCTATATATGGTTCTAACTTGCCTATATTGTGTATTTTCAATCAAAACAACTTATAAATACATTAAACTAACTATATATATGATGTTTGAGGTGTTTATAACTTTAACTAACATCAAACTACTCATATTCATTCTTTTTCAAGTAAAATGGCCTAAAATGCCTCATATTGGCCTATATATGGTTCTAACTTGCCTATATTGTGTATTTTCAATCAAAACAACTTATAAAAACATTAAACTAACTATATATATGATGTTTGAGGTGTTTATAACTTAAACTAACATCAAACTACTCATATTCATTCTTTTTCAAGTAAAATGGCCTAAAATGGCCTCAAAAGGCCTATATTTGGTTCTAACTTGCCTATATTGTGTATTTTCAATCAAAACAACTTATAAATACATTAAACTAACTATATATATGATGTTTGAGGTGTTTATAACTTAAACTAACTTCAAACTACTCATATTCATTCTTTTTCAAGTAAAATGGCCTAAAATGGCCTCAAAAGGCCTATATTTGGTTCTAACTTGCCTATATTGTGTATTTTCAATCAAAACAACTTATAAATACATTAAACTAACTATATATATGATGTTTGAGGTGTTTATAACTTAAACTAACCTCAAACTACTCATATTCATTCTTTTTCAAGTAAAATGGCCTAAAATGGCCTATATTTAGCCTATATTTGGTTCTAACTTGCCTATATTGTGTATTTTCAATCAAAACAACTTATAAATACATTAAACTAACTATATATATGATGTTTTAGGTGTTTATAACTTAAACAAACTTCAAACTACTCATATTCATTCTTTTCAAGTAAAATGGCCTAAAATGCCCTAAGCCTATATTTGGTTCTAACTTGCCTATATTGTGTATTTTCAATCAAAACAACTTATAAATACATTAAACTAACTATATATATGATGTTTGAGGTGTTTATAACTTAAAATAACATCAAACTACTCATATTCATTCTTTTTCAAGTAAAATGGCCTCAAAATGGCCTCAAAAGGCCTATATTTGGTTCTAACTTGCCTATATTGTGTATTTTCAATCAAAACAACTTATAAATACATTAAACTAACTATATATATGATGTTTGAGGTGTTTATAACTTAAACTAACTTCAAACTACTCATATTCATTCTTTTTCAAGTAAAATGGCCTAAAATGGCCTATATTTGCCTATATTTGGTTCTAACTTGCCTATATTGTGTATTTTCAATCAAAACAACTTATAAATACATTAAACAAACTATATATATGATGTTTGAGGTGTTTATAACTTAAACTAACTTCAAACTACTCATATTCATTCTTTTTCAAGTAAAATGGCCTAAAATGCCTTATATTTGCCTATATTTGGTTCTAACTTGCCTATATTGTGTATTTTCAATCAAAACAACTTATAAAAACATTAAACTAACTATATATATGATGTTTGAGGTGTTTATAACTTAAACTAACATCAAACTACTCATATTCATTCTTTTTCAAGTAAAATGGCCTAAAATGGCCTCAAAAAGGCCTATATTTGGTTCTAACTTGCCTATATTGTGTATTTTCAATCAAAACAACTTATAAATACATTAAACTAACTATATATATGATGTTTAAGGTGTTTATAACTTAAACTAACTTCAAACTACTCATATTCATTCATTTTCAAGTAAAATGGCCTAAAATGCCCTATATTTGCCTATATTTGGTTCTAACTTGCCTATATTGTATATTTTCAATCAAAACAACTTATAAATACATTAAAATAACTATATATATGATGTTTGCGGTGTTTATAACTTAAACTAACATCAAACTACTCATATTCATTCATTTTCAAGTAAAATGGCCTAAAATGCCCTATATTGGCCTATATATGGTTCTAACTTGCCTATATTTTGTATTTTCAATCAAAACAACTTATAAATACATTAAAATAACTATATATATGATGTTTGAGGTGTTTATAACTTAAACTAACATCAAACTACTCATATTCATTCTTTTTCAAGTAAAATGGCCTAAAATGGCCTCAAAAGGCCTATATATGGTTCTAACTTGCCTATATTGTGTATTTTCAATCAAAACAACTTATAAATACATTAAACTAACTATTTATATGATGTTTGAGGTGTTTATAACTTAAACTAACTTCAAACTACTCATATTCATTCTTTTTCAAGTAAAATGGCCAAAAATGGCCTCAAAAGGCCTATATATGGTTCTAACTTGCCTATATTGTGTATTTTCAATCAAAACAACTTATAAATACATTAAACTAACTATATATATGATGTTTGAGGTGTTTATTACTTAAACTAACTTCAAACTACTCATATTCATTCATTTTCAAGTAAAATGGCCTAAAATGCCCTATAAATGCCTATATTTGGTTCTAACTTGCCTATATTGTGTATTTTCAATCAAAACAACTTATAAATACATTAAACTAACTATATATATGATGTTTGAGGTGTTTATAACTTAAACTAACTTCAAACTACTCATATTCATTCTTTTTCAAGTAAAATGGCCTTAAATGGCCTAATTGGCCTATATATGGTTCTAACTTGCCTATATTTTGTATTTTCAATCAAAACAACTTATAAATACATTAAAATAACTATATATATGATGTTTGAGGTGTTTATAACTTAAACTAACTTCAAACTACTCATATTCATTCTTTTTCAAGTAAAATGGCCTAAAATGGCCTCAAAAGGCCTATATTTGGTTCTAACTTGCCTATATTGTGTATTTTCAATCAAAACAACTATATAAATACATTAAACTAACTATATATATGATGTTTGAGGTGTTTATAACTTAAACTAACATCAAACTACTCATATTCATTCTTTTTCAAGTAAAATGGCCTAAAATGGCCTCAAAAGGCCTATATTTGGTTCTAACTTGCCTATATTGTGTATTTTCAATCAAAACAACTTATAAATACATTAAACTAACTATATATATGATGTTTGAGGTGTTTATAACTTAAACTAACTTCAAACTACTCATATTCATTCATTTTCAAGTAAAATGGCCTAAAATGCCCTATATTTGCCTATATATGGTTCTAACTTGCCTATATTGTGTATTTTCAATCAAAACAACTTATAAATAAATTAAACTAACTATATATATGATGTTTAAGGTGTTTATAACTTAAACTAACTTCAAACTACTCATATTCATTCTTTTCAAGTAAAATGGCCTAAAATGGCCTATATTTGCCTATATATGGTTCTAACTTGCCTATATTGTGTATTTTCAATCAAAACAACTTATAAATACATTAAACTAACTATATATATGATGTTTGAGGTGTTTATAACTTAAACTAACATCAAACTACTCATATTCATTCTTTTTCAAGTAAAATGGCCTAAAATGGCCTCAAAAGGCCTATATTTGGTTCTAACTTGCCTATATTGTGTATTTTCAATCAAAACAACTTATAAATACATTAAACTAACTATATATATGATGTTTGAGGTGTTTATAACTTAAACTAACATCAAACTACTCATATTCATTCATTTTCAAGTAAAATGGCCTAAAATGGCCTCAATATTTGCCTATATATGGTTCTAACTTGCCTATATTGTGTATTTTCAATCAAAACAACTTATAAATACATTAAACTAACTATATATATGATGTTTGAGGTGTTTATAACTTAAACTAACATCAAACTACTCATATTCATTCTTTTTCAAGTAAAATGGCCTAAAATGCCCTCATATTTGCCTATATATGGTTCTAACTTGCCTATATTGTGTATTTTCAATCAAAACAACTTATAAAAACATTAAACTAACTATATATATGATGTTTGAGGTGTTTATAACTTAAACTAACATCAAACTACTCATATTCATTCTTTTTCAAGTAAAATGGCCTAAAATGGCCTCAAAAGGCCTATATTTGGTTCTAACTTGCCTATATTGTGTATTTTCAATCAAAACAACTTATAAATACATTAAACTAACTATATATATGATGTTTGAGGTGTTTATAACTTAAACTAACATCAAACTACTCATATTCATTCTTTTTCAAGTAAAATGGCCTAAAATGGCCTCAAAAGGCCTATATTTGGTTCTAACTTGCCTATATTGTGTATTTTCAATCAAAACAACATATAAATACATTAAACTAACTATATATATGATGTTTGAGGTGTTTATAACTTAAACTAACATTCAAACTACTCATATTCATTCATTTTCAAGTAAAATGGCCTAAAATGCCCTATATTTGCCTATATATGGTTCTAACTTGTCTATATTGTGTATTTTCAATCAAAACAACTTATAAATACATTAAACTAACTATATATATGATGTTTGAGGTGTTTATAACTTTAACTAACATCAAACTACTCATATTCATTCTTTTTCAAGTAAAATGGCCTAAAATGCCCTATATTTGCCTATATATGGTTCTAACTTGTCTATATTTTGTATTTTCAATCAAAACAACTTATAAAAACATTAAAATAACTATATATATGATGTTTGAGGAGTTTATAACTTAAACTAACATCAAACTACTCATATTCATTCTTTTTCAAGTAAAATGGCCTAAAATGGCCTCAAAAGGCCTATATTTGGTTCTAACTTGCCTATATTGTGTATTTTCAATCAAAACAACATATAAATACATTAAACTAACTATATATATGATGTTTGAGGTGTTTATAACTTAAACTAACATCAAACTACTCATATTCATTCTTTTTCAAGTAAAATGGCCTAAAATGGCCTCAAAAGGCCTATATTTGGTTCTAACTTGCCTATATTGTGTATTTTCAATCAAAACAACATATAAATACATTAAACTAACTATATATATGATGTTTGAGGTGTTTATTACTTAAACTAACCTCAAACTACTCATATTCATTCTTTTTCAAGTAAAATGGCCTAAAATGGCCTATTACCTATATATGGTTCTAACATGTCTATATTGTGTATTTTCAATCAAAACAACTTATAAATACATTAAACTAACTATATATATGATGTTTTAGGTGTTTATAACTTAAACAAACATCAAACTACTCATATTCATTCTTTTTCAAGTAAAATGGCCTAAAATGCCCTATATTTGCCTATATATGGTTCTAACTTGCCAATATTGTGTATTTTCAATCAAAACAACTTATAAAAACATTAAACTAACTATATATATGATGTTTGAGGTGTTTATAACTTAAACTAACATCAAACTACTCATATTCATTCTTTTTCAAGTAAAATGGCCTAAAATGGCCTCAAAAGGCCTATATTTGGTTCTAACTTGCCTATATTGTGTATTTTCAATCAAAACAACATATAAAAACATTAAACTAACTATATATATGATGTTTGAGGTGTTTATTACTTAAACTAACATCAAACTACTCATATTCATTCTTTTTCAAGTAAAATGGCCTAAAATGGCCTATATTTGCCTATATATGGTTCTAACTTGTCTATATTGTGTATTTTCAATCAAAACAACTTATAAATACATTAAACTAACTATATATATGATGTTTGAGGTGTTTATAACTTAAACAAACATCAAACTACTCATATTCATTCTTTTTCAAGTAAAATGGCCTAAAATGCCTTATATTTGCCTATATATGGTTCTAACTTGTCTATATTTTGTATTTTCAATCAAAACAACTTATAAAAACATTAAACTAACTATATATATGATGTTTGAGGTGTTTATAACTTAAACTAACATCAAACTACTCATATTCATTCTTTTTCAAGTAAAATGGCCTAAAATGGCCTCAAAAGGCCTATATTTGGTTCTAACTTGCCTATATTGTGTATTTTCAATCAAAACAACATATAAATACATTAAACTAACTATATATATGATGTTTGAGGTGTTTATAACTTAAACTAACATCAAACTACTCATATTCATTCATTTTCAAGTAAAATGGCCTAAAATGCCCTATATTTGCCTATATATGGTTCTAACTTGTCTATATTGTGTATTTTCAATCAAAACAACTTATAAATACATTAAACTAACTATATATATGATGTTTGAGGTGTTTATAACTTTAACTAACATCAAACTACTCATATTCATTCTTTTTCAAGTAAAATGGCCTAAAATGCCCTATATTTGCCTATATATGGTTCTAACTTGTCTATATTTTGTATTTTCAATCAAAACAACTTATAAAAACATGAAAATAACTATATATATGATGTTTGAGGAGTTTATAACTTAAACTAACATCAAACTACTCATATTCATTCTTTTTCAAGTAAAATGACCTAAAATGGCCTCAAAAGGCCTATATTTGGTTCTAACTTGCCTATATTGTGTATTTTCAATCAAAACAACATATAAATACATTAATCTAACTATATATATGATGTTTGAGGTGTTTATAACTTAAACTAACATCAAACTACTCATATTCATTCTTTTTCAAGTAAAATGGCCTAAAATGGCCTCAAAAGGCCTATATTTGGTTCTAACTTGCCTATATTGTGTATTTTCAATCAAAACAACATATAAATACATTAAACTAACTATATATATGATGTTTGAGGTGTTTATAACTTAAACTAACATCAAACTACTCATATTCATTCATTTTCAAGTAAAATGGCCTAAAATGCCCTATATTTGCCTATATATGGTTCTAACTTGTCTATATTGTGTATTTTCAATCAAAACAACTTATAAATACATTAAACTAACTATATATATGATGTTTGAGGTGTTTATAACTTTAACTAACATCAAACTACTCATATTCATTCTTTTTCAAGTAAAATGGCCTAAAATGCCCTATATTTGCCTATATATGGTTCTAACTTGTCTATATTTTGTATTTTCAATCAAAACAACTTATAAAAACATTAAAATAACATATATATATGATGTTTGAGGAGTTTATAACTTAAACTAACATCAAACTACTCATATTCATTCTTTTTCAAGTAAAATGGCCTAAAATGGCCTCAAAAGGCCTATATTTGGTTCTAACTTGCCTATATTGTGTATTTTCAATCAAAACAACATATAAATACATTAATCTAACTATATATATGATGTTTGAGGTGTTTATAACTTAAACTAACATCAAACTACTCATATATTCATTCTTTTTCAAGTAAAATGGCCTAAAATGGCCTCAAAAGACCTATATTTGGTTCTAACTTGCCTATATTGTGTATTTTCAATCAAAACAACATATAAATACATTAAACTAACTATATATATGATATTTGAGGTGTTTATAACTTAAACTAACATCAAACTACTCATATTCATTCATTTTCAAGTAAAATGGCCTAAAATGCCCTATATTTGCCTATATATGGTTCTAACTTGTCTATATTGTGTATTTTCAATCAAAACAACTTATAAATACATTAAACTAACTATATATATGATGTTTGAGGTGTTTATAACTTTAACTAACATCAAACTACTCATATTCATTCTTTTTCAAGTAAAATGGCCTAAAATGCCCTATATTTGCCTATATATGGTTCTAACTTGTCTATATTTTGTATTTTCAATCAAAACAACTTATAAAAACATGAAAATAACTATATATATGATGTTTGAGGAGTTTATAACTTAAACTAACATCAAACTACTCATATTCATTCTTTTTCAAGTAAAATGACCTAAAATGGCCTCAAAAGGCCTATATTTGGTTCTAACTTGCCAATATTGTGTATTTTCAATCAAAACAACATATAAATACATTAATCTAACTATATATATGATTTTTGAGTTGTTTATAACTTAAACTAACATCAAACTACTCATATTCATTCTTTTTCAAGTAAAATGGCCTCAAATGGCCTCAAAAGGCCTATATTTGGTTCTAACTTGCCTATATTGTGTATTTTCAATCAAAACAACATATAAATACATTAAACTAACTATATATATGATGTTTGAGGTGTTTATTACTTAAACTAACCTCAAACTACTCATATTCATTCTTTTTCAAGTAAAATGGCCTAAAATGGCCTATATTTACCTATATATGGTTCTAACATGTCTATATTGTGTATTTTCAATCAAAACAACTTATAAATACATTAAACTAACTATATATATGATGTTTTAGGTGTTTATAACTTAAACAAACATCAAACTACTCATATTCATTCTTTTTCAAGTAAAATGGCCTAAAATGCCCTATATTTGCCTATATATGGTTCTAACTTGCCAATATTGTGTATTTTCAATCAAAACAACTTATAAAAACATTAAACTAACTATATATATGATGTTTGAGGTGTTTATAACTTAAACTAACATCAAACTACTCATATTCATTCTTTTTCAAGTAAAATGGCCTAAAATGGCCTCAAAAGGCCTATATTTGGTTCTAACTTGCCTATATTGTGTATTTTCAATCAAAACAACATATAAAAACATTAAACTAACTATATATATGATGTTTGAGGTGTTTATTACTTAAACTAACATCAAACTACTCATATTCATTCTTTTTCAAGTAAAATGGCCTAAAATGGCCTATATTTGCCTATATATGGTTCTAACTTGTCTATATTGTGTATTTTCAATCAAAACAACTTATAAATACATTAAACTAACTATATATATGATGTTTGAGGTGTTTATAACTTAAACAAACATCAAACTACTCAAATTCATTCTTTTTCAAGTAAAATGGCCTAAAATGCCTTATATTTGCCTATATATGGTTCTAACTTGTCTATATTTTGTATTTTCAATCAAAACAACTTATAAAAACATTAAACTAACTATATATATGATGTTTGAGGTGTTTATAACTTAAACTAACATCAAACTACTCATATTCATTCTTTTTCAAGTAAAATGGCCTAAAATGGCCTCAAAAGACCTATATTTGGTTCTAACTTGCCTATATTGTGTATTTTCAATCAAAACAACATATAAATACATTAAACTAACTATATATATGATATTTGAGGTGTTTATAACTTAAACTAACATCAAACTACTCATATTCATTCATTTTCAAGTAAAATGGCCTAAAATGCCCTATATTTGCCTATATATGGTTCTAACTTGTCTATATTGTGTATTTTCAATCAAAACAACTTATAAATACATTAAAATAACTATATATATGATGTTTGAGGTGTTTATAACTTTAACTAACATCAAACTACTCATATTCATTCTTTTTCAAGTAAAATGGCCTAAAATGCCCTATATTTGCCTATATATGGTTCTAACTTGTCTATATTTTGTATTTTCAATCAAAACAACTTATAAAAACATTAAAATAACTATATATATGATGTTTGAGGAGTTTATAACTTAAACTAACATCAAACTACTCATATTCATTCTTTTTCAAGTAAAATGGCCTAAAATGGCCTCAAAAGGCCTATATTTGGTTCTAACTTGCCTATATTGTGTATTTTCAATCAAAAGAACATATAAATACATTAATCTAACTATATATATGATGTTTGAGGTGGTTATAACTTAAACTAACATCAAACTACTCATATTCATTCTTTTTCAAGTAAAATGGCCTAAAATGGCCTCAAAAGACCTATATTTGGTTCTAACTTGCCTATATTGTGTATTTTCAATCAAAACAACATATAAATACATTAAACTAACTATATATATGATGTTTGAGGTGTTTATAACTTAAACTAACATCAAACTACTCATATTCATTCATTTTCAAGTAAAATGGCCTAAAATGCCCTATATTTGCCTATATATGGTTCTAACTTGTCTATATTGTGTATTTTCAATCAAAACAACTTATAAATACATTAAACTAACTATATATATGATGTTTGAGGTGTTTATAACTTTAACTAACATCAAACTACTCATATTCATTCTTTTTCAAGTAAAATGGCCTAAAATTATATTTGCCTATATATGGTTCTAACTTGCCTATATTGTGTATTTTCAATCAAAACAACTTATAAAAACATTAAAATAACTTATATATATGATGTTTGAGGAGTTTATAACTTAAACTAACATCAAACTACTCATATTCATTCTTTTTCAAGTAAAATGGCCTAAAATGGCCTCAAAAAACCTATATTTGGTTCTAACTTGCCTATATTGTGTATTTTCAATCAAAACAACATATAAATACATTAAACTAACTATATATATGATGTTTGAGGTGTTTATAACTTAAACTAACATCAAACTACTCATATATTCATTCTTTTTCAAGTAAAATGGCCTAAAATGGCCTCAAAAGACCTATATTTGGTTCTAACTTGCCTATATTGTGTATTTTCAATCAAAACAACATATAAATACATTAAACTAACTATATATATGATGTTTGAGGTGTTTATAACTTAAACTAACATCAAACTACTCATATTCATTCATTTTCAAGTAAAATGGCCTAAAATGCCCTATATTTGCCTATATATGGTTCTAACTTGTCTATATTGTGTATTTTCAATCAAAACAACTTATAAATACATTAAACTAACTATATATATGATGTTTGAGGTGTTTATAACTTTAACTAACATCAAACTACTCATATTCATTCTTTTCCAAGTAAAATGGCCTAAAATGCCCTATATTTGCCTATATATGGTTCTAACTTGTCTATATTTTGTATTTTCAATCAAAACAACTTATAAAAACATTAAAATAACTATATATATGATGTTTGAGGAGTTTATAACTTAAACTAACATCAAACTACTCATATTCATTCTTTTTCAAGTAAAATGGCCTAAAATGGTCTCAAAAGGCCTATATTTGGTTCTAACTTGCCTATATTGTGTATTTTCAATCAAAACAACATAAAAACACATTAAACTAACTATATATATGATGTTTGAGGTGTTTATAACTTAAACTAACATCAAACTACTCATATTCATTCTTTTTCAAGTAAAATGGCCTAAAATGCCCTATATTTGCCTATATATGGTTCTAACTTGTCTATATTTTGTATTTTCAATCAAAACAACTTATAAAAACATTAAAATAACTATATATATGATGTTTGAGGAGCTTATAACTTAAACTAACATCAAACTACTCATATTCATTCTTTTTCAAGTAAAATGGCCTAAAATAGCCTTCTAAAGGCCTATATTTGGTTCTAACTTGCCTATATTGTGTATTTTCAATCAAAACAACTTATAATTACATTAAACTAACTATATATATGATGTTTGAGTTGTTTATAACTTAAACTAACATCAAACTACTCATATTCATTCTTTTTCAAGTAAAATGGCCTAAAATGGCCTCAAAAGACCTATATTTGGTTCTAACTTGCCTATATTGTGTATTTTCAATCAAAACAACATATAAATACATTAAACTAACTATATATATGATGTTTGAGGTGTTTATAACTTAAACTAACATCAAACTACTCATATTCATTCATTTTCAAGTAAAATGGCCTAAAATGCCCTATATTTGCCTATATATGGTTCTAACTTGTCTATATTGTGTATTTTCAATCAAAACAACTTATAAATACATTAAAATAACTATATATATGATGTTTGAGGTGTTTATAACTTTAACTAACATCAAACTACTCATATTCATTCTTTTTCAAGTAAAATGGCCTAAAATGCCCTATATTTGCCTATATATGGTTCTAACTTGTCTATATTTTGTATTTTCAATCAAAATAACTTATAAAAACATTAAAATAACTATATATATATGATGTTTGAGGAGTTTATAACTTAAACTAACATCAAACTACTCATATTCATTCTTTTTCAAGTAAAATGGCCTAAAATGGCCTCAAAAGGCCTATATTTGGTTCTAACTTGCCTATATTGTGTATTTTCAATCAAAACAACATATAAATACATTAATCTAACTATATATATGATGTTTGAGGTGTTTATAACTTAAACTAACATCAAACTACTCATATATTCATTCTTTTTCAAGAAAAATGGCCTAAAATGGCCTCAAAAGACCTATATTTGGTTCTAACTTGCCTATATTGTGTATTTTCAATCAAAACAACATATAAATACATTAAACTAACTATATATATGATGTTTGAGGTGTTTATAACTTAAACTAACATCAAACTACTCATATTCATTCATTTTCAAGTAAAATGGCCTAAAATGCCCTATATTTGCCTATATATGGTTCTAACTTGTCTATATTGTGTATTTTCAATCAAAACAACTTATAAATACATTAAACTAACTATATATATGATGTTTGAGGTGTTTATAACTTTAACTAACATCAAACTACTCATATTCATTCTTTTTCAAGTAAAATGGCCTAAAATGCCCTATATTTGCCTATATATGGTTCTAACTTGTCTATATTTTGTATTTTCAATCAAAACAACTTATAAAAACATTAAAATAACTATATATATGATGTTTGAGGAGTTTATAACTTAAACTAACATCAAACTACTCATATTCATTCTTTTTCAAGTAAAATGGCCTAAAATGGCCTCAAAAGGCCTATATTTGGTTCTAACTTGCCTATATTGTGTATTTTCAATCAAAACAACATAAAAATACATTAATCTAACTATATATATGATGTTTGAGGTGTTTATAACTTAAACTAACATCAAACTACTCATATTCATTCTTTTTCAAGTAAAATGGCCTAAAATGGCCTCAAAAGACCTATATTTGGTTCTAACTTGCCTATATTGTGTATTTTCAATCAAAACAACATATAAATACATTAAACTAACTATATATATGATGTTTGAGGTGTTTATAACTTAAACTAACATCAAACTACTCATATTCATTCATTTTCAAGTAAAATGGCCTAAAATGCCCTATATTTGCCTATATATGGTTCTAACTTGTCTATATTGTGTATTTTCAATCAAAACAACTTATAAATACATTAAACTAACTATATATATGATGTTTGAGGTGTTTATAACTTTAACTAACATCAAACTACTCATATTCATTCTTTTTCAAGTAAAATGGCCTAAAATACCCTATATTTGCCTATATATGGTTCTAACTTGTCTATATTTTGTATTTTCAATCAAAATAACTTATAAAAACATTAAAATAACTATATATATATGATGTTTGAGGAGTTTATAACTTAAACTAACATCAAACTACTCATATTCATTCTTTTTCAAGTAAAATGGCCTAAAATGGCCTCAAAAGACCTATATTTGGTTCTAACTTGCCTATATTGTGTATTTTCAATCAAAACAACATATAAATACATTAATCTAACTATATATATGATGTTTGAGGTGTTTATAACTTAAACTAACATCAAACTACTCATATATTCATTCTTTTTCAAGTAAAATGGCCTAAAATGGCCTCAAAAAGACCTATATTTAGTTCTAACTTGCCTATATTGTGTATTTTCAATCAAAAAAACATATAAATACATTAAACTAACTATATATATGATGTTTGAGGTGTTTATAACTTAAACTAACATCAAACTACTCATATTCATTCATTTTCAAGTAAAATGGCCTAAAATGCCCTATATTTGCCTATATATGGTTCTAACTTGTCTATATTGTGTATTTTCAATCAAAACAACTTATAAATACATTAAACTAACTATATATATGATGTTTGAGGTGTTTATAACTTTAACTAACATCAAACTACTCATATTCATTCTTTTTCAAGTAAAATGGCCTAAAATGCCCTATATTTGCCTATATATGGTTCTAACTTGTCTATATTTTGTATTTTCAATCAAAACAACTTATAAAAACATTAAAATAACTATATATATGATGTTTGAGGAGTTTATAACTTAAACTAACATCAAACTACTCATATTCATTCTTTTTCAAGTAAAATGGCCTAAAATGGTCTCAAAAGGCCTATATTTGGTTCTAACTTGCCTATATTGTGTATTTTCAATCAAAACAACATAAAAATACATTAATCTAACTATATATATGATGTTTGAGGTGTTTATAACTTAAACTAACATCAAACTACTCATATTCATTCTTTTTCAAGTAAAATGGCCTAAAATGGCCTCAAAAGACCTATATTTGGTTCTAACTTGCCTATATTGTGTATTTTCAATCAAAATAACATATAAATACATTAAACTAACTATATATATGATGTTTGAGGTGTTTATAACTTAAACTAACATCAAACTACTCATATTCATTCATTTTCAAGTAAAATGGCCTAAAATGCCCTATATTTGCCTATATATGGTTCTAACTTGTCTATATTGTGTATTTTCAATCAAAACAACTTATAAATACATTAAACTAACTATATATATGATGTTTGAGGTGTTTATAACTTTAACTAACATCAAACTACTCATATTCATTCTTTTTCAAGTAAAATGGCCTAAAATGCCCTATATTTGCCTATATATGGTTCTAACTTTGTCTATATTTTGTATTTTCAATCAAAACAACTTATAAAAACATTAAAATAACTATGTATATGATGTTTGAGGAGTTTATAACTTAAACTAACATCAAACTACTCATATTCATTCTTTTTCAAGTAAAATGGCCTAAAATGCCTCAAAAGGCCTATATTTGGTTCTAACTTGCCTATATTGTGTATTTTCAATCAAAACAACATATAAATACATTAAACTAACTATATATATGATGTTTGAGGTGTTTATAACTTAAACTAACATCAAACTACTCATATTCATTCTTTTTCAAGTAAAATGGCCTAAAATGGCCTCAAAAGACCTATATTTGGTTCTAACTTGCCTATATTGTGTATTTTCAATCAAAACAACATATAAATACATTAATCTAACTATATATATGATGTTTGAGGTGTTTATAACTTAAACTAACATCAAACTACTCATATATTCATTCTTTTTCAAGAAAAATGGCCTAAAATGGCCTCAAAAGACCTATATTTGGTTCTAACTTGCCTATATTGTGTATTTTCAATCAAAAAAACATATAAATACATTAAACTAACTATATATATGATGTTTGAGGTGTTTATAACTTAAACTAACATCAAACTACTCATATTCATTCATTTTCAAGTAAAATGGCCTAAAATGCCCTATATATGGTTCTAACTTGTCTATATTGTGTATTTTCAATCAAAACAACTTATAAATACATTAAACTAACTATATATATGATGTTTGAGGTGTTTATAACTTTAACTAACATCAAACTACTCATATTCATTCTTTTTCAAGTAAAATGGCCTAAAATACCCTATATTTGCCTATATATGGTTCTAACTTGTCTATATTTTGTATTTTCAATCAAAACAACTTATAAAAACATTAAAATAACTATATATATGATGTTTGAGGAGCTTATAACTTAAACTAACATCAAACTACTCATATTCATTCTTTTTCAAGTAAAATGGCCTAAAATGGTCTCAAAAGGCCTATATTTGGTTCTAACTTGCCTATATTGTGTATTTTCAATCAAAACAACATAAAAATACATTAATCTAACTATATATATGATGTTTGAGGTGTTTATAACTTAAACTAACATCAAACTACTCATATTCATTCTTTTTCAAGTAAAATGGACTAAAATGGCCTCAACAGACCTATATTTGGTTCTAACTTGCCTATATTGTGTATTTTCAATCAAAATAACATATAAATACATTAAACTAACTATATATATGATGTTTGAGGTGTTTATAACTTAAACTAACATCAATTCATTTTCAAGTAAAATGGCCTAAAATGCCCTATATTTGCCTATATATGGTTCTAACTTGTCTATATTGTGTATTTTCAATAAAAACAACTTATAAATACATTAAACTAACTATATATATGATGTTTGAGGTGTTTATAACTTTAACTAACATCAAACTACTCATATTCATTCTTTTTCAAGTAAAATGGCCTAAAATGCCCTATATTTGCCTATATATGGTTCTAACTTTGTCTATATTTTGTATTTTCAATCAAAACAACTTATAAAAACATTAAAATAACTATGTATATGATGTTTGAGGAGTTTATAACTTAAACTAACATCAAACTACTCATATTCATTCTTTTTCAAGTAAAATGGCCTAAAATGACCTCAAAAGACCTATATTTGGTTCTAACTTGCCTATATTGTGTATTTTCAATCAAAACAACATATAAATACATTAATCTAACTATATATATGATGTTTGAGGTGTTTATAACTTAAACTAACATCAAACTACTCATATTCATTCTTTTTCAAGTAAAATGGCCTAAAATGGCCTCAAAAGACCTATATTTGGTTCTAACTTGCTTATATTGTGTATTTTCAATCAAAACAACATATAAATACATTAAACTAACTATATATATGATGGTTGAGGTGTTTATAACTTAAACTAACATCAAACTACTCATATTCATTCATTTTCAAGTAAAATGGCCTAAAATGCCCTATATTTGCCTATATATGGTTCTAACTTGTCTATATTGTGTATTTTCAATCAAAACTACTTATAAATATATGTTTAGAAGTATGTACCGAGATTTGCTTTGCTTTCTTGTTTGCTGGAATTTCTCCTTTTCCAAGAACAGTCTTAAAATGAGTCTTCAAGAACAACCCGGGAGCGGTAGGGAGTACTCCTCCTCTACTTTTTGCCTGTACACTTTGTTGAACAAAGGCTTTATTTTTTACTCATACCGAAAATGTCATGTAAATTAAACTAAGTAGTAGATATGAAACATTTTTACCATCTTTCTAGCTTGATGTGCCGCTGAAATAGAACCCTGAAAGTGTGACGGCTCAATTGGATTAGTCAGGGAGCCACCTCTTCGGTTCTTCTTCGCCTTTTCAGATTTTTCCAGAAATGTGGCCTCTTCACTTCTCTTCTTCATGTCTTCGTAGATGGTCTCCCCCAACCATTTTGGCCTTTCTTTGGCTTTCTTAAGCACCCAGTATCGCAAGTCTTTCAGACGAGATGAAGCTTTTTTCTTGTAATCCTTCCTCACTAGGCCATCTAACTCAGGAGCCCATTCGTAAATACCCTTTAATCAAACATTAAACCAAGTTATTAATAAAGTAATATAATCAATTTCATTCTTCATAATTCGATACTGTGAAAATGTTCCACCAATGCGTCTTTGTTGCATTGTCTACCTCACTGTAATTGAACCAATGTTGTCGAAAATGGCCCTGGAAAATGTCAGTGATGGACCCACTAACCTTGTTATCATCAAGCCTGAATTGAAAACCAAACAAACACGTGAATTGTGAATATCATTTCATACAAATATCATGAAACATATAGTAGCTTACGAACTTACCACAATCCAGTAGGGCTTAAAACTTTTTTGGTGCACGGTTCGAACCTTCACCTTCCTCCGTATGAGTGTTCGGAGTCTCCGGTACGTGGTTACCAAAGTCACGTGCCTGTGAATCATCTCCCTGTGTCTCTGACATACGGTTCTGGCTTGCTTCTACTTCTGGTGACTGAAAAAGCTCCCTGGGAATCAAATTCCCATGACCTTGGCTTCCACCTAAGCCATCTCGACCTCTGCGCCCCTTAGGATTAGACATGATTACCTAGAATGAAATAAATTAGAAACGCGCAAGATTAAACAAAAAAAATGAAATAAATTATAAATACATTAAAGTATGAAAGGTGTAACTTGAAAATCAAAGTACAAATGAAATCTCTGACATTCTTTTTGCAGAATTCAACAACATAAATATAACCCACAAACTACAAGCAATAAATGAAGAAACAAGTAACATTAAAATAAATTTTAAAAACAAGATTATAAGAAGAAAGTATATCTCAGAAATAAGGGCGTTTTTGTAGGGAACTCCACCTTTGGGAAGTTAACAAAAGAACAGGAGTAAAAATGGGAGTGTCCCGCAACAAAAACAAAAACTAACCCCCGCACACCCACCCCGCACTCCCCCCCTTCACCGACCCCCCGCACCCCCACCCCCGCCCGCACTCCCCCTTCCCAACTCCCCCGCACACCCCCCTGCACCCCCCCACCCCCGCCCCCCCTTAACTTCCCCCTTCACCGACCCCCGCACTCTCACCCCGCCCGCACTAATTCCTTAAACTGTCTTAGATGAGTGACCAAATGACAAAAGATTAAACACCATCATAATTTACATTACGGGACAGATAAGGCCACCAAGATAGCAATTGCGGATAATGGATATAGACTTATAGAGAACACCCCTAACAAGATAGCAGTTGCGGATAATGGATATAGACTTATAGAGAACACCCCTGGCGTTTAGCGAGAGAAATCCTAACGAAACATGCTGCCAATTTGCCATAGACCATAAAATATAATCAACAAAATCAGCATTAACATTGATAATGCCCAATTCAAATATAATGCCATTTCAATTTTCAAACACCAATAACACCCCAAATCAAAGTACAACAACAAAATTAACATTTATAACAATTCTAAATTATATAATCTGATATATAAACACCCCTAACAAGTGAAATTGCAATTTATATTCCAATTCTCATGAAATTGATAAACCCTAATTTGTAAAGTAAAACAAGAAATCAACAAAATTGAGCGGATTAAGATGTACCTAGAGGCGGCAGGGGTCCGGCACAGGCGGACGGCAGTCGGGCCGTGGTGTTTGGCGACCTACATTGCCAAAGTTGGGGAGGGAGGAGAAAGATTTGGAGTGAGTGGCCAAAATTTTAAAAAAAATTATTAAATATGCACGATTTGGGTATTACCGGCGGCGAGAGGAGAAAGATTTGGATTTACACACGATATTACGGCGGCCAACGATGGTTTTCGCCACCTACATCCCAAAATCCCAACTTTTAGGGTTTGGTTTTATGAGTAAAAAAATAATAATAAAAGAAATCGAAGCTCATTGGCGCCAACGAGACGACAGCAAAGAAGGCAGGCGGCAAAGCTTCGTTGGTTTGAGGAAGGCGGTTTCGTCGGCTTTCGTTGGTTGAACGAAGCTTCTCTCCTTTAATTTTGCGAAATAAACCCGACTGGAAGAGGCAAATTGATTTTAACCCCCCTTCGACATCAGCGACGGTTTAAGACCATCGCCTAAGGTAAAAAATTTTTCAGATTTACATTAATCTGAACAACGACGGCTTTAAACCGTCGCTGATAATCACCGACGGTTTAGCAGTAGTTGTATACATTATAAACAGTCGGTGACCACCGACTGTTTCAAGCCGTCGCTATATGTTAAATCACCGACCGTTTTCTTGACCGGCGGTCGTTATTTTAGCTTTTTCTTGTAGTGAATGATGCAACCTTTACCTAAGCTATTTTTAGCTTATAGGCTATTGGTTCAAGATGAAAAGCAGAGACAAACTTCATCAAATGTTTCAGCTGGTCATGTGTATGCTCACACTGCAGCAGATAGTAGCAGAGATAATTTTGGTACTAAGAATTTTAACAAACAGGCTCCTAAACACATATTTCAGTACTCAGGGAAGAAAGTAATTGTTGGAGGTGTTGGCAAGAAATTTTGTGATCACTGCAAAAGAATAGGTCATACTATTGATATCTGTTGGAAGATACATGGTTATCCCTCACAGAATAAAGGCAAAGGCAAGAATGTTGTTGTCTTAGCTCAAGGTGTTGATGCTAATCAAGAAACAAATGTCACTCACATTTCTGAAGAACAATTCAACACTATGCTTCAGCTTCTTTCTGCTTCCAACAATAAGTCTGCAGACACATCCTCTACAAGTAGTTCTGCTCATGTAGCAGGTATTTGTCTCATTACATGTTCTAATTCAAAATGGATTATAGACAGCGGGGCTACTGATCACTTCTGCACAAATCTAAGCCTGTTTTCTTCCTATGAAACATATACTAAACTTCCTAATACTATCACTATTGCTGATGGAAAACAAGTGATAGTTGAAAACATAGGAGAAGTGGAGTTTGATAATGGCATTGTACTGGAGAATGTACTACATGTCCCTGGATTCAAGTTCAACTTGTTATCCACTCACAAATTATGCACTAACATGAATTGCCACATAACCTTCACATCTGATTTGTGTCTGATTCAGGATCCCTACTTACATCACTCAGTGGTTCTTGGTAGACTCAATGCTGGTTTATATGTTGTGACTGAAGATAATAATACAAGCTCAGAATCCATAAATGATCCAAGCTCAGACAGAGAACAAATTCACTCTCAAAATGCTTTGGTAGCTCAATCTGAGACTGCAAAGTTATGACACCTCAGGTTAGGTCATATGCCATTCAATAAACTGCATTTAGTGAATCCTGATATTCCTAGTAATATTGCCTGTGATTCCATTTGTCAAATATGTCCCAAAGCTAAACAAGCTAGGTTACCATTTTATGCTAGTACAACAATTACACTCATCTGTTTTGATTTAGTTCATGTTGATACTTGGGGTCCTTATAAAACTAAGACTCATGATGGTTTTTCTTGGTTCCTAACTGTGGTTGATGACTTTTCTAGACACACATGGATTTTTATGATGAAACATGAAAGTGATGCAGTTTCAATCCTCACAAACTTTTCGATTTTCATAGAAACACAATATAATGTGAAGATAGCATGTTTTAGAACAGACAATGCTAAAGAATTGTGTGAAGGTGACATATTGGATTTGTTTAATTCTAAAGGAATTAGACATCAAAGAACATGTGCTGAAAGTCCCCAACAAAATGAGGTTGTGGAACGAAAACATAGGCACTTGCTAGAAACAGCAAGAGCTTTATTTTTTTCAAGGACAAATGCCTGACATATTTTGGGGAGATTGTTTAATGTGTGCAACACATATTGTGAATAGAATGCCTCTTAGCAGCATTGGATTTTGTTCTCCTTATGAAAAACTCAATGGTACTAAACCCTCTCTTTCTCACCTTAAAGTCTTTGGGTGCCTGTGTTCAGCTTCTACTCTCAAAGCACACAGAACCAAGTTTGATCCTAGAGCCAACCTATGTGTTTTTATAGGCTACCCACCTGATCAGAAAGCTTACAAGCTTTACTGCCTAGACACACACAAAATAATTATTTCAAGAGATGTCATTTTCATTCTATGAACATCATCTTCCATTTCATTATTCAGCTCAATCTTCTTCTCAATCTTCTTCTCAAACTTCACAACCTATATACATTCCTTCAGATAACACTATTGATCCATCCTTAGACTTTAATGTTCCTGAATCTCTTTTATATCCTGAAACAGCCTCAAACACACTCTTTAACACCACTTCAAATATGCCTATTCCTGATGTTCCAACTACCATCACCAATTTACCATCCTTTTCCTCAAACACATTTGACACATCTAGTTCTGTTCCTGCACCTAGATGTTCTACCAGACCTAAGTCCAAACCTGGTTATCTTAACAACTACATCTGCATAGCTGATGGTGCTGTTACACATTGGTGCAACATTGTTCAAATGCATCAATTGCCTTCCCCAATTCAGGCTCTTATTAGTCATACTTCTCTGGTCACTGAACCTGTGAACTATTGGGAAGCTTCTCAACATACTGGCTGGGTGGAGGCTATGCAGAAGGAAATAGATGCCTTGGTTGCTAATCAAACTTGGGATTTAGTGCCTCTACCTAAACACAAGAAAGCCATAGGCTGTAAGTGGGTGTACAAGGTTAAGTTGAAGGCTGATGGGACAGTTGAAAGATTGAAGGCTAGGCATGTAGCTAAGGGCTTTACTCAGAGATATGTGCTGGATTATAATGAGACATTCTCTCCTGTCATCAAAATGACTACAATCAGATGTTTGCTTTCAGTGGCAGCCTCTCACAACTGGCCTCTGCATCAACTGGGCATAAATAATGCCTTTCTACATGGCACACTCCATGAGGAGGTTTATATGAAGGCTCCAGAAGGGTTTTCTAATCATAATCAGTTTGTTTGCAAACTTAATAAGTCCTTATATGGACTCAGGCAAGCATCTCGTCAATGGTTTGCAAGGTTGAATGCTGAATTGGTAAAACAAGGTTACTCTCAGTCAAAAAATGACTATTCCCTTTTCCTAAAGAAGATAGCTTCTCATCTCACTGTTGTAGCCATATATGTGGATGATATCATCCTTACTGGGTCTGATCTTGATGAAATCCTCACCCTCAAACAACATTTGCATGATGTTTTTAGCATCAAGGATCTGGGTTTACTTAACTACTTCCTTGGAATGGAAGTTTCTCATTCTTCTGCAGGCATCATTATGACTCAGTTCAAGTTTAGCAAAGAACTGTTAGCTGATTGTGGTCTTGATGTTTCCAAGAGAGATAAGACTCCTCTTTTTGCTCATACTAAACTTAGTCCACAGAGGGAGATCTTTATCCAGATCCTAAATCATACAGATGCCTAGTTGGAAAATTGAATTTCCTAACTCACACAAGGCCTGATCTTTCATTTGCAGTACAAACACTTAGCCAATTCATGCATCAACCCAGACTTCCTCATTTTCAATCTCTTCACCATGTCCTTAGATACTTGGCTCACACACTTGGTCAGGGTATTCTCCTCAAAGCTACCCCTCACTTAACCCTCCAAGCCTTTTTAGACTCAGATTGGGCTTCATGTGTTGATACCAGAAGATCTGTTACTGGTTACATCTTGTTGTTAGGCAACTCACCAGTTTCTTGGAAGTCTAAGAAGCAGACAACCATTTCTAGATCTTCTAGTGAGGCTGAATATCGAGCCATGGCTGCAGCAGCTGCAGAAGTCACATGGTTAGTCAGGTTATTGCAAGAGCTTGATGTGCTCCACCTAACTCCATTCATTTTAAACTGTGACAACCAGAGTGCGATCTACACATTGGAAGGAATCCAGTCTTCCATGAACGAACCAAACACATAGATTTGGACTGTCATTTTACAAGGGAAAAGGTTCTTGAAGGTCTCCTAGAACTTACCTATCTTCCTACCTCAGAACAGCTTGCAGATGTTCTCACTAAACCCTTGTCTTTCCCTCAACATGACAAGCTCATTTCCAAGCTTGGTATGACTGATTTTCAGTCATCCTTCAGCTTGCAGGGGGGTATTGAAGCTACGCAGCAGCAGTCAACAAGCTCCAACTCTCAGATCATTGCCAGCTCATCTAAGTAGTTAGTTAGTTGGTTATTTGTCTTCTACTGTATGCTAATGTAATTAGATTGATTCAGTTAGAGTTTGTTAGAGATTGTATATGTCAGCTTATTCATCATTGGTTGTAAGAGTATTAGCTCATTTCTGATTGGTTAGGACAGGTCATAATATTGTCATTGTCCTATATATATAAATCAATCAATGGTGTAATAATTACTTAATTATAATAATACAGAATTCATTTCACTCTCTTCTCTCACATCTTCTTTCGTTCGTTTTCTCAAACTAAGATGAAGTTCTAAGAACTTCTTTATTTTTTGTGATTATACTCTTATCTTCAGCGAAATTAATGGGTATTTGTGATTTTGATTATCAATAGGAAAACAAAGCTTTTGTCTGAATGATTACGAAGTGTTTTTGCCTTTTTGGTGTTTATGTCTGAGTCTAAATCCTTTGTCCTACTATTATGTGCCATAACATGTGCCACATAATTGTACTGGTCCATGTCACCAATTATCAGTTCGTTTAAAGTTTAATTTTTGATCTTCTCTCTTTCCCCTCCTCAACTCCGTTTCATTCTTCATCTCTAGAAACCAAACGTTACAATTTTTAAAGCTCCAAGACCATGAAATTTTTTGCAGTTGTCGTTCTTGTTCCATATTCAACACCAATTTTGTATAAAATATCTCATTTTCATATGTAAAAGAACATATTATTCATAACAAAAGAACATGCATTATACGAAAAACACGGGTATACTAAAAAATAACCTTAACCACAAGTTAATGCTCTGTTTCTTTCTTTCTCGTCCCTTCTCTTTGATTTCAGTCAGACTGGTTTAATCCTCCTTATCTTCTTGTTATAAAACTGTTATCTTTTTTTTTTAATATATCCCTTTCTCTTCAGTCTTCATATCCCAGCCATCCAACGACAGAAAATACTCCATTGTTGAAAACTTGTAAATGGGAAAGAAAACATTTGTTTTTCTAATGACATTAACTTCCCAGCATTATAATAAGATTGTTAATAATAGGTATCTCTAACCATAGAGTTTGACCCCCATAGTTAGACTTATTTTGGAATTATTCATAGTTGAGATTTTTTATGAGAATACTACCAATATAGTTTGGATTATTTCAGGAAAGCATTGGTCTAACAACACATAATCGATCAATTCATGAATCTGCCACCGGTGTTACCTTAGGTACTCACAAAATGACATGGTCAATTAAGGGATCTTGGGCGGCGTAGGAGAAGCAAAAGCAAGGAATTCAGGATTGAACTCCAAAATTTCCATTTGCTTTTCCTCTAAGAACAACCATGCTTCAATCCCCACCCCATTGGAATCAGTATAATCATTTAAGATAATCAAATTCCTGTGATAAGGAGCGAGTTTCCCATCAGTTGGAACCATCCACTTAGGCTTCCCAAACCCAAAATCTAGATCACTGAATCCAACATTACACCAGCTAGTGATCTTGTAAGCCTTGTCTTGATGGTCAGAACATGATTTAAGAAACTTATCAACATTTTCACGGATAGCCTTCACCCCTTTCTCCCCCTCATATTCCTCAATTTCCTCCTTTTTCTGACAAACTTGTGTGTTAATGTTAGCAACAAGTTCTGGCAGCGTTGCTCCCTTTACCTGAGCCGAGGCAACTGCGTGTGTGATTAGGTTGCCTATAGATAGTTCTGGGAGCGGGGGTTTCATCCTCGGTCGGACATTTATGTTTAGAATAAATACGGTTTCATCCTCCCCCTGGCAAGTTTTTGATGCCAGCAGAGCTTGCTCCCAGATGAAACCAGACACTGCTAGAAAACGGCTAGGATGAAGCACCTGGTGGCTGGCAGCCTTAAGCTTGAGTTTTCTTAGAGCAGCATCCCTGAAGATGAAGTTCTTGACTACAACAGAACAATGTTGTTGCTTTACCTGATCTTCTTCATTCACAATCAACAACGGCTGTGCAGTAGCTGATGGAGGAAAGGCAGTGATGCCGGCACCAAAATCGGGCTGTATTAGTTTGTTTTCATCAGAGCTTCTGCTTGCTAGGGAAGCCCAATGCTTAAAGAAGGTTACAGCAGAGATCCCGTCAGTGAGTTTGTGGATATCATACCACGCAATTGCAACCCCGCCGCAGGTGAAAACATTGATCTGAATGCAAAAGTGAGCGAGCTCACTGATTTCCTGCTGCTTGTTAACAATGCACAACGATTCTGAAGGCGGGAAAAACTTATGGAGTAAACCCTCATGTTTCAAGAGTACAGGGGAGTTTAAGACAGTGGAAAGAGGGCAGTTAACCTGAGTGTCAAAGACAGGTATACCTTCATCGTTGCAATCGATGTTCGATTGTTTGATTCGACCAGCTAAAGGATAAAATTTAGTCAGTGTTTGAGACAGACAAGTTTTTAGCCATGTTATATCAAGGGGTTGTTGTTGTGTTTGGGATGTAGTAGTGTAGAAGATAATGGCCGGAGTCTGCAAGGGAGGGGAGATGGGTACGATCTGATCAACGTAAGAGAATGTGTAGCATTTGAGATGTGAAGGTGTGGGAGATGATGGCTTCACCAATTCTCTTGATATTACTTTCACTTCCACTCTAAGAACTCCCTCCATTTTCTAGTTTGTAGATTGTATCTTTGTTATTTCTGGATGTAGAGGGTAGACCAACACTTAACATTTTATAGACCTAATTTCGATTTTCATTTATTTTGATATCTAATATTAAAGTTTTACTTATTTATCTTGAGAAATATTTGTTCCCTAAATACAAAAAATCGACATGAGCAATTGTAATTTTTATTAATGTATTTTTAGTTGTATTAAATCTTTTTTTTTGCTTTCCGAATTTAATAGTTTATAAATTTTTATTTCTTCGAAATTATCACAATATTGCGCAACTCCTCCCGAAGAATTCTAGATCTGGCATTGAACTTATAATGTCACTAAAAGATAAAAAAAAAATTAATTTAAGAAGGGTATAGTTTTTCTACGTTATATCATTGTATCTCTTTAATTTCTTTTATGTACCCAACTTTTTTGAAATTCCATACAATACCTTCAGACTTACCTTACTAATGCATAGTCATTGTTACCTAAGCGTCATTTATTTCATTGATTGTTTTGTAATCTAGTGGACTAAGAAACTTATAATTTTTTTCCCTACAACCATTAAATGATGTACAAGTTAGAATAGTTTCACAAGATTACAAATAGTTAACGAAAATAATGATGTGACCTAGTTAACGGTTGGGCCACTATGCACTAAAAAATAAAAGTTTGAGGATGCATTATTGTGAAATCTTAAAAATATTGTGGTACAATGCAGAACTCGTATGAAATGTAGAAAAGCTCATCAAAATTACAAATTCTTATAAATAACGCATCAAGTAATCTCATAAATGCATAATCAGTAATCTTGTTTATGCTAATCTAGGATTCATGTCTCTCCACCTTTTCACTTTATTTCTCAAACTTTTAGACTTCCTCATTGATTCTCCTCCAAAGTAAAGTGAGTAAACTAAAAATAAACGGAGGGAATATCAATGGCCCTATTTGGCAATTAGCGGATAGCTGTTAGCTGTTAGCTGTTAGGTGATAGCTGATTATATTAGCTGAGTTAACTATCTGATTAATTGTATTAGCTGTTTGTATAAAGGTGTTTGGTAAGTATCTGATAGGTGATTGCTACATAATTGTGTAAAATGACCAATAAGTACATGTGCATAATCTATTGTTGTACCATTTATTATTTATTAATGTAATTTTCAACAATTTTAGGACATAAATGTAATTGATCAACTCATTCCCAAACCTCTAATGTCAAAAAACTCCTCCCCCAGCTTTTTTAAAAAGAGATTTTTGGGCTCAATAAGGTAATTGAAACCTCTCTTTACCAAACACTCAAATTAGAGGATTGACTAGTCAAATCCCCTCTAATATAAGTTCAAATCTCTCCTTACTAAACAAGGCCAATATTTTATTCTATTATATTTAAGAGAGTTGACCATCCTCAAAATCACTTCAACATTTTCCCATTGTGAAAAGCGTAATTATCAACTCCATACGTATGGCATTTATTGAAGGGAAGTCAACTTGTATTATTTTAGTACAAACTACAAAAGCATAAGTAATTTCACACTCAGCAGCAAGCTCAAGTTGCAACTTGCAAGGCAGACTGCTTTATTTTTATTTTATTTTTGAGGGGGACTGCTTTATTACATGTTTGTGTTGTTGTGAGTCTTGTGACTATTACAACTCTACAATCAATATCAATATATATATATAAAGGAGGAACTTTTCGGGAGTTTAGGGAGCTTCTCAAGATTTCGAGCTCATAGAACACGCCACGTAGGATTGTCACGTCATCAATTTATATTTTTATTTTTTACACAAATAGATATAAAGAGATTTGGATAAGTCATCAATTTATATTTTTATTTTTTACAAAAATAGAGTTCTAGATGATTTAAATACATAAAAAGAGATTTGGATAAGCGAAAATTAGAGTTTGGATTTGAATCAACAACCTAAATTATTATATCATGAAAATTGTGTATAACTTTTGCTACATAATTCGGAATATTATAATTTTTGTATCATTGGAGAGCATTCGAAATATGCTTCGAAATAAGATCCATTTACAATATAGTTGTACAACTTATGAAATATAGAGCGCCATGTAGGATTGTCATGTCATCAATTTTTTTTTTCTTCTAAAAATAGAGTTTTACATAGATTTAAATACATATAAGGAGTCTTGGATAAGCAGAAATTAGAGTTTCGTTTTGAATGAACAACCTAAATTATTATATTATGTAAATTGTGTATAACTTTTGCTACCTCATTCAGAATATTATAATTTTTGTACCATTAAATAGTGCTCGGAATATGCTTTGAAATAAGATTCATTTACAATATAGTTCTACAATTTATGAAATAGAGAGCGCCACTTAAGATTTCCATGTCATTAGTTTTTTTTAAATATATTTCGAGCTCATAGAGCGCGCCACATAGGATTGCCACGTCATCAATTTATATTTTTATTTTTTACAAAAATAGAGTTCTAGATGATTTAAATACATATAAAGAGATTTGGATAAGCGAAAATTAGAGTTTGGATTTGAATCAACAACCTAAATTATTATATCACGAAAATTGTGTATAACTTTTGGTACATAATTCGGAATATTATAATTTTTGTACCATTGGAGAGCATTCGAAATATGCTTCGAAATAAGATCCATTTACAATATAGTTGTACAAATTATGAAATATAGAGCGCCATGTAGGATTATCATGTCATCAATTTTTATTTTTATCTTTTTCTAAAAATAGAGTTCTACATAGATTTAAATACATATAAGGAGTCTTGGATAAGCAGAAATTAGAGTTTCGTTTTGAATGAACAACCTAAATTATTATATTATGTAAATTGTGTATAACTTTTGCTACCTAATTCAAAATATTATAATTTTTGTACCATTAAATAGTGCTCGAAATATGCTTTGAAATAAGATCCATTTACAATATAGTTCTACAATTTATGAAATAGAGACCGCCACTTAAGATTGCCATGTCATTAGTTTATTTTTTAAATATTTGAAAAACAATAGAATTCTACATATATTTAAATACATAAAAGAGTTTTGGATAGGGGGAAATTAGAGTTGTGTTTTGAATAAACAACCTAAATTATTATATTATGTAAATTGAATTTAACTTTTGCTACCTAATTTAAAACATGATATTTTTTTTACCATTGGAGAGTGCTTGAAATATGCTTCAAAGTAGGATCTATTTACAATATTATTTTACAACTCATGAAAATATATTAAATTAGATGCATTGTAGGATATTATTTAGTCTTTTTTTTAGATAAATATAATAATGGCTATAAGTATTAAGTATAGTGTATTATATGTGATTATAACATTTGATTATAGGTCCAATTTACAGGATTAAATACATTATCTTTCAAAACCTCAACCTTACTCAACCAAACTAAAACAATATAGTATTGCAACAAAATTTATTAACTAAAATCTATAGCGATAAAGTTACATATATATAAGATTTTTTGATTATGTAAAAATTAGAGTTTGATTTAAATAAAACAGCCTTAGAATATTATAAAGAGCTCCACCTAAGCATGCCATGTCATTCTTATCAATTTTTAAGAAAGTATTCTTTCTGTCCTGCATCTATTAAATTATTACCCTCTACTTTCTTAAAGTATCATTCGTGTATTATTCATGTTAAAATTGTATTAGCTATTGTTAGTCATACCTGTTATTGGGATACCATTTAATAATAGACTTAGCTACAATATTCAATTGAATATTAAAAATTATAAAATTTATATATCAAAATAACAAATCTAGAAATTATAGTATAATGACAAATACTTTATCCGTTTTTTTTTCTACTTCAACAATTGGTTTGGACATGGTTTTTAAGGAAATAAAAAATCGGTAGTTTAGCATAGAGGTACCTCTTTAGTTAACTAGAATATATAGGGGACAGATAAATCCTTATTAAAGTAAACACAACTTTATAAGGCAATTCGGTTAATTAATGATGGTTTTATTAACATAAAGTAAAGGTAATATTGTCAACTGTAATTTCTTTTTTTACCATAAGTGGAATGGTCCCAAAAGATGAAACTATCTAAAGTGGTAATTGTTGTAATAGAAAAAGAACGGAGAAAGTATGTAAATACAATGATCTTGAAAAATCTCATTTTACAACAACACAAAATCAACAAAAAAATTAACAAAAAAATTGCAATAAAATAAAATAAACAACAACCCGTGCAACCCACGGGCTTCAAACCTAGTTTATAAATAATTATAATAGCACAATAAAAATGTACGATTAAACTACAACGCGCCTAGCTTCGTCATATGAAATAATTTTAGTAATCATCTATCAACCGAATTATGGAAATCCTTTTGATAATTATGGTTGTCTTAAATATTTCAGAAGCCTTATAGTAAATATAAAGATTAGGCCCTAAGTAAATAATAATTATGCACAAATATAAAATTTAGAAAACTATATTCTATATACTCCCTCCGCTCCTAAAATTTTCCTATTTACTAGTAGTAAATAGATATCAAGGCAAGGTAGAGAGATTGTGAAAATTGGTTCTTTTTACTTAGTTAATGTTTGTCAAGGAAAATGTTTCAACGTTGGTGATCCCTATATTATTCTATACATTAAATGATAGAATCTGTATTGTTTTGTGCATGTATATCGGTTAATATTATTTGTTCAAAAATTTTGTTAGGATTAACTTTATAAATCATTGTTTTTCCAAAAAAAATCTTATACGAAAATTCTTGTGAGTTGTGACAAACTATCTTTATCTTTTTATATTGCAAACTTATATCACTCGATTCCAATATGTTAGTTAACCATATTTTTCAGGCGTTGACATTTTTCCCTTCTATTTTTAGGAAAAGCGCGCTTATTAATCTTCTTGATATGTGAACAATATCATGTCAAGTAATATTTTCGTAAGAAACCAAAAATAATATATTATCTCACTTATTTAATATACTATCTATGATTAGATGTTTTTCCTTGTTGATTTTTTTTAAAAGTGTGATGTATATTGAATCAATGCAATCATAGAATATTTTGATTTTATTACCAAAATTTCAATAATACTATGTTATTACGAAAATGCAATCATAATGTCACGTGTATTTTCCTTCCTCTCGAACTCATCAATAACATCTCATGGAGGCTGCCTCTTTTCCATTCTCTCATTCATCGTTCAGAGAAGTGTTGTTTACGACAATTCTGATCATAATGAAACTAATTAACTTGATATATATTAATGATATAGCTAGTGAGATCACACACAGCGCTATCTCATTCCATATGAAGGCCCTGTGCTAGACAAGAAAATTGGGTTGTTCAAATAATTGATCGAGAACTACCAATTACAGCAGAAAAAATATTGTAAAATTTCACCATAAATCGAAGAGAGATGGAATCGTCAAATTATCAAAAGAAAAAAAAAACCATTTTTTGCTCTTTGAAAATATCAAAATGGAGATTACTAACAAAACCCAAAAAAAAAAACTGACATACATACATATAACATAACATAGTATAGTATAAGTGCATAAGCCCAAATGAGATTGGCCGAAAAATGGATTCAAATGAACCAAAACAAGACCCTCCCAAAATTGAATGAAAGAAAAACCAGCCAAAATTCAAACAAATGAACAACATGACTCCTGAACATCTTAGTTAGCCTTTTTAGCGCTTCTAAAAAAATAGAATGTCAAACAAAATCAAAAATCAAAAAAATCATAACCTAAATTGAATTCACATGAAAACTCAATTGAACAAAACAAAGAAAAATGGCAAAGAAAGTTAAACTTACCTTAAATTTGAAGACTTTTAAAATAAATGGGATTTTTTTTCTCCCCGCTAAAAATGAGTAATGTAATGGAATGTACTTTTGGGAAAAATTAAGATTTGAAATGAAATGATTTCTTGAAGAAAGAGAGTAATTAATACCTTTAATTTAGTCATTAATATGGGAAATTGAACAAAATTATGGAAATTATTGGAAATTTTAAATAAATAGAGGAGAGAGAATTTCTGGACTTTGGGGTGGAAGATTGGAGAAGGAGTGTTATCTTTATTTCTTTCCAGTGTACTACTTTTCCTATTTACTGAATTTTTTGTAGAAAAAATCTCCCACTTGCCGGTTTGTTCACACGAAATTTGGGTCCCAAGATTATGAGGCCATGTTCTACTGAACAGGTTGAACATGTAATGAGTCGGGCCTGATCACACAATATATCTTAATCAAAGCAACGATGGATGGTTGGTGTACTAATATATTCTTCTATTATGCAAAATTAGATGAGTAGTACATATATATTCATACAGTACTGATTCACAAATAAGGACAATCATGTAAAATTATTAGAGAGGGAGAACTTCAGTAAAAGAATATAGTACTTCTTTCGTTTTTTTAATTAGGTTTCTTTTGAGAGGACGTTTCGTAACTAGATCATGTCCAAGCAATGCTCGGTTTTCTAATATAATGATGAAAAACACTCTAACTATTGATATAACTTTTTGAAACTAATAATTAAATTGAATTTTTAAATGTAAGGAACCTTGCTTAATATACCCAACTTATGCTCGTTTGATCTTAATTTCAACATATTTCAATTCAGTTTAACTCTACTCCATTGAGTTTAGTTCAGCAAATTTTAGCTCAAAGAATAAGTGCCTTAGTCTTTATTAAAGTTTGATGCATTTAGGAAGGACTATAGTAGAAAACAAAACCAATTCATTTAAGACGGAATTTAGTAACTTTTGTTCTACGTATCAATCTCCAGAAGGGGTAACGATGAAGAAGAAATAATATACGTCATTTGTTTCCAAATACTTGAAACATTTTTACTTTTACACAATTTATTCATTCCAGTTTGTCCGTGTTTTGCAAATTCAACATAAGGAAATATATAATCATGTGGAATCTTGTCAGATTCATCTCGAACGACATACATATAGTTTCAAAATATCAACTTTTGTAAAATTTGTACTTATAAGGAAGTAGAGATATTAACGATTAAGGTTATGCGTTGGCAAGTGTGCTTGGAGAAACTTTCAAGTAATCTGAAACGAAGGAAGTATATTGTGTTGGTGAATGCGAATAAGGATTGGTATGTGCAAAGTGAGGTGAGAAGGTTTTGAAGGAAAAGAGAGACAAAAACATGGTGAAGATATCGTACTCTAGTAAAGAGGAATTTTTCCTTTTCAATCATCTTATACACGTGTAGTTTTAATGTTATGCACATTTAGTTTAAATGTTATGTACGTTCAATTAAAAAGTTATGCATTCAAATAAAAAAAATACATGCACATTGTATTCAGAAAATATGCGCACATAGTTGAAAATTATGCATAGTTAGTTCAAAAAATATGTACATACAATTGTCATTTTTGTATCTCAATACATTCGTTGGGGTTAAATTTACATGGTTATGATTCCTTCTCACCTTTGTCATTTTAAGCATCTTTCTCATCGACTCTAAATCTTACGTGAGAAATGAGCAATTAGAGTTCCAACACTTGTTCAATAGAGTCATAACACGGCTACACGCCCCAAAAATTTATTTATTTATTTAATTTTTTTAAAGGTTGGAGTCACAATACTTCTTCGTTAGAGTCACCTTAAAGGTTGGAGTCACATAAACATCTCCATTAAAGTCACATGCTTTCTCTGAGAAGTGAAAACAATTTTTTTTAAGGTTGGAGTCACATCAATTAATCATTAGAGTCACAACTTTTCCCATTAGTTACGTAAAAATGCATTCTCACATGAACATATCTCTACATATAGAATAGAAACTTTTGTAGAGCATATGGAGCGCCAACCTGAGTATGACATAATTATTTAAAAATAAGGAATTCTAAAACTATTAAAAAATACATCTATAGTGTTTTAGATAAGTTAAAATTAGAGTTTGGTCACAACCTAATTATTATACATATAGATTGAGTATAACTTTTGGTACATCATTTTGAATATTATAAAGTTTATGTCATTAGGAAGTGCTCGAGTTATGCTTTAAAATAAGATCCATATAAACCATATCATTTAAGCAGCAGCAAAAGGCACAACTTTTAGAGAGTGTAGGAAGCGTCACCTAATCGAGTCATGCATAATTATTTGAAAGTACGTTTTTAAAATAGTCCTATACAGATAAAAAGCGTATATATTATACTACGTACCTCTGTTGTTTTAGTTGCAACAAATACCTTTTTGCACAAACTAGCCTTATATGCACGCTATGCGTGCGAATCGAAGGATGAGTGGTAACTGTTTTGCAGTTTGTTTGATCGGTTTTCTGCTTTTTTATTTTTATTTGTAAACTAATAGAGTGGCAGATATTGTAGTTTTCTTTTCTAATTAAGGGTATATTGGTAAAAAAGGGTGGATACCAAAGTGCTCAAGAGTTCCCATATATAATAGAGAAATTAAGGAAAGAGGAGGGAGAGTAAGATTTGACCCAGTTGCCCATACTTTTTGCATGTGAGGTAGGTAAAGGCGAGGATAAAAATGGTCAAATTGCCCCAAAACCTTTACCAAGAAAGAAAATGTTGCATCTAAATAAAAACACCTATAAATGAAAATTGTTGCAAATAAAAAAAAACTGAGGAAGTATATAGTTTTAAATATGAGAAAATTAGTTTAAATTTGAATTAACAATATTATAATATTTATAATGTTTTTTTTAGTTTTGATAAATATATCATACTACCTCTATTATATATGAAAACTGTTGAGAACTTTGGTTTCCACTCTATTAATTTTTTTTTTAAAAATCGATCTAACAAACAGCAAAGCAGTTACCATTCATCCCTCAATTTTGCTAGGGCCGTCTTAAATATTTTGGAGGCCCTGTTTTAATCTTAGAATTAGGCCCCTAATATCAAATATTTTCTTTTTTTTGCAATTTAGATGATAATTTTTATAATAATATTACGATTATATATTTATATTAGGAAAAATTAATTCTAATAATCCAACCTTTTGGTCGTTCGCTCAAATTAATCCAACCTTTTTATTATTATTTAATAATCCAACCTTTTAGTACGATCCGCTCATATTGAGCCTTGACCTGTTGAAACAGGTTGGTGACCATTGAAATAGGTTAATTAAACACGTGCCGTGTTCTAATTCGTTCTAATCTAATTAATCAATTTTAATTTTAATTAAAATATTTAAAACAAATAATCACAACCACACCACATCACCCCCCACCTCACCCACCGCCAACACCACCCACCCCCCACCTCCACTACCAAAGATTCCCACCCCACCCCACCCACTCGCTAACACCCCCACCGCCAACACCCCCTAACCCCCCACGACCGCCAAGCATTCCCACCCCCACCCTACCCACCGCCAACACCCCTAACCCCCCACGACCGCCATTCCCACCCCCACCCTACCCATCGCCAACACCCCCACCCCCCCATCGCCAACACCCCCACCCCCACCGCCAACACCCCCACCCCACCACTCGCTAACAAGCCCCCCCCCCAAACCCCTCACCCCTCCCATCCCACCATCGCCAACAAGCCCTCCCCAACCCCTCGCCCCTCCCACCCCACCACGCAACAATCCCCCCCAAACCCCTCGCCTCCCACCCCCCACGCTAACACCCCCACCCCACCATCGCCAACAAACCCCCGCTCCGTAATCTTTAATCGATGAGTAATTAACAATGGCGGATGGAGGGGGAGGGAAGGGGAGGGAGGGGGTACTCGCAGAGTCGCAGCGGCGAAGTAGGGCGCTCGTAGGGTGGGGATCGGAGGAGAGGGGTGCTCGTAGCGACAGGGGTGGAGGTGTTCATAGGGAGGTGGGGGAGGGAGGGTGCTCGCGCAGCGGGGAATACGGCGCGCTCACGGGGGGTGGGGAGGGAGGGGGTGCGTTCGCAGCAGTGGGGACGGAGTTGAGCGCTCACGGGGTGGGTGGGGGTGGGGTGGGAGAAGGGTGCTCGCAGACGGTGGGAGTGGGGGGTGCTCACAGATGGGGATAGGGGGAGGGGAGCGAGGGGGGTGCTGGGGATAGGGGGAGGAAGAGAGATAGGGAGGGAGGGGTTAGAGGAAAAAAAAGAGATGGAATTTTTTTTTTTACAAATTCAACCGGTTACCGGTTTCCTGGTTCATTATGAGCAGATACAAATAAAAGGTTGGATTATTAAATAATAATCAAAAGGTGAGATTAATTTGAGCGAATGGCCCAAAGGTTGGATTATTAGAATCAATTTTTCCTTTATATTATTGCAAATAACCAAAACCTTACAAACTAATTTAAAATTGTATATAACAACTCAATACAAAACCAAGCTATATATTACCAATGTTCTATATATACAATTTCACCGGAGAAATCGAGACCACCAGTAGTTTTACACAGAACCATTGTCAACAACTGGACCAATGCCCGGAGAGGGAGATTTGGGGGAGGAGAAAGAGAGTAAATTCGAGGAGTTGAGCTTCTCGATGAAAGATTTGCACTCATGAACATGTTTCGAATTGTTCCACCATGAACCATTTTGAGACACTTCGTAGTTGATTTGAGACACTTCTTTTTACTTGTCATTAGCATACAAATTAAAAACCTATTCCGATCCCTCAAAAACTTATAAAAAGTAGCAAAGGATAAGAAAGAGTCATTTTCATGAGGAGGTAAAATTCTTACTAATTTAAAGTTCAACTAATTCTTGTTACTTCTAAAATGTTGGACATTATCTACATATAGAGCCGATAAAAGTTGACACTCGCGGTAACACGATACGAACTGAATACAAAAAAATGGGTTAGTGTTTAGAACGTTCAACCCGTTTATTTAAACGGGACAACACAAAATGACACATATTAATAACTGGGTTGAGTTAGTGTTGAGGTATCTAACATGAAGATGACTTCTTTAACCGGTATAACACAATTGATACAAGGATATTAATGGAGAAAATTGGTTTCAAATTATCAAAGTTGCTTAACACAACAACATGACATGTAACGACACATATTAATATATGGGTTGGGTTAGTGTTAAGGTCTCTAAAACGAATATGACTTCTTTAACCGATATAACACAATTGATACAAATATATTAATAGAGAAAATTGGTTTAAAATGAGTAAATGACCAATAAGTAGTTTAACACAACAACATGATATGAATCAGACACAAAAAAGTGGGCTAGCATTGAGATATTTCAATACTTGCCATTAAAAGCATCACCACAACACGACACGAACACGGATATGACACAACACGACCTTTTGCCAGCTCTATCTACACATAATTGCACCTCTAAATTTACAAAATATAGACATTTACATGGAATGGGGATATTATTTCATCGTATTAAGCCCTAACTTACAAATTCTAACCTAATCTAATATTTACAAGTGATGCTAGCATACCCATTATTTTAATCTTATAAATTCTTAAACTTCTAACCATGATCATACATTCGCTTTGAAAAATCCAAGATTAATTAGATAGATTAACTGTAGGAGTTCAAGTAGCCAAGTTCCCCAGTACTTTCTTACTTTTAATCAAGATTGAAATAGGCTAAAAGTTGATTAATTTTATCACTACAAGTATGTTGCAACTTTCAGTGATTAAACAAGAAGAATTACAAAAATAGAAGAACGTCATTAATCCCTAGCCAACTTAAACACAAGTATATAGAAAAACTAGTCCAAGTTATATTAAATTTAAACTTAAAACCCTCTTTGGAGGCCTAATATTAACTAGTTACTACTATTGTTATAAAATGTGGACTCGGTTAAATCATATAACTAGTAAAGATTTCAACTTTGTAACTAATAAGGTAACAAAATAGGTATAAAAATTGTTTCTGTCTAGAAATTGGTCAAAGATACGAGTTGTGTTGAGAGTCCTGAAATTCGAGAAAGTCAAAAGTCCCGAGGGTATAGTCTCTGGAGATCCTACAAAACAGGATTTTTCTGGGAATGCCTCTCTGACGCTCAAGTCATACGTGAATGAGGTAAATAGGGAAAGTCAATAGATATACAGGGAGATGCTCTGGTTTTTGTAGGTGAGAATTGAATACCTGCTCATTGATAAGAATGAGCCTTTTTATACCGTTGGTGATTTCCTAGACAAGAAAACATAATGGGGAACATCCCACCTTTTAGGAAAGTTGTCTCCCTTTTACGGTAAAGGTGACTCAGACTCTAGTATTGATTTCCCTTGAACAGATGAGTTAACCATCCATGGGCCCAAGAAATTAGCCCCACGCTGAATGAATGTGGAGTGAAGGCTTCCATCACAAACCGAGCATTCAGCGGAATTTGAGAAGGGTTCACCAACATCAGACTTCCTAGCTCGGGATCTAGGGGACATATAAATCGAGGATGCATAATGTAGTGTCGACTATGAGATTCACCGAGAAGGAGTAATATGTGCATGGCTCGGAGGTGAGTACCGTTGTTTTGACCGAGGAGGTACCCTCGATGAAGTCCTTGGCTCGGAGCGCCAATGAGCCCCCTGTTCTCTCAAGGGGGCTACCTAGTTGCCCTTAGCTATGTTAACCAGGTGGATGAGCAATCCTGTTATGATCAAGGAAGTACTCAAATGATGTCCTTGGCTAGGGGGATGCTAAGCCCCATGCTTGCAGAGGACATTGCGTAATTTGCACTTAGCTTTGCTTAATGGATTGAGCAATCCTGGTACGACCGAGGAGGTACTCTCGCTGATGTCCTCGAATCGGGGACTAATAAGACCCATGTTTTCCTGAGAAGGTAGCATTTTACTGTTTTTGCTAAGTGATTGAGCACTCCTGGTATGACCGAGGAGGTACTCTAAATGATGTCCTCGGCTCTGGGGGGCTAATGAACCCCATGTTTGTCCAAGGAGGTTGACTAACTTGTACTTAGTTGTTTCTCCTAAGTGATTGAACACTCATGGAATGAGGAAGTACTCTAGCTGAGTAATTTTTTTGAGTTTGACCCCAGTCAAACGTGGGCTCATGAATAAGCTGGATTTAGTCAATCGTTGACTTTTGATTTTGAGTTGGATTTAGAGTTGAGTTGGCTTAGGCATGTGATTTTTTGTCTTCAAGGGCCAATTTATTATAAATGAGTTGTCGTGGACGTGGAGAGGAGAGTTGCCTATATAAGGGTATGAGATCTTCATTTCTCCGTTCCTTTGAATCATTTCCTCTCTCTAGAAATCTCTTCCCTCCTTGCTTCCTTCGTTCCTTAGCGAAGTTCGTCATGTTCCAGTTTGAGGCTTATCTCATCCCGAGAACATACGCTTTTTTCTTCCCTAACTCTTTCTTATTTTAGAATAAGGGTCAATATGACTGACTACCCGTTTTATGATGGGTTCGCAGTCCAAATTGAATGCTTCCCTTGCTTCATTTTCTCCTTATACTTTTTTCTGAGGAGGTTTATGGGGTAAAGGGCCTATTAATAAGTACATGAGTGCCTTGTTAAATCCCCTCGATCGTACCCAAGGCGGTTCCTTTGTCCAGCCTTTTAGATTCTTTCAAAAAAGAGGATGAGGGGATTATACCGAGTCCATGAGATGTGTCGGTCGCCTTTCCCCCGTCTAAGAAAAGTTACTTAGACCGTTATATTGCTGATGGTGTAGTGATGGCAACCGAGAGGAGCGATCGGCAAAACCGAGTATGTCGGGGCATACCTCTTACCCACCATTGGCGCAAGAAGGGGGGACCAACAAATTACTTTCTCACTTTTAAATTCAAGAAAATACTTATTTGGGATTTGGCGCATATAGGGAATAAATATTGAATCAAAGATCCGTATATGGGTGTACCGTCCAAATAACACTGACATTGTAAAGCCCCGACTACTAATCAACATTATTAGGTTAATTAATGAGTTATTAGCAGCGGAACCTAGTTAGTCGTTGCGTTACTGTCGTACTTTCCGTTTTGGAAAGCACAAGGCAAACTATAATTCATATGCTGAAACATATTATAACTAGAAATCAAAATTATCAATTATAAAAACTTAAGTTGAAACTTAGTTACTATGATATGACATTAACTTAAATTATAACCATAAGAGTTTACGAAAGCTTAGATACTAAACTACTCCTCACTGCTACGTCATCCCATTAGCACCATTGGTACCTAAAACAAAAAAAATAAAACGTCATGAGCCGAGGCTCAGTAACATACTACTCTAACATTGTAAGAGCATTTCAATTCACTTTGTTAGCAAACAGGGAAGAGAGAATAGTAAAACCATTTCGTAAACATAACCATTAAATCATAAATAATCATAAAACATTATCATTATTCTTTATCATGTTTATCATCATATATATTTTACTTTGGTAACTTGGCTAGTACAACAGAAAGGGACGTCTTGCTAGAACATACAGAAAGGCGACCACAATATAGGTGACACTTTCGTTGCCCACATCGTTGACAGAAGAGCGATCACATCATAGGTGACACTTACGGTGCCCACAGAAAGGCGGTCACAACAAAGGTGACACTTTCGGTGCCCAATCATTAACCAGAAGGGTGGTCACAACAAAGGTGACACTTGCGGTGCCCACAGGATACTGCCAAGAACCATCTTTCACTTAAACTTTATCATGTTTCGTTTCTTTAACGTATCATAATCACAGTACATAATCGTAATCGTAACCACAACGTAATCATCATCATATTTTTGTAACATCAAAGTTGTCATACTTCATAGCATCAAATCATTTAATAAACATCATTTACATAGCAAACATTTCATATACCGCACACCATAAATAACATAGCGTAAACATCGTATAAAGCATCATAAAACATAGTTAGAAGGGGAGTGCGAGTGCTAGCAGTAGACGTTACCTGGAATCCTGCGTAGTGACTTTGATAGCCGGGGGAGGCTTGTAATATCCTTTATCCTTTTTAATCTAGCCAACAAATTAAACAAAGATTCATTTATTTACTTTTTCATTTATAACTTTAGTTATTATAATTAAATTAATTCTTAACTATCTATAAGTGGTCTTATAAGTGTTATGTAAATTAAAGATCATCGTTATACAACATTCAAGTCCTCATCAATAGCATCGTTGTCCTCGAAATTATCATATAAGCTAATATTTAAGAATTACATTATTTAAATGGCTCTTTACTTAATAAAGTGACGTATCATTAAACCATCGATTAGGCACGGTTATTAATATTTTGTCAACCATTTCATTATTATTATTATAACGACTTTATTGAGGTATTCGAAATGAGTAATTATTAGTAAAGTATAATCCATATCTATATCTATATATATATCTAAAACCCAAGACAAACAAATGCCATGCTGCCACATGTACTCTCTCCTCCTCCACACAATCAAATGAGACATTAAACAATAAAAATGTGTGTTTCAAGACTTAAACCCATGACCTCTCATTTGATATGCTAATGCACTAACCAACTACACTACAACGCCTACGCCTGGTCTTTGTGGGGGGAAATTCATTTAAAGACATATATTTCTATTTTTGAAGACTTCAAATACATAATAGTAAATAATCTGGGGCGTATGGCCCGGTATAAGAACTAGTTATAAGTTATAACTTATACTCAAACTATATAATTAACCAAGATTATTAGAATCCTTTAATTAATTAATCCGTTCGTCAAGTTAAATTTCTAAGATTAATTAAATAGTGCATACTAGTAAACCTTAAAAAATTCAACATATAAGAGTAACGCTAACATAACATTAACATATTAAGATCATAATTAGGTTTGATTAAACCCAACTAAAATAATAATCAGGAAAATAGCCCACACATCTTTTATTAAAAATCAATAAATATAGTCATGACTTAGTAGCCTAATCACTAATTCTTGATCCATTAGCATTTAAGCCCAACTACTTAACTTAACTCACTTAAAATGACAAATCAGTTCAACCATTAGTTTATCTTAGGCCCAAGAATTAGTTATATTAGAAACTCACTTAAGCTCAAAAGGATTAAAGGTATGTATAACACATACTGGCTCCTATTTTCATGAAGGATCAGGCACAGCAGCTGGACCTTGGCAGCGTAGATCTCCGGCAGAATCCCCCGCGGTGGTGCAGTGGGATGAGGCAAAGGGTGGGGCGGCAGGAGGCGCTGATTGCGGTGGTGTTGGGACGCGACACAGCGAGACGAGGGAGGAGATGGAAGCGCAAGAACACGGGGTTGGGTTGTTGGTGTTGTGGGTGGCGGTCGCCGACGAGAACAAGGTAATTCCGGCGAGCTATTGACGGAGGTAGAGAGTAGTGAGGTTGATGCTTGAAGATGGTAACAATGGCTATTAATAGCCATTGGTGAACTTCTAGAAAGCTTGAAAAATCATTGCTTTTTACTTTCATGGAATGGAAGATAAGAATAAAGTTTAAGAGAATTTGAGTGAGAATTGTTTTCTTGGTGTGATAGTGGCAATATCTTAGAGGTTTGAAGATGAGAAAGTATCACCTTTAGTTGCCATGTAAGAGAAAGGAGGAGGTGGAAGGAAGAAGGAGGAGGTGGAAGGAAGAGGAAGGAGGAGCAAGGAAGAAATTTGGTGGGAAAAAAAGAAGTCAAATTTTTGTTTCTTTTGATACTACTTCCTTCTTTTCCTTTTGTTTACTTTTTTTTGTTTTATTATTATTATTATTATTATTATTATTATTATTATTATTATTATTATTATTATTATTATTATTATTATTTTAAACCAAAATTAATGACACTTTATATAATTCATATTTTGTGTCGTATTAGTTTATCTAATTTAATAGTTTATGTATTGCCCAATTACATAAAGTAAAATAAATTTAGCTTCTTATTAAAGTTTATAAGTTAATTACGCAGGATTAAGTTTTTGGGATATTACATCCTCACCCCCTTAGAAAAAGTTTCATCCTCGAAACTTGTTAAACATAGTCAAATAATGCCGAGTAAGACATTTCATAAAATTTTAACGCCACATTCACATATACATAACAGTGCATAACACATATACATAGTAGTAAGTAGTACGCATACATAACTTTGCATAATTTTAACAGATGCGGGTATCCTTATCATTATTAGATAAAACAAACGACAGTCTTACGCACATCGAGTTCGTCAATCCATGTCCAACCATACTTTTTAAATATCAGCAAAGGGATTAGGGAAAGTATCGTTAGCTTCAATCAGTTGCATCACGTATGTTCTTCCCGCTTGTGAAGACCAACGTGTAGGGTTCCTATTGACGTTGGCATTGCTTGGATCTCCATTATAGCCATAATTCTGAGTGTTTCTTTGATCTCTTACAGTGCCACGATTTGTAACATTTTCACCTCGCCAATCTGAAGTTGGACAACTCTTAATCGCCTAACCAGGTTTACCACATCGATAACATAGATCACTTCCAATACGGCAATCTCTTTCCAAGTGTCCTTGCCTTCAACATTTGTTACACTGAATATGCCAACGATTATTCCCCGAGTAATCCGTGTTCGGCCTTTTGTTGTCATTGTTGTTGGAGTGGCCATCATAAGTTTCCCCTTTTCTTTTTCCATTCTCAAACACCTCCTTTCGAAGCTTTGTTTTTCGCTCAACGTTGATGGCTCTGTCATACAATTCCTGGTAGGATTTACTCATATGAGTTGCAAGCTTTTCTTGAAGGTCAAGGTTTAAACCTTCTTCAAACCTGTTCATCCTTTGACAATCCGTAGTCACCAAGTCGGGAGCGAATCGAGCAAGCTCATTGAACTTCACAACATATTCCAGAGCTGACATACCCCTTTGTTTAAGATGGATAAATTCAGATTCCATCTGAAGCTGCAGAGATTACGCACATCGAGTTCGTCAATCCATGTCTAACCATACTTTTTAAATATCCGCAAAGGGATTAGGGAAAGTATCGTTAGCTTCAATCTGTTGCATCACGTATGTTCTTCCCGCTTGTGAAGACCCAAGTGTAGGGTTCCTATTGACGTTGGCATTGCTTGGATCTCCATTATAGCCATAATTCTGAGTGTTTCTTTGATCTCTTATAGTGCCACGGTTTGAAACATTTTCACCTCGCCAATCTGAAGTTGGACAACTCTTAATCGCCTAACCGGGTTTACCACATCGATAACATAGATCACTTCCTTTACGACAATCTCTTTCCAAGTGTCCTTGCCTTCCACATTTAATTTGTTACACTGAATGTGCCTACGATTATTCCCCGAGTAATCCGTGTTCGGCCTTTTGTTGTCGTTGTTGTTGGAATGGCCATCGTAAGTTTCCCCTTTTCTTTTTCCATTCTCAAACACCTCCTTTCGAAGCTTTGTTTTTCGCTCAACGTTGATGGCTTTGTCATACAATTCCTGGTAGGATTTACTCATATGAGTTGCAAGCTTTCTTAAAGGTCAAGGTTTCAAACCTTCTTCAAACCTGTTCATCCATTGACGATCCTTAGTCACCAAGTCGGGAGCGAATCGAGCAAGTTCATTGAACTACACAACATATTCCAGAGCTGACATACCCCTTTGTTTGAGATGGATAAATTCAGATTCCATCTGAAGCTGCAGAGATTACGCACATCGAGTTCGTCAATCCATGTCCAACCATACTTTTTAAATATCAGCAAAGGGATTAGGGAAAGTATCGTTAGCTTCAATCTGTTGCATCACGTAAGTCGTTCTTCCCGCTTGTGAAGACCCACGTGTAGGGTTCCTATTGACATTAGCATTGCTTGGATCTCCATTATAGCCATAATTCTGAGTGTTTCTTTGATCTCTTATAATGCCACGGTTTGTAACATTTTCACCTCGCCAATCTGAAGTTGGACAACTCTTAATCGCCTAACCGGGTTTACCACATCGATAACATAGATCACTTCCTTTACGTCAATCTCTTTCCAAGTGTCCTTGCCTTCCCCATTTGTTACACTGAATGTGCCTATGATTATTCCCCGAGTAATCCGTGTTCGGCCTTTTGTTGTCGTTGTTGTTGGAGTGGCCATCATAAGTTTCCCCTTTTCTTTTTCCATTCTCAAACACCTCCTTTCGAAGCTTTGTTTTTGGCTCAACGTTGATGGCTCTGTCATACAATTCCTGGTAGGATTTACTCATATGATCTGAGTTGCAAGCTTTTCTTAAAGGTCAAGGTTTAAACCTTCTTCAAAGCTGTTCATCCTTTGACGATCCGTAGTCACCAAGTCGGGAGCGAATCGAGTAAGCTCATTGAACTTCACAACATATTCCAGAGCTGACATACCCCTTTGTTTGAGATGGATAAATTCATATTCCATCTGAAGCTGCAGAGATTACGCACATCGAGTTCGTCAATCCATGTCCAACCATACTTTTTAAATATCAGCAAAGGGATTAGGGAAAGTATCGTTAGCTTCAATCTGTTGCATCACGTATGTCGTTCTTCCCGCTTGTGAAGACCCACGTGTAGGGTTCCTATTGACATTGGCATTGCTTGGATCTCCATTATAGCCATAATTCTGAGTGTTTCTTTGATCTCTTATAGTGCCTCGGTTTGTAACATTTTCACCTCGCCAATCTGAAGTTGGACAACTCTTAATCGCCTAACCGGGTTTACCACATCGATAACATAGATCACTTCCTTTACGTCAATCTCTTTCCAAGTGTCCTTGCCTTCCCCATTTGTTACACTGAATGTGCCTATGATTATTCCCCGAGTAATCCGTGTTCGGCCTTTTGTTGTCGTTGTTGTTGGAGTGGCCATCATAAGTTTCCCCTTTTCTTTTTCCATTCTCAAACACCTCCTTTCGAAGCTTTGTTTTTGGCTCAACGTTGATGACTCTGTCATACAATTCCTGGTAGGATTTACTCATATGATCTGAGTTGCAAGCTTTTCTTAAAGGTCAAGGTTTAAACCTTCTTCAAACCTGTTCATCCTTTGACGATCCGTAGTCACCAAGTCGGGAGCGAATCGAGTAAGCTCATTGAACTTCACAACATATTCCAGAGCTGACATACCCCTTTGTTTGAGATGGATAAATTCAGATTCCATCTGAAGCTGCAGAGATTACGCACATCGAGTTCGTCGATCCATGTCCAACCATACTTTTTAAATATCAGCAAAGGGATTAGGGAAAGTATCGTTAGCTTCAATCTGTTGCATCACGTATGTCGTTCTTCCCGCTTGTGAAGACCCACGTGTAGGGTTCCTATTGACATTGGCATTGCTTGGATCTCCATTATAGCCATAATTCTGAGTGTTTCTTTGATCTCTTATAGTGCCACGGTTTGTAACATTTTCACCTCGCCAATCTGAAGTTGGACAACTCTTAATCGCCTAACCGGGTTTACCACATCGATAACATAGATCACTTCCTTTACGTCAATCTCTTTCCAAGTGTCCTTGCCTTCCCCAGTTGTTACGCTGAATGTGCCTATGATTATTCCCCGAGTAATCCGTGTTCGGCCTTTTGTTGTCGTTGTTATTGGAGTGGCCATCATAAGTTTCCCCTTTTCTTTTTCCATTCTCAAACACATCCTTTCGAAGCTTTGTTTTTCGCTCAACGTTGATGGCTCTGTCATACAATTCCTGGTAGGATTTACTCATATGAGTTGCAAGCTTTTCTTGAAGGTCAAGGTTTAAACCTTCTTCAATCCTGTTCATCCTTTGACGATCCGTAGTCACCAAGTCGGGAGCTAATCGAGCAAGCTCATTGAACTTCACATCATACTCCAGAGCTGACATACCCCTTTGTTTGAGATGGATAAATTCAGATGCCATCCGAAGCTGCAGAGATTGGGGGTAAAACTGCTTTCTCATAGTCTCCTTCAGGCCTTCCCATCCAAACCGGGTTGATTCTGCATTTCCTTGGCTGTCTTCCACAACAGATCAGCTTGCCCTTGTAGGTAAAATACCGCAAAATTAACTTTCCACTTCTCAGGGCATTGAGTGGCGTCAACACAACTTCTCCATGCTATTCAACCATTCCACGAACTCAGTGGGGTACGGTTTTCCATCATAAGTTGGCGGCTTATGAGCATAAAATCTTTTAAACATGTTGGAGCATTCATCTTGCTCTCTTTTGGCTCCTTGTCGGTTGCCTTGCAGGAGTTCCATCATCATATGTTTCATCAAGTCCATCTGGTTGTCGTTCTTATTTTCAGTTGTATTTCCGGAAACAGGGTCACTTCGCTGAGCATTACTCCTTGCCCTCATATCTTCGAGCATCGCAACGGACCCATGCTCTCTATTTTCTCCATTAGTAGGCTCACTTTCACTTGCTGCCATTCTCTGGCACGTCAAACATTTCACGTTCATAGCATATATTTATGACAAGCAATGTCATAACATCATAGAAATTATATACAAACATTCCCGTTCCGAAACCTAACACTCACACTCATAATTAATGATTTTCTTATTACATATTATTATTATCATTACAATAATTCTAATAACTTTAATTTAGCTCATTTGTAACTTTTTTTAACGTTTTAAGAAACATACTTAAAATACTCGTCATTTGTTATCATTATGTTCTTTGTTTTCACTTTTTTTCAACAAGTTACTTTTATTCCTAAAAACCCATTGGCATAAAAATCCAGGGTTTCATTTGCGGTCGTCAGAACCTTTGCTCTGATACGTCTGTAACGCCCCGACTACTAATCAATATTATTAGGTTAATTAATAAGTTATTAGCAGCGAAACCTAGTTAGTCGGTGCGTTACTGCCGTACTTTCCGTTTTGGAAAGCACAAGGTAAACTAGAATTCATATGCTGAAACATATTATAACTAGAAATCGTAATTATCTATTATAAAAACTTAAGTTGAAACTTAGTTACTGTACATAATATGACATTAACTTAAATTATAAGAGTTTACGAAAGCTTAGATACTAAACTACTCCTCACTGCTACGTCATCCCATTAGCACCATTGGTACTTAAAACAGAAAAACAAAATGTCATGCGCCGAGGCTCAGTAACATACTACTCTAACATCGTAAGAGCATTTCATTTCATTTTGTTAGCAAACAGGGAGGAGAGAATAGTAAAACCATTTCGTAAACATAACCATTAAATCATAAATAATCATAAAACATTATCATCATTCTTTATCATGTTTATCATCATATATCTTTTACTTTGGTAACTTGGCTAGTACAACAGAAAGGGACGTCTCCCTAGAACATACAGAAAGGCGGCCACAACATAGTTGACACTTTCGTTGCCCACATCGTTGATAGAAGGGCGGTCACAACATAGGTTACACTTGCGGTACCCACAGAAAGGCGGTCACAACAAAGGTGACACTTTCGGTGCCCAATCATTAACCAGAAGGGCGGTCACAACAAAGGTGACACTTGCGATGCCCACGGGATACTGCCAAGAACCATCATTCACTTAAACTTTATCATGTTCCGCTTCTTTAACGTATCATAATCACAATACATAATCGTAATCATCCTCATATCGTAATCATCATCGTATTTTTGTAACATCAAAGTTGTCATACTTCATAGTATCAAATCATTTAATAAACATCATTTACATAGCAAACATATCATATCCCGCACACCATAAATAACATAGCGTAAACATCGTATAAAGCATCATAAAACATTGTTAGAAGGGGAGTGCGGGTGCTAGCAGTAGACGTTACCTGGAATCCTGTGTAGTGACTTTGATAGCCGGGGGAGGCTTGTAATATCCTTTATCCTTTTTAATCTAGGCAACAAATTAAACAAAGATTCATTTATTTACTTTTCATTTATAACCTTAGTTATTATAATTAAATTAATTCTTAACTATCTATAAGTGGTCTTATAAGTGTTATGTAAATTAAAGATCATCGTTATAGAACATTCAAGTCCTCATCAATAGCATCGTTGTCCTCGAAATTATCATATAAGCTAATATTTAAGGATTACATTATTTAAATGGCTCTTTACATAATAAAGTGATGTATCATTAAACCATCGATTAGGCAAGGTTATTAATATTTTATCAACCATTTCATTATTATTATTATAACGACTCTATTGAGGTATTCAAATGGGTAATTATTAGTAAAGTATAATCCATATTATAAATTATAACTTATACTCAAACTATATAATTAACCAAGATTATTAGAATCCTTTAATTAATTAATACGTTCGTCAAGTTAAATTTCTATGATTAATTAAAAAGTGCATACTAGTAAACCTTACAAAATTCAACATATAAGAGTAACGCTAACATAACATTAACATATTAAGATCATAATTAGGTTTAACTAAACCCAACTAAAATAATCATAAGGAAAATAGCCCACACATCTTTTATTAAAAATTAATAAATATAGTCATGACTTATTAGCCTAATCACTAATTCTTGATCCATTAGCATTTAAGCCCAACTACTTAACTTAACTCACATAAAAATAACAAATCAGTTCAACCATTAGTTTATCTTAGGCCCAAGAATTAGCTATATTAGAAACTCACTTAAGCTCAAAAGGATTAAAGGTATGTATACCACATATCGGCTCCTATTTTCACGAAGGAACAGGCACAGCAGCTGCGGCAGCGTAGAGCTCCGGCAGAATCCCCGGCGGTGGTGCAGTGGGATGAGGCAAAGGCTGGGGCGGCAGGAGGCGCTGATTGAGGTGGTGTTGGGACGCGACACAGCGAGACGAGGGAGGAGATGGAAGCGCAAGAACACGGGGTTGGGTTGTTGGTGTTGTGGGTGGCGGTCGCCGACGAGAACGGGGTGATTCCGGCGAGCTATTGACGGAGGTAGAGAGTAGTGAGGTTGATGCTTGAAGATGGTAACAATGGCTATTTATAGCCATTGATGAACTTCTAGAAAGCTTGAAAAATCATTGCTTTTTACTTTAATGGAATGGAATATAACAATGAGGTTGAACTTTGAAGAGAATTTGAGTGAGAATTATTTTCATGGTGTGATGGTGGCAGTATCTTAGAGGTTTGAAGATGAGAAAGTTTCACCTTTAGTTGCCATGTAAGAGAAAGGAGGAGGTGGAAGAAGGAGGAAGGAAGAAATTTGGTGGGAAAAAAAAGAAGTCAAATTTTAGTTTGTCTTTGATACTACTTTCTTCTTTTCCTTTTGTTTTCTTTTTTTTCTTTTATTATTATTATTAGTATTATTATTATTATTATTTTAAAATAAAATTAATGACAATTTAGATAATTCATCTTTTGTGTCTTATTAGTTTATCTAATTTAATAGTTTATGTATTGCCCAATTACATAAAGTAAAATAAATTTAGCTTCTTATTAAAGTTTATAAGTTAATTAAGCAGGATTAAGTTTTTGGGATATTACATCCTCACCCCCTTAGAAAAAGATTCGTCCTCGAAACTTGTTAAACAAAGTCAAATGCCGAGTAAGACATTTCATAATATTTTCACGTCACATTCACATATACATAACAGTGCATAACACATATACATAGTAATAAGTAGTACGCATACATAACTTTGCATAATTGTAACAAAGTCTTTCAACCAAACAGATGCGGGTATCCTTATCATTATTAGATAAAACAAACGACAGTCGTACGCACATCGAGTTCGTCAGTCCATGTCCAACCATACTTTTTGAATATCAGCAAAGGGATTAGGGAAAGTATCGTTAGCTTCAATTTGTTGCATCACGTATGCTCTTCCCGCTTGTGAAGACCCACGTGTAGGGTTCCTATTGACGTTGGCATTGCTTGGATCTCCATTATAGCCATAATTCTGAGTGTTTCTTTGATCTCTTACAGTGCCACGGTTTGTAACATTTTCACCTCGCAAATCTGAAGTTGGACAGCTCTTAATCGCCTAACCGGGTTTACCACATCGATAACATAGATCACTTCCTTTACGACAATCTCTTTCCAAGTGTCCTTGCCTTCCAAATTTGTTACACTGAATGTGCGTACGATTATTCCCCGAGTAATTCGTGTTCGGCCTTTTGTTGCCGTTGTTGTTGGAGTGGCCATAATAAGTTTCCCCTTTTCTTTTTCCATTCTCAAACACCTCCTATCGAAGCTTTGTTTTTCGCTCAACGTTGATGGCTCTATCATACAATTCCTGGTAGGATTTACTCATATGAGTTGCAAGCTTTTCTTGAAGGTCAAGGTTTGAACCTTCTTCAAACCTGTTCATCCTTTGACGATCCGTAGTCACCAAGTCGGGAGCGAATCGAGCAAGCTCATTGAACTTCACAGCATACTCCAGAACTGACATACCCCTTTGTTTGAGATGGATAATTTCAGATTCCATCTGAAGCTGCAGAGATTGGGGGTAAAACTGCTTTCTCATAGTCTCCTTAAGGCCTTCCCATCCAAACCCAGGTTGATTCCGTGTTTCCTTGGCAGTCTTCCACCACAGATCAGCTTGCCCTTGTAAGTAAAATACCGCAAAATTAACTTGCCACTTCTCAGGGCATTAAGTGGCGTCAAACAACTTCTCCATGCTATTCAACCATTCCTCGAACTCAGTGAGGTATTGTTTTCCATCATAAGTTGGCGGCTTATGAGCATAAAATCTTTTAAACAAGTTGGAGCATTCATCTTGCTCTCTTTTGGCTCCTTGTCGGTTGCCTTGCAGGAGTTCCATCATCATAAGTTTCATCAAGTCCATATGGTTGTCGTTCTTATTTTCAGTTGTATTTCCGAAAACAGGGTCACTTCGCAGAGCATTACTCCTTGCCCTCATATCTTCGAGCATCGCAACGGACCCATGCTCTCTATTTTCTCCATTAGTAGGCTCACTTTCATTTGTGGCGCGTCAAACATATCACGTTCATAGCATATTCTTATGACAAGCAATGTCATAACATCATAGAAATTATATAAAAACATTCCCGTCCCGAAACCTAACACTCACACTCATAATTAATGATTTTCTTATTACATATTATTATTATCATTACTATAACTCTAATAACTTTAATTTAGCTCCTTTGTAACTTTTTTTAACGTTTTAAGAAACATACTTAAAATACTCGTCATTTGTTATCATTATGTTCTTTATTTTCACTTTTTTTTTCTGCAAGTTACTTTTATTCCTAAAAACCCATTGGCATAAAAATCCAGGGTTTCATTTGCGGTCGTCAGAACCTTTGCTCTGATACCTCTGTAACGCCCCGACTACTAATCAATAATATTAGGTTAATTAATAAGTTATTAGCAGCGGAACCTAGTTAGCCGGTGCGTTACTGCCGTACTTTCCGTTTCGGAAAGCACAAGGCAAACTAGAATTCATATGCTGAAACATATTATAACTAGAAATCGTAATTATCTATTATAAAAACTTAAGTTGAAACTTAGTTACTGTACATAATATGACATTAACTTAAATTATAACCATAAGAGTTTACGAAAGCTTAGATACTAAACTACTCCTCACTGCTACATCATCCCATTAGCACCATTGGTACCTAAAACAGAAAAACAAAATGTCATGAGCCGAGGCTCAGTAACATACTACTCTAACATCGTAAGAGCATTTCATTTCATTTTGTTAGCACACAGGGAGGAGAGAATAGTATAACCATTTCGTAAACATAACCATTAAATCATAAATAATCATAAAACATTATCATCATTCTTTATCATGTTTATGATCATATATCTTTTACTTTGGTAACTTGGCTAGTACAACAGAAAGGGACGTCTCCCTAGAACATACAGAAAGGCGGCCACAACATAGTTGACACTTTCGTTGCCCACATCGTTGACAGAAGGGCGGTCACAACATAGGTTACACTTGCGGTACCCACAGAAAGGCGGTCACAACAAATGTGACACTTTCGGTGCCCAATCATTAGCTAGAAGGGCGGTCACAACAAAGGTGACACTTGCGATGCCCACGGGATACTGCCAAGAACCATCTTTCACTTAAACTTTATCATGTTCCGCTTCTTTAACGTATCATAATCACAGTACATAATCGTAATCATCATCATATCGTAATCATCATCGTATTTTTGTAACATCAAAGTTGTCATACTTCATAGTATCAAATCATTTAATAAACATCATTTTCATAGCAAACATATCATATCCCGCACACCATAAATAACAGAGCGTAAACATCGTATAAAGCATCATAAAACATTGTTAGAAGGGGAGTGCGGGTGCTAGCAGTAGACGTTACCTGGAATCCTGCGTAGTGACTTTGATAGCCGGGGGAGGCTTGTAATATCCTTTATCCTTTTTAATCTAGGCAACAAATTAAACAAAGATTCATTTATTTACTTTTTCATTTATAACCTTAGTTATTATAATTAAATTAATTCTTAACTATCTATAAGTGGTCATATAAGTGTTATGTAAATTAAAGATCATCGTTATAGAACATTCAAGTCCTCATCAATAGCATCGTTGTCCTCGAAATTATCATATAAGCTAATATTTAAGGATTACATTATTTAAATGGCTCTTTACGTAATAAAGTGACGTATCATTAAACCATCGATTAGGCATGGTTATTAATATTTTATCAACCATTTCATTATTATTATTATAATGACTTTATTGAGGTATTCAAAATGGGTAATTATTAGTAAAGTATAATCCATATTATAAGTTATAACTTATACTCAAACTATATAATTAACCAAGATTATTAGAATCCTTTAATTAGTTAATACGTTCGTCAAGTTAAATTTCTAAGATTAATTAAAAAGTGCATACTAGTAAACCTTACAAAATTCAACATATAAGAGTAACGCTAACATAACATTAACATATTAAGATCATAATTAGGTTTAACTAAACCCAACTAAAATAATAATAAGGAAAATAGCCCACACATCTTTTATTAAAAATTAATAAATATAGTCATGACTTATTAGCCTAATCACTAATTCTTGATCCATTAGCATTTAAGCCCAACTACTTAACTTATACCACATAAAAATGACAAATCTGTTCAACCATTAGTTTATCTTAGGCCCAAGAATTAGTTATATTAGAAACTCACTTAGGCTCCGTTTGGTTGGGTGTAAAACATTTTCAGTGTAAAATGATTTTCATGGAAAACAATTTACAATGGAAAACACAATTCCAAAATTAGTTTTCCGTTGTTTGGTTCCATGTAAGAAAAATGATGAAAACAAAGGAAAATGAAAAGGAAAGTAAGGAGGTAGTGAGAGGAGTGTACAAGAGAAATAAGGAAAATGAAGGAAAACAGTTTTCCCTTCATTTTGAAGGGAAAATGGTTTTCCATCATTGGGAGAGCAATTTTACTCTAAGGGAAAATGGTTTTACACTCCTTTGCACACCAAACAATGTAAAATTGAAAATAGAGGAAAACAGTTTTCCATGAAAACGTTTTACGCCCTACCAAACGGAGCCTTAAGCTCAAAAGGATTAATGGTATGTATACCACATATCGGCTCCTATTTTCACGAAGGAACAGGCACAGTAGTTGCGGCAGTGTAGAGCTCCGGCAGAATCCCCGGCGGTGGTGCAGTGGGATGAGGCAAAGGCTGGGGCGGCAGGAGGCGCTGATTGCGGTGGTGTTGGGACGCGACACTGCGAGACGAGGGAGGAGATGAAAGCGCAAGAACACGGTGTTGGGTTGTTGGTGTTGTGGGTGGCGGTCGCCGACGAGAACGGGGTGATTCCGGCGAGCTATTGGCGGAGGTAGAGAGTAGTGAGGTTGATGCTTGAAGATGGTAACAATGGCTATTTATAGCCATTGATGAACTTCTAGAAAGCTTGAAAAATCATTGCTTTTTACTTTAATGGAATGGAAGATAACAATGAGGTTAAACTTTTAAGAGAATTCGAGTGAGAATTATCTTCATGGTGTGATGGTGGCAGTATCTTAGAGGTTTGAAGATGAGAAAGTTTCACCTTTAGTTGCCATGTAAGAGAAAGGAGGAGGTGGAAGAAGGAGGAAGGAAGAAATTTGGTGGGAAAAAAAAGAAGTCAAATTTTAGTTTCTCTTTGATACTACTACCTTCTTTTCCTTTTGTTTTCCATTTTTACTTTTATTATTATTATTATTATTATTATTATTATTATTATTATTATTGTTGTTATTGTTATTATTATTGTTATTATTATTATTCTTATTATTATTCTTATTATTATTATTATTATTATTCTTATTATTGTTATTAGTATTATTATATTAAACCAAAATTAAAAAGAAATTAAAAATAACAAAAAAGAAAGAAAAAAGTCAGATTATTTGTAATTTAACTTGTTTAAAATTGATAAATTCTAAAGGTAGACTTATTCAGGAAATAATCAAAAGATGACTTATGTTTAGCGGATGGGACAAAGGTTGACTTATTATTGACAATTATTCCATTATAAAACAATGAAAGGAACAAGAGAAAGACACAAGAGATTTTTATGAGGAAAAATTTCTTGGGCCCAACAAGAAGAAACAACCTCGACTAGTAGGGATTTTAAACTCAACTCTTTCACTATAATAGGCCAAAACACCTTTGTTACAAACCTATTATCTCTCGGGTCACTCCTTGAGTTCCTCTACAAACTCAAGTCCCAACAACAGTTCTCTCTAACTATTTTTCCTCTTAAAGTTCCTTTCTCTTTCTTTGCTTCAATCAAAGCCTTACACTTTACATGAGTTCACTCAAACCCTTTCCCCAAACTCAAACTATAAGAGTTCTTTTCAACTCTTTTCTCAACTCGAAATAAGGAATAGTAGAATGATAGAAAGTAGTAATGAAACAATGAACTCATATGGTAATGAAATTTAGAACATGGAACTTTGAATTTTGGTGGTACTGACTCAATAAACGTGATACTCAAATTAATACCTTTGTAGATTAATTATCACTTTGTCAGACACACATGGAACTTAGTTAAGTGTTTGTCTTAAATAGCAGTAAGTTCAATCAACGTGGTTTAGATCATGTGTTAGTGGAATAGTGGAGTTAAAGCATATATGTTCCTATGCTTAAGGAACAAGGAACCACTAACCCAATAACCCCACTAATTTTGCACGTTCAACATGTGCGTTTAATAGATGAAGCATTATTCCTATAATCAAGCAATTAATTAGGATAGTGTTTTGACTAAAATCAGTTTTCCTAATAAATTAAATGTCATTTAATACTTTTCTTAATCAAATAATATCCTTAAATATTTTAAAAGATTTATTTCAAAAACAGAAAAATATTTTCGAAAATATCTTTTTGGAAATCTTTTAATAACCGAATTTACATTAGTCAATTTTTCCTAAAATTTATCCTAATTTTACTCTAGTTTTGTTAAACTAATGTAACCGTGTATTTTGGTTTTCTTTAACGAAAATATTGCTTGTTCCTTTATTTAAGACCATTTGTTTGTTCCTTTAAGTTGTGCCAACAAGTCTGTTCCTTTCATAGGAACAGACAAACATTCTCTTATTTAACTTTGTAGTCCCTTACCAATGTTTTGTCAGTTCTTCGTTTTAGACACATGTTTCCTATACCAGTTCCACTAACATAGTTTCATAGGAACAATCCCTTTATTCAAAGGAATAGCTCCATAGTTCCAATTCATTACCTTATGATGATTTTTGTTTCTTACATAAGAAACCTAATTACACCCTTGCGTAACTAAGCTCTTCTTCGTTCTCTTGGATCGGAGTTCCAACTCAAGAAATTCACTTATTATCTTTATAAAGCACCATTAATCATTCTTGAACCTTGCACACATAAAACTTATAAACCTTGTTAGTTATTACTTTAGTTTGTCATCATTAAAACCATATTGGCTCAACAATTTCCTCCTTTTTGGTGATGACAAACCAAGGCAAAGTAATATAAAAACTAACACAAATAAAATATAATATAAAAATGCAAGATCATGTTAAGTAGAGAATGAACCAGAATAAGAACAATAAATAAGCTACTTTGCCATAGAAAAAATAAAAGAATTCCAACAACATAGATATATATTCACCCGGCTACTGCCCCCCTCTTTCTCTTTTTCTCTCTCTCAAATCCTAGCCTCCCCTACTCCTTCTTCGTCAATTAGGGGCTGCCATGGATGATTTCATCCATGGTAAGCCCCTTTTCCCCTTTTGTTTTCAGTTTTTAGTTCATTGATTTCTTGTTTTGTTGAATAAATTAGTCTCTCTTTATGAGATTTTTTCAAACCCTGTTATGGGGATTTTAGTCTCTGTTGTGGAGATATCCTTCTCCCCTATGGGAGTTGTGAGTATGGTTTTTTTGTTTTCATGTATGAGAGATTGTTCTCATTGGTTGAAGTTCGAGACTCAACATGAAGGTATTGAAATATTGGATGCAGTCAACATGGCTCGATCAAGAATGTTCTTCCCAAACTATGTTAGAATGATAGACTTCCTCATCAATAGCTGCTTGATTCAGCAAATACAAGGGGGTTGCGCTGTATTGCTCGATCTGGTTCATTGTAGTTTCTTCGAAGACGAATTTGATTTAACCTTATTTGATTGTATCTTGTTTTTATTTACTGCCTATTGTAGATGCCGTTTGGCCTTCAATTAATGAAATTTCTCTTTCAAAAAAAAAAAATTCAGCGACTTTGTCATTATCTTCCCCTTTTGATATCATCAAACAACGTATTGTTTTTCAAAAATTTATGATCAATCTTCCAAACTTCTAGTGACACTACACCAGCATAAATATATAATTAATGGTCAAACATGAGTTTAAATTTTTCAATTTGCTCAAACATCAATCTAGTAATATTAGCCATCCTAATGCACATGTTAATCAATTAGTTAAAGAAGCTAAAGCATACTAAACATAAACCACCACTTTACGAAAGTGCAATCCATAGATGATTATTATTATTATTATTATTATTATTATTATTATTATTATTATTATTATTATTATTATTATTATTATTATTATTATTATTATTATTATTATTATTATTATTATTATTATATTAAACCAAAATTAATTACACTTTAGATAATTCATATTTTGTGTCTTATTAGTTTATCTAATTTAATAGTTTATGTATTGCCCAATTACATAAAGTAAAAAAAAATTAGCTTCTTATTAAAGTTTATAAGTTAATTAAGCAGGATTAAGTTTTTGGGATATTACAGACACAATATTAACAACTTGCTCGGGTTGTATACCAGTCTACAGGCGAGCCATATGTTGCGACTTAGGTTCCCCTTGCACGCCTTGACCCGAGAGCTCATGTTTGCATAAAACTTGACCATGTGAAAAATAATGCCCAACAGTTGGTTAACCATTACTTCTTTCTTGGCCATTTGTGATCTTCTCAAGGTTGCCTCGAGTATTCGACTATGCTTGAACATGTTCAAGCTAGTGGCGGGCACTGCCAACTGTCACGGTCCCGGGTGGTTCTACTTTTAATGCCGAACCGGGTACAAAGTTGCCGTTGCTCCTCCTTCCAATCAGAAGAGATTTCGTAGAGAGTTTCTTTTCGTTTACTATATAGTTTTTTTACCATATACCACTGTCAAATAAAAAAATTCACCATATACCCCCAATGTTTCAGATATTCACCATATATCCCTGAATTTTTAAAAATGTGCACCAACTACCCTTTTTCCTAACGGATGTAGTCGATGTTTCCATTATTTACAACTTTACCATTATTAACCTAATTAACACTCCCTCCATCCTAACCTCCTAACCCTAATGCTCTTAACCCTAACTAATTAACCTTAATGTTATTTCAATAGGAACACTACAAGAGGGGGGGGGTGAATTGTATGTGTGGGAAATGAACGTAACTTTTTGTGGAATTATAAAACAATGAAAGGAACAAGAGAAAGACACAAAAGATTTTTATGAGGAAAAATTTCTTGGGCCCAACAAGAAGAAACAACCTCGACTAGTAGGGATTTTAAACTCAACTCTTTCACTACAATAAGCCAAAATACCTTTGTTACAAACCAATTATCTCTCGGGCCACTCCTTGAGTTCCTCTACAAACTCAAGTCCCATCAACAGTTCTCTCTAACTATTTTTCCTCTCGAAGTTCCTTTCTCTTTCTTTGCTTCAATCAAAGCCTCACACTTTACATGAGTTCACTCAAACCCCTTCCCCAAACTCAAACTATAAGAGTTCTTTTCAACTCTTTTCTCAACTCGAAATACAGAATAGTAGAATGATAGAAAGTAGTAATGAAGCAATGAACTCATATGGTAATGAAACTTAGAACTTGGAACTTTGAATTTTGGTGGTACTGACTCAATAAACGTGATACTCTAATTTATACCTTTGCAGATTAATTATCACTTTGTCAGACACACATGGAACTTAGTTAAGTGTTTGTCTTAAATAGCAGTAAGTTTAATGAACGTGGTTTAGATCATGTGTTAGTGGAATAGTGGAGTTAAAACATATATGTTCCTATGCTTAAGGAACAAGGAACCACTAACCCACTAACCCCACTAATTTTGCACGTTCAACATGTGCGTTTAATAGATGAAGCATTATTCCTATAATCAAGCAATTAATTAGGATAGTGTTTTGACTAAAATCAGTTTTCCTAATAAATTAAATGTCATTTAAAACTTTTCTTAATCAAATAATATCTTTAAATATTTTAAAAGATTTATTTCAAAAACAGAATTTTTTTTTCGAAAATATCTTTTTGGAAATCTTTTAATAACCGAATTTACATTAGTCAATTTTTCCTAAATTTTTTCCTAATTTTACTCTAGTTTTGTTAAACTGATGTAACCGTGTATTTTGGTTTTCTTTAACGAAAATATTGCTTGTTCCTTTATTTAAGACCATTTGTTTGTTCCTTTAAGTTGTGCCAACAAGTCTGTTCCTTTCATAGGAACAGACAAACATTCTTTTATTTAACTTTGTAGTCCCTTACCAATGTTTTGTCAGTTCTTCGTTTTAGACACATGTTTCCTATACCAGTTCCACTAACATAGTTTCATAGGAACAATCCCTTTATTCAAAGGAATAGCTCCATAGTTCCAATTCATTATCTTATGATGATTTTTGTTTCTTACATAAGAAACCTAATTACACCCTTGCGTAACTAAGCTCTTCTTCGTTCTCCTGGATCGGAGTTCCAACTCAAGAAATTCACTTATTATCTTTATAAAGCACCATTATTCATTGTTGAACCTTGCACACATAAAACTTATAAACCTTGTTAGTTATTACTTTAGTTTGTCATCATCAAAACCATATTGGCTCAATAATTTCCTCCTTTTTGGTGATGACAAACCAAGGCAAAGTAATATAAAAACTAACACAAATAAAATATAATATAAAAATGCAAGATCATGTTAAGTAGAGAATGAACCAGAATAAGAACAATAAATAGGCTACTTTGCCACAGAACGAATAAAAGAATTCCAACAACATAGATATATATTTACCCGGCTACTGCCCCCCTCTTTCTCTTTTCCTCTCTCTCAAACCCTAGCCTCCCCTACCCCTTCTTCGTCAATTAGGGGCTGTCATGGATGATTCATCCATGGTAAGCCCCTTTTCCCCTTTTATTTTCAGTTTTTAGTTCATTTATTTCTTGTTTTGTTGAATAAATTAGTCTCTCTTTATGAGATTTTTTCAAACCCTGTTATGGGGATTCTAGTCTCTGTTGTGGAGATATCCTTCTCCCCTATGGGAGTTGTGAGTATGGTTTTTTTGTTTTCAGGTATGAGAGATTGTTCTCATTGGTTGAAGTTCGAGACTCAACATGAAGGTATTGAAATATTGGATGCAGTCAACATGGCTCGATCAAGAATGTTCTTCCCAAACTATGTCGAATGATAGACTTACTCATCAATAGCTGCTTGATTCAGCAAATACAAGGGGGTTGCACTGTATTGCTCGATCTGGTTCATTGTAGTTTCTTCGAATACAAATATGATTTAACCTTATTTGATTGTATCTTGTTTTTATTTACTGCCTATTATAGATGCCGTTTGGCCTTCATTTAATGAAATTTCTCTTTCAAAAAAAAAAAAAAAAATTAAGCGACTTTGCCATTATCTTCCCCTTTTGATATCATCAAAAAGCGTATTGTTTTTCAAGAATTTATGATCAATCTTCCAAACTTCTAGTGACACTACACCACCATAAATATATAATTAATGGTCAAACATGAGTTTAAATTTTTCAATTTGCTTAAACATCAATCTAGTAATATTAGCCATCCTAATGCACATGTTAATCAATTAGTTAAAGAAGCTAAAGCATACTAAACATAAACCACCACTTTACGAAAGTGCAATCCATTGAGTAAAAAACAAATAGAATGTCCAATACAATTCAAAGAGAAGATCAAAGGCTCATTTTTATGAAGGAATGGTAGGAATAGGCTAAGTGGAGAAAAATTTATATATATGAATTGGTCACTTGTTCATTGACCATTACCTTTCCTAAACTTGCAGTTTACTTTGTGATTTGCCTTTGAAAACACACGTCAGTTCCTTTCAAATAACATGCAGTTCCTGACTTCTTTTTCGATATTTTGAATGGAAATCCGCTGTCTGTTCCTTGCTTTAAGTTTAAAGGAACTAAATTATTCCTTTTGTTTACTTCAGATTTGATACTAAAGGAACATACATGGGACTACTAGAACCCATAGATTTTATGACAACTATGTAGAAGTAGGAACTTCAATAACTAATGGAACGTTGAATCTCTTCTCTATCTCCCTCTCACACATCTCTCCTTTTATTCTCTTGTTTGCTTTCATATTTTAATTTCTTCTTTGTCTTCCTCAATCTCTCCTTTTTCATCTCCATATCAACTTATTCTCCCTCAAACTTTTCTTTTTCTTTCCTTAGTTCTCCCTCAAATGTTGCATCATCATCAATATTTAAAATTATAGTAGAGGATTAAAAATTGAAGGATTTTGAATATATAGTGAAATGATTAGAAAGAAAAAGGTATGTAAATGTGATATGAAAGGTTTGGAGGATCTTTTGAGATCTTTAAAAATAAGTTATGGAATAAGAGGGTTGATAATTTATAGAATGATATTACTCGTTTATGCTCATAGTTGGACATTCACATGTAATGCACTTAGTGTGGGTGGAATGTATAACAAATGAGTTCCTTGAATAAAAAGAACTACACTTTTTACTTCCTCTTCCTTTTGACTAACAATTTGCAATATGGACAGTAAGGGTAATATTACAAAGAAATCAGTGAGTCATTTTTAAATTTAACTCATGACTATGCATAAAACATTGAAACAATTGTGGTAACACACATTCATATGGAAGGCATTTCACCAAAACTCTACATATGAACACTAGATGAATTTGCCATTTAGAGAAAAACAAGATATCATAACTTACTTAATAAAATCATCTCTATAATTTTTATATGTCTTTTGATTGAGAGAAATTTAAATACTTCACTAGATAAACGCAAGGAAAAACAGGTGCCATATATTGTTCCCCCTCACTAAGGTATTCATAATGTCTAGTTATTAGAATTAGGAACCCATATTTTCTTGAGTTCCTTTCTTGAACTCACATTAGACTTATTAATACGTAACTCAGTTTTAGACTTAAAGTCAGATTTGGCCATTAGACATAACTGAGCAGTTCCTTTGTCCCAAAGTTCCTCTTCAGATTCAGATTCTTGTTCCCAAGAAGGACACTTTTTAATATAGTGATCTAAGCTACCACATTTATAGCAACCAGATTCAAATTTTGAATTAGAAGAATTTTTACCATTGGTTTTGTTCGATTTCATATTTGTGTACATCCTCTTGAATTTTCGACAAGCTTCATAGTTTCTTCTTCATCAAAGTCTTCCTCTTTTTCGTCCTCTTTATCAGCCTTTAGAGCAAGTGCCCGATTTGTGGAACTTTCACCATATTGAGTTCCTAACAGGAGTTCATGGGTCAACAATGAACCAGCTAGCTGCTCTAGAGTGAACTTGGTGAAATAGTTGGTTTCTTGGAGAGCAGTTACTTTGGCAATCCATTTATCTTTTGGTAAGCTCCTTAAAATTTTGCGAACCTATTCCTCTGATGAAATATACTTTCCAAGAGACTCTAACTCATTAACAATGTGAGAAAATCGATTAAGCATATCACGAATTGCCTCATATGGTTTCATTGCAAAGAGTTCATATTTATTCATTAGTAAATCAATTTTAGACCTTTTAACCTCAATAGTTCCTTCGTGGGTGACTACAAGGAAATCCCATATTTGTTTAGCGGTTTTGCATCCCATGACATGGTTGTATTCATGAGGTCCAAGACCACAATATAATAGCTGGATAGCCTTAGCATTAATTTTCAATTTCTTATAGTCAATTGAATCAAAATCACAGATGGGTTTAGAAACTACCTTGTTTCTTTCATTTTTCGTTGGGACTCTGAAATCTGCAACCTCTATGACTCTCCATACCTGATAGTTCTTTGTCTTGATGAAGATCTTCATACGATTCTTCCAGTATGTGAAGAATTTCCCGTTGAACATTGGAGGTCGTAATGTTGAGTAACCTTCTTGAAGCTTCTCGGTGGTATTCATGTTCCTTGGATCTTTTTCTCAATAGGGTTTCCTACTTTTCGTGAGTTCTAGCTCTTATACCAATTGTTATGTCTAGAGGAACACTACAAGAGGGGGGTGAATTGTATGTGTGGGAAATGAGTGTAACTTTTTACTGAATTATAAAACAATGAAAGGAACAAGAGAAAGACAAAAGAGATTTTTACGAGGAAAAACTTCTTGGGCCCAACAAGAAAAAACAACCTTGACCAGTAGGGATTTTAAACTCAACTCTTTCACTATAATAGGCCAAAACACCTTTGTTACAAATCTACACTAGTGGAAAAAACGTTATATGTCACAATACAACCAATTCAGTTTTAACAAAATCGGATCTGTAAATCCATGAATTTTGTGCGCGCAAAAAAAAAGGGTGATTAACTGATGTGGTTGGTGTTGAACCGAATCAGTTGACAAAACGGATCCGGTGCTCTTTGTCAACTAATCCGGTTCAATACTCGGATCACTTAATGTGTGAGTGCTGATCCCACGAAAGAAAAGACGGATATGTAGCCCACGAAATAAAACACGGAGATGAAGCCCACTAAACGAAAAAAGCCCATATCTGATCTTCAACCCCAACTAAGTTCTAAAACCCTAACCCCAACTGATTTTTTCTCCCTCTCTCATTCTCTCTCTCATCCCTCACTTCTCTCCTCAACCCTCACGAATCACCCACAAATCACCCACCACACCTCCCTTTTATCTCTCTGAACCACCACCACGACTAGTGAGATCGAAAACAACCCTCTCTCTCATCGCCGTCGCTTCTCTCCCTCTGATCCACGAACTGCCACGAATCGCCACTAGATCAGGCGAAGAAAGGAGAAGGAGAAAGCTAGGGTTAGCAAAACTTCGGCGATTTTATTGCATGCTCATTAAAACGATGCCGTTGCGGTGTGGAAGCTTATCGAAGAAGATCGCACACTGGTTAATGCTATGGATTACGATAACCGAACTCCTCTTCATGTTGCGTCGCTTCATGGTTGGATCAATGTTGCTCAGTGTTTGATAGATTTTGGCGCCGATGTCAACGCTCAAGATTGCTGGAAAAACACCGTATAATATTTTTTTTATCTCTCCCTAATTTCTTACTTCATTTCAGGAATTTATTGCTTTTTGATATAGTAATTGCTTTTTCAGCTGTGATTTTTGAATTGATGAGGTTGAATTTGACGAATTTTGTTGGTAGTTATAATCTCGGAATTTTAGTTGTGATTGTGATTTTGAACTTCAGTATAGCAAAATGAATTTGCTGCAAGATTTTGTTACTTTGATGTATGTGTTTTATGATGACATGTAGTGCAAGAAGACAATCGTAGAGTTCTTAGACATGCTTCACTCTTCAATTCGTTTTAATTTTTAATTAGATCTAGGGTTAATGTTTTATTCTGCAACTTTTTCCTCTTCAATTCGTTTTTTTTGTGTTTTTATTGCACTCCAGTTCGTCGGAGAATCGAGTGGAATCTGATGATTGTGCTTCGAATTCGACGAATTTGGATCGATTTTTGGAGGCGATTACTACGTCAGTACCAGCTCAGTATTTCTCTAAGTATGGAATTGAGGGATTGAGGGTTAGGGTTAGTGCTTTTGATGATTTTAAATTGTTTGAGTTGAATTAATCGAGAATTGGAACTGATTTTTGCTGTATAATGTGGGGTGAAATTTGATGAATTTCATTGATTTTAATGTGAAATTGATGATTAAGGGTTATTAGTTTGATTTGATAGGGTTTAAATTTGCTTCTTATTGGTTAATTGTAATGCCATGATAAATTAATGCTCTTGATTTACCTCATTGTCTCCTTTCTTAAAGTTCCACTGTGCTGAGGTTAATTTTTTGCATAAATAAATAAAAGAAAAAGAGTGCTCTGTTACGTTCTTCGCTTCCGAATTGCAATAATTACCGGCTAGAAATGGTACAAGTTACGCCCACTAGAGCTTTTGTTGAAATGGATATATCGATGCATGTGTCCACTGCATGTATCTTATCTTGGTATAACCTTTTATTTATTTAGGAGTATATATAATAAAAGCATGAATAATTGAACCGTTGTATAACCCCATTGAGAGTATATATTGTTTGATATGGAGGCTCACATTTAAGTTATGTCATCCTCAAGACCTTGAGTAACCATATTTTCTTCTTCTGCGCAATTGAACTGATATGGAACTATTTTCTATGTATTTTGATTGAAGTGGAAGATTATAGAGTTGGTTAGTTCAGTATGAGTAATGAAGGTTTGTGTTTTGTTTTAGACAAGCATGAAAGCATGGAGAACTTAAGACGATGAGTTTCGAATGTACTTTGTGCTTGGTGATCTATGGGAGTCGTTTAAGAAGTTCAGTGCTTACGGAGCTGGAGTGCCACTTTTGTTAGACGATAGTGACTCCGTTTGTGCAGTATTATGTCCCTTCTTGGTCATGCATATATGTTCTAGTATTGCTGAATCAGGTGAGCCTATTATATTTTGATCTGCGTCCAGTTGAATTTAGACATTTTGTTTCTTTATCTAGTATGAATATCACAGTGTTTCAAATCTTTAAGAAACATGATTTTATTTTTTTATAAATAATCTTTAGAATAAGGTTGACTAATTATTTGAAACATGTTATTTTGGAGATCATATAAAGGTTTATTGATCACAGTAGTGTTATGTTCTTTTGGAAGAGAAGGGTTATCTTAAAAGGTTCTCTCCTCTCTCGTAGATCAAGTCATAGGAGACCATGACGGTATCCTAATACATGACTAAAATTTATAGTTGTGCATTATATAGTAGTTTATATGACTAAGATTGGTTTTTTATCTTTTTTGGGTGATGCCCATATGTTTTTTTTATCATTATTATTGTTCATTGATAGCTAATTTGGTTGATTATGAAGGGGTAACAGTGTTAATTTTGATTAGGGTATGATTTAATGTCTTTTTGTGACCTAATTTTCTTGGGTTTGTGTTTTGTTTTTTAGCTGTTGATGGAATTAATTAAGCTATTTTGATTGAACACTAAAGTCTAAAGATTCACAAGTTCAATTGGGGCATATATCATTATTAATTTGTTATTTGAGAAACGAAGATTATGCTGAATAATTATCACTACAAAAAAAACTGGTTTTAGCGACCGACATAAGTAGTCGCTAAAACAGGTAAATCGGTCGCTAAACTGAGTTAGCGACCGCTGGAGACCAATTTATGGTTAGTCGCTAAAAGGCTAGTCGCAAAATTATTTTGGCGACTGATTTTGGGTTAGTTGCTAATTTTGCGACTGATTAACGACTACTCAGCGACTAACTGCTAAGAGACCAACTAGAAGGTGGAGACTAAATTTAGCGACTAACACATGCATATTAGCGACTACCGCGGTAGTCGCAAAATACCAAAAAAAAAATTAAAAAAAAATGAAATCAAAAAAAAAAAAATTGTTGTCGATTTCATTCAAATTAATAATACCAATCAATAATACCAAAATTACTAAAGAAAGAATCAGGACATTATATATAAATAACATAGAAATTTCGTCCATCAAATATAAATTACAAAATGGATAAATTCTACAATATACAAAGTATTACATATTAACAAGAGTAAGTAAATAGAACTTTGAGTATGCAATAAACAAATTACATTGTTGCAAGTGAAACTTGTGTCTTCATGAAATATATGAGAACCAAACCTGGAAAAGAAAAAACATTGGAAGCTCAATTAAAGAAGCAAAGTTGTATAATATCTAATGAGCATCAAAAGTGAAAATATTAGCAACTCCCAAGTCCCAATTAAAAGACCAATTCAGCAGTTAGATTAGCTACTCTCTTTTCCATCCTAATAAGAAAACTTCCTGAAACACAATTTTCTAAAATTCGAAGGCGGCAATCCGTGATAGTAGATACGCTATGCTAAAATTCGAAGGCGGCAGGCGGCAATTCGAAGGAATAATCAAAACATCATAGTGAGCAAAGTGATCACCACCTAAAATACGCTATGCTACAATAAAACTGCATAGAAATTATCATAAAAAACATGAAAACACAAGCGATTTCCATCACCAATAAAATGAATCAACCTACAGCAACCAAATCTGAAATATCCGCAATCATCATAACTAGGATCTAAAACAAAGTTTCGAAAATCGAAAATTCACAAACCCTAAAAAATCAATCGCGCAAGAAGAGTTGGATTACCTTGGAAGTTGGAAGTGACGCCTGCGAGGCTGCGAGAGAGAGAATGAGAGGTGGTGCGCTGGCGCGTTGGTGGTGTTGTGGTGGTCGTCGTGGGGAGTGAGAGAGGGGTGGTGATGCTGGTGGTGCCGCGGCGGGTGTGGCGAAATAGAAGCTGATGAGCCTCGTGGCTAGTGAGAGAGAAGATGGTGAGTGGCGGACAGCGTCGCGCGAGGGTTGGTGGCTGGGCTTGAATGTCGACTCGCCGGCACGATCTGGTTTCTTTGTTGTTGGTAGGTGGAAGAGAGAGAGAGAGAGAGGGAGAGAGAGGGAAAAGGGCTGGTGTGAGGGATGGGGGAAACAGGGGATTTGGGTGAAAAGAAATTTAGGGTTTTTTACTTTATATCTTAACAATGGCTCCAAGCCCAACGTTTCATGTGAAACCAGCCCAACCCCATTTATTTAGTCTAGCAACCGCTTTTCAGTCGCAAAAAAAATAAGCAGTCACAATTTTGCGACTACTTAGCAACCACCTCTTATTCAGTCGCAAATTAGCAACTACTAGTCTCTGTCAGTCGCCAAACTTATTTTTAGCGACTAACTTCAATGTCAGTCGCAAAATTCAGTCGCTAAACTGGGTTTTTCTTGTAGTGTATGCTGTGTGATTATCTGGCTGTATAATTGCATTTTCAGTAATTTCTGCTTCACACGTCTTTGAAATTGGGACTGTATAACTTATGGTTTTTGTTGAAATGATTGTACTATAATCCCACTAAAGCTTTCTTGACTTAATTGGAACTTAGGGTTTGAGTTTGTTTTGTCAGGGTAGAATTTTTTTGCTGGAATCCTAAAATGTCAAGGTTGGTAGTTGGTGGACCAGTGAAGAATGGGTTCGGATATCGGCGACGATCCTGTTCTTAATGAGGATAGTGATGCACCAGAGGATGCAGTGGATGATCGGTGAGTACTTGGATTAAGCTTATGATATTGTGTTCAGTGCACCAGAAGATTTTTCTTTGTACTAATATGGTGATTATATGCAATTTTACTACCTCAGCTGTGTGAGATGCAATTAGATCTGGCTTGTATCCAAAGATTATTTTGTGCTGTGATAAATACTTGTTAAGAGTTCAGCCCTTGTTTTATATGCATTATATTGTTCTGATGAGATTACATGTTAAGAATTCAGCCCTTGATAGATACTTGTTAAGAGTTCAGCCCTTGTTCTTTAGAATAAGGTTAACTAATTATTTTGTGCAGTAGAATGAAATTGCACAAAATAATAGGATTTATGTTGTGCTGCCATGTATAGATGTTGCTTGGTAAAGTACTAAAGTATCAGTTATATTAAGATGATACACCATTTAGTTATATGGCGATATAGCTGGAAATTCTCATTTGTTGATTTTGTGAAGTATATGCATCATTTGTAAACAATTGAGCTACTTATCATGGAAGCGAATTGGAGGATAAAAAAATGCAGGAGCTTACGACTTCTCTTGTGCTATTATATATAGATGTTGGAGGGATTATACATTTTTCTTGTGGTTCTGCACAGGTCCGTTTATATATCCATATTTGAAATCTATTCAGAGAAAGGAAAGGGAGAAAAGTTCTCTACACTCTTTTAGGAAACACGTTACTTCTCTACACTCTTTTCGCAGACAAAAAATTTAGGGTGCATCCTCTTCAACTTAATTCCGTATGTTCATAAATATGTTCGGTCTTGCAGCAACGACATTGGCAAGAACTTGTCCACCACGTGCAAATGGAATGAAATTGTAGAACAGGCGAGAAGGAAGAGGAACATTTTGTTGCTTCAATTGATAGAATGCTCACGTTCATTGTATGTACTTGATCCACTTCGAAAGTTATCTTTTTATCGTCACAAGCTTTAATGTTAAGACCTTTAGTTCATGCTTCTATTGCTTGTTCTCTTCAACGAAAGAGAATGAAATTCAACGTTACTGCATCTTGATGATAATATGGTCGTGGGATCATTGAATTTCTGTAATTTTTTTTACTTCAGGGTATGCTGAATGACATTGCCTCTATGGATAGATGCTAGAACATGGCAAAGTCAGACGCTGGTACATATCCCAGATGTGATTACATAAGCTGATATTTGTGTATCTATAATATGTGCATTGTATAAATTCTGAATTTAGTTCTCTTACAAACTGCATTCTGCTGTGCTCTTTCTTATGTTGTTTAAATTAGAGTTGTTAATATTTTTTTTTTGGGAAAATTGTTAATATTTTTTATGTATCTAATTATTTATGCCTCATTAAGCATAATAAAATGAGTATTGATATATACAATTGTTTTTTTATCGATTAAGAAAAGAAAAAGCAAAAGAATTTTTTTTTTATTATTTTGGACCCATTAAGTGATCCGGTTCTTGTACAAAACTGGATCGGTTAGTAATTAACTGATCCGGTTTAGGATCGGATCAGTTAATTATTGTTAATCGCTGCTAGCCCACCCCATCCGCACCAAAACCGAAGCGGTAAGCCCAATTTTGACCGGATCGGATTGGCCTTTTTCCACTAGTGCTATTATCTCTCGGGCCACTCCTTGAGTTCCTCTACAAACTCAAGTCCCAACAACAGTTCCCTCTAACTGTTGTTCCTCTCGAACTTCACTCGAAGTTCCTTTCTCTTTCTTTGCTTCACTCAAAGTCTCATACTTTACTGGAGTTCACTCAAACCCCTTACCCAAACTCAAACTATAAGATTTCTATTCAACTCTTTTCTCAACTCGAAATACAGAATAGTAGAATGATAGAAAGTACTGATGAAACAATGAACTCATATGGTAATGAATTGGAACTTCGAACTTTGAACTTTGGTGGTACTAACTCAATAAACGTGATACTCAAATTAATACCTTTGTAGATTAATTATCACTTTGTCAGACACACATGGAACTCAGTTAAGTGTTTGTCTTAATTAGCAGTAAGTTTAATGAACGTGGTTTAGATCATGTGTTAGTGGAGTAGTGGAGTCAAACCATGTATGTTCCTATGCTTAAGGAACAAGGAACCACTAACCCACTAAGCCCATAAATTTTGCACGTTCAACATGAACGTTTAACTGATGAAGCATTATTCCTAAAATCAAGCAATTAATTAGGATAGTGTTTTGACTAAAATCGGTTTTCCTAATAAATTAAATGTCATTTAAAACTTTTCTTAATCAAATAATATCTTAAAGGATTTTAAAAGATTTATTTGAAAAACAGATAAATATTTTCGAAAATATCTTTTTGGAAATCTTTTAATAACCGAATTTACATTAGTCAATTTTTCCAAAAAATTATCCTAATTTTACTCTAGTTTTGTTAAACTAATGTAACCGTGTATTTTGGTTTTTTTTAACAAAAATATTGCTTGTTCCTTTATTTAAGACCATTTGCTTGTTCCTTTAAGTTGTGCCAACAAGTCTGTTCCTTTCATAGTGAAAGGAACAGACAAACATTCTCTTATTTAACTTTGTAGTTCCTTACCAATGTTTTGTCAGTTCTTCGTTTTAGACAAATATTTCCTATACCAGTTCCACTAACATAGTTTCATAGGAACAGTTCCTTTATTCAAAGGAACAACTCCATAGTTCCAATTCATTACCTTATGATGATCTTTGTTTCTTATATAAAAAACCTAATTACACATTTATGTAACTAATTAAGCTCTTCTTCTCTTGGAGTTCCAACTCATGAACTTCACTTATTATCTTTATAAAGCACCATTATTAATTCATGTACCTTGCACACATAAAACTTATAAACCTTGTTAGTTATTACTTTAGTTTGTCATCATCAAAACCATATTGGCTCAACAATTTTCCCCTTTTTGGTGATGGCAAACCAAGGTAAAGTAATATAAAAACTAACGCAAATAAAATATAATATAACAATGCAAGATCATGTTAAGTAGAGAATGAACCAGAATAAGAACAATAAATAAGCTACTTTGCCATTATCTTCCCCCTTTTGACATCATCAAAAAGCGTATTGTTTTTCAAGAATTTATGATCAATCTTCCAAACTTCTAGTGACACTACACCACCATAAATATATAATTAATGGTCAAATATGAGTTTCAATTTTTCAATTTGCTCAAACATCAATCTAGTAATATTAGCCATCCTTATGCACAGGTTAATCAATTAGTTAAAGAAGCTAAAGCATACTAAACATAAACCACCACTTTACCAAAGTGCAATCCATAGAGTAGAAAACAAATAGAATGTCCAATAAAATTCAAAGAGAAGATCAAAGCCTCATTTTTATGAAGGAATGGTTGGAATAGGCTAAGAGGATATATATATATATATATATATATATATATATATATATATATATATATATATATATATATATATATATATATATATATATATATATATATATATATATATATATATATATATGAATTGGTCACTTGTTACTTTGTGATTTGCCTTTAAAAACACACGTTAGTTCCTTTCAAATAACATGCAGTTCCTGCCTTCTTTTTCGATATTTTGAATGGAAAGTCGCTGTCTGTTCCTTGCTTTAAGTTTAAAGGAACTAATTTATTCCTTTTGTTTACTTCAGATTTGATACTAAAGGAACATACATGGGACAACTAGAACCCATAGATTTTATGACAGTGTGGTATCCGATTTTTGACTGTCTTAATTAACGGTCTGAATCCCACGAAAGTCTCTCATTGGACTATGAGTTTTAGAAAACTTGGAAGTCGCCACCCTATTAATATCTGAATAGGGAGAAATTTATTTAATAAATTGTTTTAAAATCAATTCAAGAAATATCATTTAAAACGATGATGACTTCATATGGATAAGGCTTTTTGAAGATTGGTCTTTCATACCATGAGATAGGGTTCGGGGTTTAGGTTAAGAGGTGCGAACGTCTGGAACTCGTCTCCTCTTACGTTTTACAGAACGGGCTCTTACTAAATGCGTTATTTTCCATTTACCAATATATCATTTGTACGTGGTAGGTTTGAGCACTGAAGTTGCACTACGTACCTATCATTGCGGGATTGGAATCCACTCATGAATCAAAACCGTCGTAGTTCGAGCTTATTTCTCACCCTAAATGGCCAATTCCACTGGGGAAAGAAGAGGAGGGAATAGATTATGAATAACTCACCTGTAGAATTAAATAAATCTATCTGAAATGAGGTAATCACTCCAATTAGTGATTGAAATGGGATTGAGATAATCACTTTAATTAGTGATAAAATATGACGGATTAAGATAATCACCTTAATTAGTGATTAAAAATGAAGGTTAAGATAATCACCCTAATTAGTGATTAAACTTAAAAGGAAAGATAGTCACCTTGATTAGTGAGTAACAATGAAGGTTAGGAAGTAATCACCCTAATTGATGATTATTCAAGGTTTACGATAATCACTCTAATTAGTGATTAAATGAGAAAAATAATCGTCCTAATTAACGATTATTAAGGTTAAGATAATCACTCTAATTAGTGATTAAATAAGAAGAATAACCGTCCTAATTAACGATTATTAAGGTTTAAGATAATCACTCTAATTAGTGATTAAATGAAAAGTTTGAATTAACCGCTCTGATTAGCGATTAATCGAGGATTGAAATAACCACCTTAATTAGTGGTTACGTTTATGATTTTCAAGAGGTCTTAGAAGTTTGCTTCCTAATTTGAAGGCTTTTGAGAAATAATCTTAATTGAAGATTATTAAGTCATTTAGAGAGAAATGATCAATTTGATATCAAATTTGGAGATTGTGTTTGGGTAGTTGGAATTTGGCCATTTAAAGTGAGACACGTGAAATGGCCTAAAATCAATTTGGAGATCATAATTACCGATCTAATTATGTCAAATTATATGATTAATCCATTTGAATATGGAGAACACATTTTTAAAATGTAAGATGGATCATCATACAATTTAACTTAGTTAGATTTGCAATTTTTCCTCTTAATTGAGATTGGGTCATTTGATTCATGTACTATGACATATTGGGCCCAACATGCAACATTTGTAACATTGGTTGCTCATTTTATTAAAAAGAATTGTGAAATTATTTATGAACATTATGCATAAACATCTCCATGTTTTTTTAACAAGAAAGAATTGACAATGAAGAAACCTTTTGCTCCTGTTGCTAGACTTTAAGCCATTAGAATACTAATTGCATTTACTGCTTATATGGGATTTAAACTATATCAAATGGATGTTAAGTGTGCATTTCTAAATGGCTATTTAATTGAAGATGTATATGTTGAACAACCCCCTGGATTTGAAAGCAATGATCTCCCAAACCATGTCTACAAGCTTGACAAGGCTCTTTATGGGTTAAAGCAAGCGTCTAGGTCATGGTATGAGAGATTATCAAAGTTCCTTTTAGAAAACAACTTTAAAAGAGGAAAGGTGGATAAAACTTTATTTCTAAAATCGAAAGGAACTGGCATACTACTTGTTCAAATATATGTTGATGACATTATTTTCGGAGCAACTAATGAATCATTGTGTAAAGAATTCTCAAATCTTATGAGTAATGAATTTGAGATGAGTATGATGGGTGAGTTAAATTTCTTTCTTGGATTACAAATTACACAAACTGAAAAAGGAATAATCATTCACCAACAAAAATACATAAAGGAACTGTTAAAGAAATATGGCCTCGAAAATTCAAAGATAAATCACACTCCTATGTGAACTTCAACTAGATTAGATGAAGATTCCATAGGAACAAGTGTTGATCAAACAAAATATAGAGGCATGATTGGTTCACTTTTGTATCTAATCGCTAGTCGTCCGTACATAGCTTTTAGTGTTGGTTTGTGTGCTAGATTTCAAACTAATCCCAAGGAGTCTCATCTAACCGCCGTGAAGAGAATTCTTAGATATCTTAAAGGAAAGATGATCTTGGACTTTTCTATCCAAGAAGTGATACATTCGAGTTAAGAGGATATGCCGATGCTGATTATCTTTGGGGATCTTGTAAATAGGAAAAGTACCTCAGGTATGGTTCAATTTCTTAGTCATAGTTTAGTTTCTTGGAGTACCAAGAAACAAAACACAATTGCTTTATCCACTGCTGAAGCAGAATATGTAGCTGCTGCTGCATGTTGCTTTCAAATGCTTTGGATAAATCAACAACTTTGTGACTATGGAATAATCTTTAATTGTGTTCCTATTTATTGTGACAATACTAGTGCCATTAGTATTTCAAAAGATCCAGTGCATCATTCAAGAGTTAAGCATATACATATCAGACATCACTTTCTAAAAGAAAATGTGGAAAAAGGTTTGATTAAACTTGAGTTTTGTCAAACTGAAAATCAGATTGCTGATATACTAACTAAGCCTCTACAAAGAGATAGATATGTAAAATTAAGGCTTGAGTTAGGTTTAATAAAACTTAAGTGATTGTTCTTATTCCAATCCTCCATGTCTGAATTGATTTGTCTTACTCTATGTGATATTAAGTGACTGAGATTAATTGCCTAAGACCATTGCAAATTAAGATGTTAAATACATATACATGGATTCATAGGAATAAAGCTACTCACAAAAATCACATAATACACCCCTTATTGTTCCTAAGTTAAAGAAACATGCATGATATAAGTTGTTCCTATAGCACAAGTTCCTTAGAATTTATTTTCTTTCCATAAATTAAAAAAATCAATAAAAATTAAAAAAACCGAAAATCGCAAAAATATAGGAATCAGATTTAATCAAGTCATGATTCCCCTTTTATCTTTTCTTTTCTTTTTATCTTTTATTTTTTATTTTATCCTTTAATTTTCACGCGTGTAACTCTTCATTTACTGTTACATGCATCTTCTTCTTTCATTCATTCCAAACCCTGTTCCTTAAACGCTTCAATTCACCATTATTCATCTACTTCACACCTCTTCACACGACATAAAACCCGAAATTCTTTTCACCAAATGGCAAAAACCTCACTCAATTTACCTTTTCCAAAAGCAAAAACTCCCAAAACCTCTCAAATGGAAAATCCCTCTTCTCCATCCAAAACCCTAGAAGTTGAAAAATCTCAAGAAACAACAATGGCGGTAGAAGAGCAAAAATTGGAGTCACCTAGGAGAAGTGTGAGAAGAAGAAAACTAATTGGGGAAGATGATGAAGAAGAATCCCCGGAACTAGTTAAGGGGGAAGAAGAAGTTACACATGTTCCTTCGAAAGGAACTGTTGCTTCTTCCTCCAAGAGAAAAGTTGAAAGAAGTGATTCAAGGTATGTTTTAGGATTTTGTGTAGATTTGGAGTGGACCAAGAAAGTTAGATTCAATGAATTAACCGACATACTAAAGGAACAGGGTATGGAATACCTGTTTGAAATCGCTTTTAATAATGCCTTAGTACCTTTAGCTATGGATGAATTTTGTGCAAACTTCATCAACACTGATGGAGTATGTACTACAGAAGTTAGGGGGAAGAAAATAAAAATTTCCCAAGAAACTTTAGCAAAAATATGGGAAGTTCCTTGCAAAGGAACTGATCTATATTTTAAGAGGAAAGGAACTATCGCCTTTCCCAATTTCTCCCAAGATCAAATTGTTGAATCCTTTGGGGGAACTACTGGCCAAAACAAAATAAATCACAATCTTCTTTCTCCTGTCCACAAAATTCTGTTTAACCTTGTTTGGAGAGCACTCATTCCTCGAACTGAAAAGAGGAATGAGTTGGGTCTCTTGGATATGTGTTATATGTTTTGCCTTGACCACCACATTCAAATAAACTTCCCTTCTCTCTTTATCCAACATCTAACTCATTGCATTGAAAATCATTATTTTGTTGGTTATGGTGCATTGATCACCTTTCTTCTTTCTCACTTTAAAGTGAAGACTACTGGTTGGCCTACATTTGGAATAAAACAAGAAAATATTCTAAATGAAAAGACTTTGTATGGTTTGGACCTCTCTGTCCAAGATGGAGTGTTAACTTAAGGGAGGATTGCTACTAGTTCCTCCCACAAAAGCGCCCAAGGCAAGAGAAGAGGAACCAAGTAGAAGTTATATTGGAGGAACAAGTTCCTGTCCCAACGGGAACCAAAGGAACAGAAACCCAAGAGGCGCAAGACAGTTGCCAAAAAGTCTTCCCATCCTGTTCCTAAGAGAGTTAGACAAAGCACTAGATTGAAAATTACTAAAGCTGTCCATGTTCCTTCAAATAAGGACTCTCCTTTAGTCCTATCTGATGCAGAGGAACAGGATCACAACTCTCCTAAGGAACCAACTCCTCTATCCTCACCAAAAATCCCAGTTACTCTTACATCTATTCCCTCCATCTCTCCCTCATCCTTCTCTGTTCCTTCCAGTTTTGAATAAATGAAGGTTGAAATGACAGAACCAAATCCATTCTCCTCTACGTCCACCGACCTTCCACCATAACCACCTTTTCTTCCTTGCATTTACACCACCACCTCACCTTCTGTTTCTCCCAAAGGAACAGCAGGTCCACCCCAAGAAAACACCCCAATTCCTCCGCCTAAACCATCCACTGCCACTGGTTCTAAGGGAAAGGAACATGTTCCTTCGGATGAATTTGGTTGGGTTAATGATGTATGTCTCCGTGCTCAACATATGATTAAGTTTTACAATCATCTTCATTGGACTTTGGATGCTAAAACTGATAAAATGATGGGTTTAATGAAAGTCCTTAGTGATACTGTGATTGAACAACAAAAGAACATGGAGATGATGTCCCAAGCCATTAACAGTTTGAAGCAACAACTTGATGGGCAACATGGGGAGGTGATGAAGAAGTTGGAAGAAGTGGTTGAGGAAGAAGTCGTCGAGGAACACCTTTCCCCTTCCCTTCCTAATGTCTAGTTCTTGTTTCTCTTCATGGAACAAGACTTCTTAGCTTTTGTTTCTTTTCTTTTCTTCGTTTTCTTTTTTGTACTTTAATGGAACAAGTGCTATAAATAGATGACTTTTGCTATATTTGTCTTCGTTTGTGATTTGTGTGCATAATTTCTTACTTGGAATGGCTAGTATTATGTGATTAATGTTTGAGCAAGTCTAACTTTTAAAATTCCTAACTTAAACATTTTTTTGGTGCTTGTTAATGGTCTCAAGGTCTTGTACATAGCAGTCTTCCCAAAATCACCAAGCGTTTGATCTTTTTGACGATGACAAAGGGGCAAAAGATAAGGAACACACTAAGTTGAAAAAATGAAAACTTGAAAGATTTAAATATGAAAACTTGAGATTTAAATCCTTAATCAGCCTTAATTCAATTATATCAATTATATAAATAATTATTTTATCTTTTTCAATCTCTTATATTATTTGTTGTTTTCCTTAGTTTGTAACTTTGTTGTCATCATCAAAAAGAGGGAAATTGTTGAACCCTAGTTTTGATGATGAAAAAGGAACAAAGATGCAAACTAAGTATTGGACTAACAAGTTGTTTAAGTGAATGAATTTTAAGGTATCACTAGAGAAAAAAAACCCAAGGGCTGCAGTCAAAAGGGGCCCAAGGGCTGCGTTTTTTTACCGCAGCCATTGGACTAGCAGCCCTTAGCATTTAGGAAGGGCTGCGGTTTTAAACCGCAGCCCTTAGAGCGTTAAGGGCTGCGGTCGGGGAAATAACCGCAGCCCTTGGTGGGTTAAGGGCTACGGTTAAGGGCCAAAACCACAGCCCTTGGTGAGTTAAGGGCTGCGGTTTTGGCCCTTAACCCACCAAGGGCTGCGGTTATTTCCTTGACCGCAGCCCTTGTGACCCAAAAAAAAATAAAAAATTTTTTTTTTTTTTTTGCATTTTTTTGTCCTAAATGTTCCCAAACAGTTATATATATAAGTATCATTTTTCATTACAAATTATGTTTTTTACACAAATATAGAGAAAATAATAACTAAATTACATTAGTTCGAGGTTGCCCTCGAATGTTCGAATTGCCATATATGAGCAGGATCACAACCATCAAAAAATAACCAACCAAAGAACAGCCATGAAGACATTACAACTCCACCAAGATCAGCATCCGAATCCCTCAAAAGCAACTTTTTTGGAGATGATAGAACCTGGCAAATAAAACCAAAATCGCTATAATTTGGAGGTGAAACTATATCCATGCAAGTACTACAAAGCAGAAGGTGGACAGACCCACTCCACAAGAACAACTTTCAATTATTTGATGTTGTAAGTACATAGCGACCTTACAACACAACAACAAATGGCTAAACAAATGGTGGGGGGGTTGTAGGGGTGGGGGTGTAGCGGGGGGTTACTGGGCGGGGTGTAGCAGGGGTGTCTTGGCGGGGGGTCTGCTTGGGTAGTGGGGGCCTAGCAAGGGGGGGAGGGGAAGCGAGGGGGTGGCTAGGGGTGTAGCGGAGGGGGTAGCAAGGGGTTAGGGGTTATGAGTTAGGGCCCTATAATCTTTCTAATGTTATATATATATATATATATATATATATATATATATATATATATATATATATATATATATATATATATATATATATATATATATTTATATATTTCTGGTGGGGTGGGAGGAGACACAATTTTGTGGATGAAACCACTAGTCCACTATTGCCTTTGTGTTCCATTAGTTTTTTGCCCATTGGTTTTGCTTTGTGTCAAAAATAGTATCCCCTATGCACTAAGTTGTAATTTTTACTTTGCAACGTTGTTAGAGACATTTAAGAACCAAAATATAATTGTTTGTTTATAAATCATGATAGCATCATAAGTTTGTGAAGATAAAAACCATTCAACAAGTTTGAACTCGAATTTATTGGTATTGCTAAAGCTATCATTAAGGGAGAGAGACATTGATAATAGCGGATAATGTGTAATAGTGCAACTAGCAAAGACTTTGTGTCCATTATAACCAAATCATATTAATGGAATGATATTGAAGATTAATAGTAAAGCAAACTTATGTTGCTTTTACTAAGAATTCCACACCACTGACTTTTTGCTAAGAAATCCCGACGCCTACATCTTTGCACTTTGCTTTTACTAAGAAGTCCAAATGGTAAATTTGTTCAAGCATAATGGAGCACACAATAGTACATATATGGGGTGTGCATACATGGGGTGTGTGCAAGGGGGAGGGCTGGCGAGGATGTGCGGGGACAAGGGGAGTGCAGCAGGGGGAGCAGTGGGGGGGGGGCTGGGGGTGGGGGGTGCGGGGGAGTGCAGCGGGGGAGGGCCGGGGGTGGGGGTGCAAGGGGGAGTGCGGGGGGGGAGTGCAATGAGTTCACAAAGAAATAGCCTCGTTTAGGTGCAACTACATGCCCCCTGTATTTACTAAATGTCGCCTGTAATTATATATCTTCTTTGTATTTTTTGGTGAAAAGATGAAATTAAGACAATCCTAATTCCTAAACTATGTGGATAAGATATAAGATAAAAAAAAGAAATTAAGATAATCCTAATTCCTAAACTATCCAACCATGGCCTCTGCTATAAGTGTTAAAGTGCATCTAGCATTCGAGCTGCTTAATAAACGACAAATTGATAACATGTAGTTATTAACTTGTCAACACAACTGACTTGGAGACTAATAGAGCAACTCTAAAGACTATCAAATGTCCTCAAAGACAAAACAATGAGATGAATCCAGTAACCAGTGGCCAAGTTGACATCAAAATTGTAGATAACGATCACGAATACTCGTAAAATATGCAACTCTTCATCATCTATCATATACCATCATAAGCACCTAAACGATAAGCGACAGCAGAAATCCAAATAAAACACATTATATAGCACTTCCAAATGCTGTAATAACATTACAATAATTGACTTCATCTACACACTACAAACAGTGGCGGATCTAGGAATTTATGAATGATGGGTCACTACCGACTATGTTGCACAGAGACGGGTTCGGATACGCACAGTTGGTGTGGTTTTTGTAAAAAAACTTGAGATATTCGGTTGCGTTTTCTTTTTTTTCATTCTGAAATTTAAATTATAATTTTTAATTAGATACAACAATTCAATTTGTCAAATATATCAATCAAATTCACTTAAACTATTCAAATTTAAGCTCATATCAACGCATTATGCATATATACCAAATAATTTCACATTAGAGGGAAATCCTATCCATCTCCAATTAATTTCACCAGCACATAAAACACATAAAACCAAAGGCTCATTCATGGCCTCTCCGAAAACTTCACATGATAGGTCCAATTCTAAAAATCCTAAAACAAGAGTTTTAGTGCATTACCTGAACACAATCAATCAAACCTTCAAAGCTAATCCAAAGCTCATAGCGTCACAGTCATCATTCACCAATTAGCCACTGTAACAAATTATACTAAATTAACAACAATACATATAACAATAATAAATTAACAACAATAAATTTAGGCATTTAGCCACTTTGTAAATCTATAACACTATAAGGTAATGAAGTTTGGAACTCTTAAGTGCTAATTGAATTTAATTTCTCACAATCTTTGTACAAATTAATCAACAAGTAATCTGTTGAATCAAGTCACCATTACCACAATACCACTTTGTCAAACTCCAATTGGCTAAAGTATAGCGGCCTCGAAAGGAGATATCCCATGCCGACAGAGGAACTATAAATAGCGAGGATTGTTGTGGGGAGGGAACAGGAGAGAGAGTGGGAGAAAGAAAGAAAGATAATGAAAGGGTACTGTTGAACTGCTATTTTAATTACTATTAAGAAAGCAAAAAAATAAATAGGAAGAAATAATTAATCAATCAATGGCAACAACAAAGATCGGCCTATTTCCCGATAAAGAAAACATCCTCCGCAATTTCGCAATCGCAGCCTACTCGGGCTTGATAAGTTTGAGTGGGTAAAGGGCCAATCCCTCCACAAAGTATGTTTTGTTAAGTGTACTCCTTCTGCTCATTCCTCTTCTCTTTGTGTTAAAGCCGGCTCTTATGCTGATGAGCTTATCAAAACCGCGGTACGTACGTTATTATCATATAATTTCATATCTATGTGTATAAAATCTTACTCTTGTTCATAGATATTTGGCATATATAGGATATTAGGATTATCACCCATGTTCTATAATTTTTTTGTCTCTATAAGTTGACAGTAATTCTGTCTCAGAGTAATCTGCAAGTATACTTATTTTGGTGGTCTACATCACTTGCTTTGACTACAAAGATGATCCAAGCTGTCAAACTCCAATTGGCTATAAGGTATTTAGGCATTTAGCCACTGTAAATCTATAACACTATAAGGTAATGAAGTTTGGAACTCTAAGTGCTAATTGAATTTAATTTCTCACAATCTTTGTACAAATTAATCAACAAGCAATCTGTTGAATCAAGTCACCATTACCACAATACCACGCACGCACTTACCAGCGGCAGAAGGCAGTTAGGCAGGCGGCAGCGGCACGCCGGTCGCCGGCAGCAAGGCAGAAGGCGGCAGCAAGTAAGCAAGCAGGCGTCGAAACTGAATCTTCAACAGATTACCAAACAAACATTCAAATTCAACGACAATTAACACACAAATTACCAAACAAACAATCTTCAACAGCAATTAACACACAAATTCAACTAAATCTCCAAAAACTAAAAACTAAACCAATGAAACTGAATTTCAAACAAACAAAAAAAACTTCATCTCTTGTGGCGAAAAAGGAGTAATTACCAGAATGACAGCATCTCTTGTGGCCAGAGTAATAATGTCGGCACACGAAACGACACCAGGGCACTAAGTTTCTAAAGCTTGTTTGATCCGATCAATAATATCAAACCCCTTGAGAGTTTGATTTGGGAAGGCATTTCTCTCTATTGAACGATTTTGATTCCCATTACTATCATCTAGAAGCAGAGACGCATCACAACCCTGCACCAATATAATCCACCCCGAAATTTCAATGTCCAAAATTAGCAGCATTTCACATTCAAAGCTAAAGAAAACTCAAACACCAACTTATTATCGCCATGAATTTCACATAATCATATACCTTCAAAATCAGAATGTTCAAAAGCGAAAGAATCAAGAAGAATGCGAAATAATCAGAATGTCCTTGTATTTCAGACACCTTATCAGCTTCTTTAGCTCTAGACTCTGAGAACCATTATAAAAAACAACAACAACAAACCAACAAAAAAATAAAATTCAGTAGTTAACATTAAGATATAATAATAAAACCCACAAAGTTCCAGAAACAAGAAGAAAAATCAAGAAAAGCTCAGGGTAAATATCAGGAGCATTTTGTATCAACCAGGGTTTGCATTTTTCAAATTCAGGAGCAAATTCACAATATTCAGTTGGTAAACCACATTCTCCACAGTATAACACCTTCACTGCCTCTGGCTTCTCTGCCATTAAAAGCTCTTTCTCTTTCTTTCTGTGCGTGTCTCTCTGCTAGTGGGAGTGTACGCGAAAAGAACAAAGATTAACGCAGGGGAACCATCCAAAATGAAACAAAAACACACTCCTACTAACACCACAAAAATTGAACAAAAAGTCAGCAGCCAAAACAAGGGTAATTCTTTTTTACCCCAAATTACACTAAAAATCATCCAAAATCCAATACCATCAACAAATTATCAACTGAGTATAAAAACAACAATAAATCAAAATATCAAGAAAAAAAGAAGAAAATAAAACCTTTTTTCTCCACCAGAAAATAACTGACCTTTGAAACCCTAGCCCGCCGGATTCTTCGGCGGTTCCGGCCTTTGCAGCAATATCGTCGGAAGGCTAGGGCTTTTCACAGTGGAAGGAGGTGTCGTCGACGAACGCGGAGGTGAAGAAATGCCGGTGTTAGAACTCGCGTCAGAGCCATTGTTGCAGAGAATTGGCGATGAAGTAGTTGCCGCCATTGTTACCGAGAGAGTGAGCATTGTCGACGTTCTTTCCGCGCCGACGAGGAGATAGGTTTCGGCGGCTGAGAGTGAGAGAGTGGTGAGAGAGAGGTGTGGGAGAGTGGTGAGAGAGTGAGAGAGAGGTGTGAGAGAGGGATGGGTGAGAAACATAACGTGTGGTAAGAAATGTAGCGTGTGGTGAGAGAGTTGATATTTGGACCGCTTAAGGGCTGCGGTTAGCCCAAAACCGCAGCCCTTTAAGATAAAGGGTTGCGGTTAGCCCTGAAACCGCAGCCCTTCACATTAAGGACTGCGGTTTTCAATAAACCGCAGCCCTTGCACCGCTGCCCTTGTATTTTTTTCCACTAGTGTATCAATGCAAGGAACAAAGAGAATACTAAGTCAAGGAAGAAATCAAGTTTGGATTTTGAAGCCTAAGTAAAGATGTTTCATAAATTGGTACTGGAGCAGCATTGGAGCAAGAGGACTAAAGCGAGGCTTTTTGTTTCTAGTTCCATTGTAAAGGAACGAGTAAGAATGGTAAGGAACTATGGCAATTCAGAATGAGAATGAACGTTTGTTCCTTGGTAAGGAACAGACGAACTGACGCTTAACTAATAAGTTAAAGGAACTAACTATTAAAAGGAACTAGACTTAGGATGAAGCATTACAACGGTTTATTTATGTCAGTTGAGTAATTTATGCGTAGATTCTAGGTAACCGTTTTATTTAAGGAAAAATTTGATTATAAGGAAAATCTTTTTAAAGAAAATATTTTATTTTTATAAAAGATAAATATCCTTTTTCGATTTTTATGGAAAATATTTTAAAGATAATATTTTTGGTAAAAGGATTTTATTTTCGTTTTAATAATTAAAATGCTTTTTAATTAAATCACATTTTCGAAATAATGCTTTAAGTGGTTGCTAAAATTAGGGGAGCAGTAACATAATTCTCTCCCACGTTTAACAGTGATCATGGAGATCATGGGTTGAATGAGGAACGTGTTCCTCCGGGTAAGGAACATCATGGGAAAATAGTTTTACCACTAACACATGTTTTAATCCCACGTTCTAAGTTATTACCACTATAAATACTAATGTCTAATTAAGTTCCAATTTGAGTCTGACCAAGTGAATTAGTGAGTTTAACTAAGTAAAGTGTCAGTGCCTTCATTCTCTCATAAAAGCCATTTGTTCTTTGCCTTCTTACTCTAATTCCACTGAGTTTATTTGATCAATTGTATTTTGGTTTTTGGGGTAAGGTTTGAGTGAAGTTCTGTAAGAGAGAAGCTTTGAGTAAAGCGAGTTAAAGTGAGAAAACTTCAAGTGAAGTTGAGAGGAACATCTGTTAAGGGAACAGTTGTTCATGAACTTGAGTTTAGGAACTCAAGGTGTGGCCCGTGAGTAGAATTAGGTTGTAACAAAGTTGTTTGGCCTAATTAGTGAAAGAGTTGAGTTTAAAATCCCTAGTGGTCGAGGTTGTTTCTTGTTGTTGGGCCCAAGAAGTTTTTCCTCGTAAAAATCCCTTGTGTTCCTTTAGCTTGTTTCTTTGCTTAAGTTTAAAATTACGCAAAAAGTAACGTTTATTTCTACACATACAATTCACCCCCCCCCTCTTGTATTGTTCCTAGTAAAATAACAACCCTAATGACATCACTCTAATGACCTCACCCCAATGACATCATCAAATCTCTTTGAAAACACAAATATTCTTATTCTTTTTGGATTTTCTCATAAATGAAGCAAAATCAGATTTTCAGAAAATATTCTTCCCTAAACATCCTACTACGTAAGAAAAAATGCATCGAAAAACGTGCAAACAAAACTGATTAGGACACTGCGCCAAACGCAGGAGCCTGCGCTAGGCACAGTGTCGTGCGTTAGGCGCAAGGCTCTACATCTGGCGCAGAGAATGCTTGTACGCTAGGCGCACAATCATGCGTCTAGCGCATGATTGTGTGCTTGGCACACACTCGATTCTTCGGGAAAAAATCCGGATTCCCCCCCTCTTACACATGGGATTTGATTCTTATTCTCACAACTTTTCATGATTCTTATTCTTTAACTAATTGATAAAGGATGTGATTATGGATAAAGAATATATTCTTATTCTTTATCCAATGGACAATGACTTGACCATCAAGAAAACTGATTACTACCGGTTTTGGGATACGATTAAAATCCCGACGCCGAATTGCGACTCATGTTTTTTTCGTTTTTTGAAAGACTCACTTAAGACATGAATTAACGAAAACTCGTCAAATTAATAAAGACGAGCATGATTATACTACGAATCGTTTTATTAAAACGGTGGTTGTAATTATTGACCACGACGCACGGAAATTATATTTCTATGTCGAAACCGCACGACCAATACGCAAAAATGGAAAACCATACGACGAAATGAAACTCGCGCTCCGGGGCGAAACATGCATTTTACGGGGTGCGCGTTCCACGATGCATGACTGTTTTCGTTATTTTTATCTCTTTTCAAAATCCTTATTTATCCGAAAAAAGGTCCAAAATTTGGTGTCTACAGACAGCTTTGGTAGGAACTTGAATAACTTATGGAACGTTGAATCTCTTCTCTATCTCCCTCTCACACATGTCTCCTTTTATTCGCCTGTTTGCTCTCATATTTTTATTTCTTCTTTGTCTCCCTCAATCTCTCCTCTTTCATCTCCATATCAAACTTATTCTCCCTCAAACTTTTCTTTTTCTTTCCTTAGTTCCCCCTCAAATGTTGCATCATCATCAATATTTAAAGTTATAGTAGAGGAACACAAATTGAAGGATTTGGATATATGGTGAACTGATTAGAAAGAAAAAGGTATGTAATGTGATATGAAAGGTTTGGAGGATTTTTTGAGATCTTTAAAATAAATTATGGAATAAGAGGTTTCATAATCTAGAGAATGATATTGCTCGTTTATACTCATAATTGGACATTCACATGTAATGCACTCGGTGTGGGTGGAATGTATAACAAATGAGTTCGTTGAATAAAAGGAACAACACTTTTTACTTCCTCTTCCTTTTGACTAACAATTAGCAATATGAACAGTAAGGGTAATATATATTACATAGAAATCAGTGAGTCATCTTTTAACTTTAACTCATGACTATGCATAAAACACAGCAACAATTGTGGTGACACACATTCATATGGAAGACATTTGACAAAAACTCTACAAATGCACGCTAGATGAATTTGCCATTTAGAGAAAAACAAGACATTAGAACTTACTTAACAAAATCATCTCTACAATTTTTATATGCCTTTTGAGTGAGAGAAATTTAAATACTTCACTAGATAAACGCAAGGAACAACAGGTGCCATATATTGTTCCCCCTCACTAAGGCATTCATAACGTCTAGTTATTAGAATTAGGAACCCACATTTTCTTGAGTTCCTTTCTTGAACACACATTAGACTTATTAATACGTAACTGAGTTTTAGACTTAAAGTCAGATTTGGCCATTAGACATAACTGAGCAGTTCCTTTGTCGTAAAGTTCCTCTTCGGATTCAGATTCTTGTTCCCAAGAGGGACACTTTTTAATATAGTGATCTAAGCTACCACATTTATCGATCGCAACTAGATTCAAATTTTGAATTAGAAGACTTTTTACCTTTGGTTTTCTTCGATTTCAGATTTCTGTACATCCTCTTGAATTTGCGAACAAGCTTCATAGTTTCTTCTACATGAAAGTCTTCGTCTTCTTCTTCGTCTTTTTCAGCCTTTAGAGCAAGTACTCGATCTGTGGAAATTTCACCATATTGAGTTAGTTCCTAACTGGAGTTCTTGGGTCAACAATGAACCAACTAGCTGCTCTAGATTGAACATGGTGAAATCTTTGGTTTCTTGGAGAGCAGTTACTTTGGCCATCCATTTCTCATTTGGCAAGCTCCTTAAAATTTTTGCAAACCTATTCCTCAGATGAAATATACTTTCCAAGAGACTCTAACTCGTTAACAATGTTAGAAAACCGATTAAGCATATCACGAATTGCCTCATATGGTTTCATTGCAAAAAGATCATATTTATTCATTAGTAAATCAATTTTAGACCTTTTAACCTCACTAGTTCTTTCGTGGGTGACTACAAGTAAATCCCATATTTGTTTAGCGGTTTTGCACCCCATGACATGGTTGTATTCATGAGGTCCAAGACTACAATATAATAGCTGGATAGCTTTAGCATTAATTTCCAATTTCTTATAGTCAATTGAATCCAAATAATAGATGGGTTTAAAAACTACCTCGTTGCTTTCATTTTTGGTTGTGACTCTGAAATCTCCAACCTATATGACTCTCCATACCTGATAGTTCTCTGCCTTGATGAAGATCTCCATCCGATTATTCAAGTATGTGAAGAATTTCCCGTTGAACATTGGAGGTCGTAATGTTGAGTAACCTTCTTCGAGCTTCTCGGCGGTATTCATGTTGCTTGGATCTTTTTCTCAATAGAATTTCCTACTTTTCGTGAGTTCTAGCTCTGATATAATAGCCCCGATTTCTAAACCGTCTTATTTATTATTAATTATAATTATTAGCCAAATTATATATTAAACACTCTTATTTTATTTGAGTTGAAATTTGAATTTTATATTTGCTAACGATCTTCTTTTATTCTATTGGTGCTAATATTATATTCTATTTTTTCATAATAAGTAATACTTTTATGTGTGTTTAAGTACAAGCAAATTATTTTAATAGCTTAGGGCTCGTTCGTTATCGCTTTTTGTTTCCAGTTTTCAGTTTTTTTGAAAACCAAAAATAAAATTATAGAAACCAGAAAAAGTAGTTTAAAGTTTTCTGTTGTCAGTTTTTAAAATTGACATGTTTAGTACAAGTATGACTATTTTTAAGTTTATTATACTCCTTTTATCATGTGACTTTTATATTCATAAAACCAAAAACTGAAAACTGACAGTAATGCCGAACGAACCCTTAATTATTCTATTATATTTTCGAAATCCTTTTTGAGTAATTAGGAATTCTAGTGTAGTTATAGTGTTGTTTTATTTTATGTTTTAATGAAAACCGTCCACTTAAGTTTAGAGTGGTAGTCCAAAAGAAAAAGAGAAAAGGAAACCCCATCTCCCTCATTTTCTCTCTCCTCTCGTGTGTCCTGTTTCAAGAACCCAAAGCTACAGCTCCTCCTTCTTCTTCCTCTTCGTGGCTTCCCCTAACTGATCCCAACAAATTCAAAACCTTGAGGTGTCGAAATTACTCGATTAAATTAGGAAACCTCTATCTTATTTTCAGATTTCAATTGAAAAAAAAAAACCCCAATTCCCAATCTTTCTCTCTTGTATCCCCTGCTTCCTGCTCGCTGGAACCCCACCATTGCCTCGCCGGTGATGCACATAATTATCTTGTCGGAGTTGTTGCTGTGTTGCCCGCCCCCTGCTCGCGTCCATCTCTCCTCTCGCGCGTCGCTGCAGATGCTTGTGGGCTGCTAGTGTTGCCGTTCAGTGGCGGAGCCAGGATTCTCAAAGTGGGGGGGACAAATTACGGACATCGGATATTCGGATAAAAAGTTTAGAAAAAAAGCACTACAACATATATAGATAAACTTTTTTACATAAAAGTGTTAAAAAAAAGGTCAAGTATGTTTTCAAGACGCGTCTCACACAATAAGTGGGCGGGCGCGGATGTGTCGTCGTTGTGCACCGCACCCGGTCCAAAGATAAAATTTCTCCTACTCTCTTTTACACTTAGGTAGTATAATGGAAGTAGGGGTCGTATACACAGGGAAACAGGGACAAGTTTAATATCTAGCGTGAATCAATACCGAGATGACTCTTAAAGGTCGAGCAACCTAATAACAAGGGGGGGTTTGCAAGTTGATTATACGAACAAACTAAAATTAACTAGCAACTAAATAAAATGAGAAATCACTATGGGAATATCTTGAATCCGATTAACATCCACTTCAATTCATTATCGATCCTTGAACCTCCACTCTAATTATTTCCATAATTATCTATTGTCGAGAATTAATCTCGTGTTCTCCTTATTCTTAGTTGAATAGCACGATCAGCGTGACTATAAAACCCTAACCAAAGGATAACCTAGTCCGATAGCGGCTAAGTTCAATCCAATAGCAGCAATAAACACAGAGAACCAACAGACCTGCTAACGTCATACAAGCGATAAACATTCAACAGTTAATTCAATTTCCCCAAGAAATAACCAAGACGATCTGCATCTGAGTTACTCCCTAGTTTGCTACCAATTGATAAAAGAATAAAACAATCTGATTCTATTCTTAAATCTAGCATTAGATTAATTACACAATCAAACTAGTAATATTCCTAGCATAATCATGCAAAAATCATAGAAAGCAAGCATAGAAATTAAACCATAATCAAAGAAACTAAATAGAGAGGAAAGATCTCACAATAATGCTTGAAGCTTCATGTTAATCTCGTTCAAGAACAGTTTCAAGCTACAATCGGCATAGCAATAGCCGATCCCATAATTGAAATCTACAAAACTAAACTAGAAAATAAAAACTAAAAAGAGAAGATAAGAAGAGAAGAATGGAGTGTTGGATATTCTCTCTCCTCAAGTGTGTGCCCCTTAGGTCCAAAAACAAAGTTTAGTATTTAAACTAAGGCTCAAAAGTCAGCCGACATTTAGGCCGACCTAGGGGTCGCGAGGTGCGGCGTAGGTCGCGAGGTGCGAAGGGTGTTCTGCCTACCGCGCATTTTTTGGATGGGCACTGGTCGCGAGTCGCGACATACCTCGCGAGTCGCGACGGCAGTATGCTCGCGAGGTGCGAGGAAGCTCGCGAGTCGCGAGCGCTGGGCGCTGGGCAGTGAGCGCTGGCTGAGCGTGCGGGTGTGCGGGCTGCTTGGCGATGGCTGGGCGTGCGGTGTTGAGCGTGCACGCGAGAGCTGGGCTATGATGCCGAGCTTGTGGTGATGCTTAGGCTTGCGGTGATCACGAGAGCTTGGCTTGGTGAGCTTGTGGTGATGCTTAGGCTTGCGGTGATGCTTAGGCTTTGCTCGGCTCAAATGCACTTCACCTTGGAAGCTCGGAACATAAGACGTTAACACCAATTATCTCGCTGCACTCCGAACTTCCGCTAAGGGTTAAATAAAACACGAACGTTAACAATTACAATCAAACCCTTAGCAAAGTGCACCCAAAGTTACGTAAATACTACGTGTAACTTGAGCGTATCAAATACCCCCACACTTGAACTTTACTCGACCTCGAGTAAACTCAAAATGAGGATCACCAAATAAATCATCACCCAAGCTAACGACACCAACCTACACTCCCTATCAACTACACCATCATTATCACATCTTAACAAAATACGCTCAAAACCTAAACGTAAGGGATGATGATTCCCCCACACTTAGATTCAAGCTACTATCAAAAATACAGACGCGACAACAATAATCACCAAACGACAACCAAAATGTGAGCTCAAATCCTGAAGGATCTCAAAGAAGTTGAACCCACTCCAACGCCACAATCAAAATGACAACTCGCCTAAAACCTCAAAAGATAAACTAAAAATACTACTACAACAACTAATTTAAAATAGCAAGCCATGGAATGAAGACAAAAAGGGATAAATTCCATGCTAACTCCCAAAAACAAACAATCAACCAAAAGAATGTGAAAGCCAATTATAAACAAATCTTCACAAAATCAAGGATGAAATAACCAATCCAAACCCGAAAGCGCCTTATGACACCATCTCCGGCAAATGAGTTTTCAAAGTACAAAATTCTCTCTTAATCTCTCATTTTGCCTAGGAGCCCTTTCGGGTTTTCATCCTAGCTTCTCACACATTTTTTTTTATCTCACCATCTTACCCGCTCAATATAAGCCACTTTTTTGCATAGGTTGCCCTTTCGGGTTTTCAACCTATCCGAGCCCCCATTTTTGCCTGAGTCGCCCACCCTTGTGGGTTTTCAACTCAGCGGGTTTCATTTCATCACTTTTTTTTTTTCATTTTTTTGTTTTCATTTTTTTTTTTTTTTTTTCACATTGAAAGTAATATATACAACATAGAAACATAGAAATACAACATAGATACATGAGAATGAGAATACCCTCCCCCCTACTTAAACTACACATTGTCCTCAATGTGTCGACAATTAAAAGAAAAAGTAAATTGAAAAAGGGGAGAAATTTGAAAATCGGGTAAATCGAAGATCGAATGCTCAAAACTCATGAGAAGCAATCCGTCAAACTCAAATTTCTTAACAACACCAACTCAAATCTCCTAACTCAACTCACAACCCTCTCCCTCGAATCACTCAAACAAATGACAAATTCAAATTTTGTTTAGATTTTTTTTTTTTTTTTTTTTTTTTGAGATTTGCTCCTAGCTTAAGAGATCGAAAAGATACATTAACAATCTCACCCTTCTAGTTGTACCAACTCCTAGCTATTGAAGTCCTCCCAACGGATTTTCTTTTGTGGATTTTGGTTACAAGTGAATTAAGATTGGTTGTGGATCTTTTTAGAGGTTGGGCGGTGGGTGAAAGAAAATTTGTTGTGGTGGTGGAAATTTGATGAAAAATAAAGGAAAAGAAAGAAAATAAAGGGGTCTCGGGTTGCCTCCCGAGAAGCGCTGTTGTTTAAAGTCGTTAGCTCGACTTAATACCTTAAGCTCAAAAATTGGGCTTGTGCTCCATATGTGACAATGGTGGCTCCATGTCAACCTCCAATGCAAGTACCTGCAAAACAGATTCCGAAGAACTCTTGCAATGCATCGTTAGTGGTACAGTTTCAAAACAAGGTGGTAAGTCAGGAGGCTTTTCCCGCTCTTTCGACTCGGGCACCATAACCTGCACGTTAGTAGGAGGCACACAATCCTCAACCAAGACCTCATCAGCATTCATCAACTCATCAACCTGCTCAATATCAAGAACATCATGCATAACAGAGTCAACAATGTTAATAGAGCAAAGTGAGCTATCATCCTTAAGTAGAAGCTTAGGATCATTTATATCAAATGCCTCTACCTTTCCCTCAAACTCCATAGTCAAAGAACCAGCGCAAACATCAATTTTAGTGCAAGATGTTTTCAAGAAAGGTCGTCCCAAAAGGATTGGGGCGGCATGCTTATCAGGTTCCATCTCCAGAACATAAAAATCAGCAGGAAATTGCAATTTCCCAACCTTAACTAACACATCCTCTAATTTACCCCTAGGATAAACATTGGATCTATCAGCTAGTTGAATCACCACACCAGTTTCATGCAAATTGCCAAGTTTCAAAGACTTATACAATGAATATGGAATCACATTAATTGACGCACCTAAGTCTAACATGGCTTTAGGAAACATGGTGTCACCTATAGTACATGGGATGGTAAACATGCCTGGGTCATTGCACTTTTGAGGTAATTTCTTTTGAAAGATAGCCGAGACATGCTCGCTAGCCTTCACTTTTTGCACTCCCTTTTGTTTTTGCTTTCTTTTCGAAGTACACAATTCTTTAAGGAACTTAGCATACCTGGGTACTTGATTTAAAACATCAAAAAGGGAAATGTTTACCTCACATTTACGAAAGACTTCGTAAATGTCGTTGTTGCGCTCTGCATTGCGGGTTTCTCTCAATGCCTCGGGAAATGGTGGCTCTGGTTCATATGGTGGAGGAGGTGATTTTTTGACTTTCTCCTCTTGTCGAGGTGGCCATGATTTACTATCTGTTGTCGGTTCATGCTCGATCACCTCTTCCACTATCTCTTTGTCTCGAACCACCAACCTCTCTTTGCTTGCAATTTCCGCTCCACTCCGCAATGTGATAGCACTCACGTTCATTTTAGGGTTGAGTTCCGTTTGGGATGGCAACCTCACCGAATCCCTAGCCTCTAACTTGGTTACAGCTCCTGCAATTTGGCTTACTTGGCTCTCCAAGTTCTTGATGCTCGATCGAGTTTCCTCTTGAAACTGCACCATGTTACCCTGCATGTTAGTCACATTTTTAGTTAAAACATTTAACATTCCTTCAGTGGACATGCTAGAGCTCGAGTCTTGGCCTTGGGGCCTAGGATAAGGATGTGGTGGTGGCCTGTTATAATGCTGTTGTTGATGTTGATTGCCAAATCCGAAGTTAGGATGATCTCTCCCCCCTTGCTCGGAAGTATAGGAGTAGGGATCATGTCTCGTAATGCTTGTTGGCCTTGAAAACCTACGGCTTTGACCTCTTCCCTAAATTCTTCTTGCATTTGAGGACAAACATCGGTATGATGATCTAAAGAACAAATTCTACAAGCTTTTACCGTTGAACTCTATTGTTCTTTACCATGAACTCCCGCATCATTGATGTAAGAGCTTGTACTTGATCCTCGACCTTTGAAGAGCTAGAACCTGGACTTTCAACATTTGCTCTACGATGATTCGATCTTCTCTTGAACCTGTCTCGAGCCTTCGCCTAGTTCTTCAATGAGTTCTCTAGGCTGCAGTTGGGGTTTTGTTTATGAAAGAACCTCCACTAGCAAGCATTCACCATTCGCACATCTTCGTCGGAAGAACCATTGTAAAAGTACGGAATAAGGTCTTCATCGGAATAGCCATGATATGGACAACTAGCACAAAGTCTCTTGAACCTCTCCCAATATTCGTAGAAAGACTCATCGTGTTTACGCTCAATATTGCTGATTTCCTTCTTTAATGTTGATGACTTAGAAGTCGGGAAAGAACTTCTCAAGAAATCGCTTCTTCATTTCAACCCAAGTGGAAATGCAATCGGGAGGAAGATAATATAACCAATCTTTAGCTCCATCCTTCAAAGCAAAAGGAAAAGCTCTCAACTTGATTTGTTCATCCTTTGCTCCACTTGGTTTCATGCCGGTACAAACCACGTGAAACTCCGAAAGAAATTTGTTTGGATCTTCTCCATTGAGCCCATGGAACGAAGGAAGCAAGTGTATCAACCCCGACTTCAATTCAAAATTAGTGCCTTCATCAAGAGCCGGAAATGAGATGCACAATGGTTGTTGATCAAGGTTAGGAGCCGTGAGCTCCCTCAAGGTACGAATTTCAATTCTCGGAGGCATCTCTTCCTCCACTTCAACGTTAAAAGATGATTCTTGAAAATTTTCTCGTTAACGTTTCTCCACCCGAAAAGAGTCAATTCTAATTCGGGATCGTAATGCAAAGATTCTTTGTTAGTAGTACGAGTGTTAACCATAAACAAAGAGCACAAGCAATACAATCCAAAAACACACTAAATACAAACTAGTAACACCGTTTCTCCGCAAGAACGGCGCCAAAATTTAGGCGGGCGCGGATGTGTCGTCGTTGTGCACCGCACCCTAGGTCCAAAGATAAAATTTCTCCTACTCTCTTTTACACTTAGGTAGTATAATGGAAGTAGGGGTCGTATCCACAGGGAAACAGGGACAAGTTTAATATCTAGCGTGAATCAATACCGAGATGACTCTTAAAGGTCGAGCAACCTAATAACAAGGGGGGGTTTGCAAGTTGATTATACGAACAAACTAAAATTAACTAGCAACTAAATAAAATGAGAAATCACTATGGGAATATCTTGAATCCGATTAACATCCACTTCAATTCATTATCGATCCTTGAACCTCCACTCTAATTATTTCCATAATTATCTATTGTCGAGAATTAATCTCGTGTTCTCCTTATTCTTAGTTGAATAGCACGATCAGCGTGACTATAAAACCCTAACCAAAGGATAACCTAGTCCGATAGCGGCTAAGTTCAATCCAATAGCAAAGCAATAAACACGAGAGAACCAACGGACACGCTAACGTCATACAAGCATAAACATTCAACGGTTAATTCAATTTCCCCAAGAAATAACCAAGACGATCTGCATCCGAGTTACTCCCTAGTTTGCTACCAATTGATAAAAGAATAAAACAATCTGATTCTATTCTTAAATCTAGCATTAGATTAATTACACAATCAAACTAGTAATATTCCTAGCATAATCATGCAAAAATCATAGAAAGCAAGCATAGAAATTAAACCATAATCAAAGAAACTAAATAGAGAGGAAAGATCTCACAATAATGCTTGAAGCTTCATGTTAATCTCGTTCAAGAACAGTTTCAAGCTACAATCGGCATAGCAATAGCCGATCCCATAATTGAAATCTACAAAACTAAACTAGAAAATAAAAACTAAAAAGAGAAGATAAGAAGAGAAGAATGGAGTGTTGGATATTCTCTCTCCTCAAGTGTGTGCCCCTTAGGTCCAAAAACAAAGTTTAGTATTTAAACTAAGGCTCAAAAGTCAGCCGACATTTAGGCCGACCTAGGGGTCGCGAGGTGCGGCGTAGGTCGCGAGGTGCGAAGGGTGTTCCCGCCTACCGCGCATTTTTTGGATGGGCACCGGTCGCGAGTCGCGACATACCTCGCGAGTCGCGACGGCGGTATGCTCGCGAGGTGCGAGGAAGCTCGCGAGTCGCGAGCGCCGGGCGCCGGGCGTGTGGCGCCGGGCCGAGCGTGCGGGTGTGCGGGGCTGCTTGGCGATGGCCGGGCGTGCGGTGTTGAGCGTGCACGCGAGAGCCGGGCTATGATGCCGAGCTTGTGGTGATGCTTAGGCTTGCGGTGATCACGAGAGCTTGGCTTGGTGAGCTTGTGGTGATGCTTAGGCTTGCGGTGATGCTTAGGCTTTGCTCGGCTCAAATGCACTTCACCTTGGAAGCTCGGAACATAAGACGTTAACACCAATTATCTCGCACAGCTCCGAACTTCCGCTAAGGGTTAAATAAAACAGGAACGTTAACAATTACAATCAAACCCTTAGCAAAGTGCACCCAAAGTTACGTAAATACTACGTGTAACTTGAGCGTATCAATAAGATTAGCCGATTACTAGTGATACATTTTGTAAACGCACTATCTCTTATTAAGAAAGTAAAACTAAGTCGCACGACCGAAATTATACGCTTATGGATGAGAGCAAAAAGTAAGACAAGAGTAAACAATCAGAACCGAATTCTGGCATTTACCAAACCCCACATCATAAATAGACTAATTAATTACCTAACAACAACAACTAGGCCATAATAAAAGAACACTCTAATCGCACATAAAAACAGATCTCATAGACCATAGCACCAAAATAACATATAAAACAAATATCAAATTAAAACAAGAACAAACAAATTAAACTAGAAACAAAACAAACCTAACCAATTAAAATCAATATACTACTGAAGTACTGATTAGTAGTGATTACAATGAACTAAGCCAAATAACACCACTAAAACAATACAAAGTCAGCAATGCAAGAACGAGATCAAAGTAGTTTATCCGAGAATCAAAATCGAAGAGAAAGTAATAGATCTTCCTTATGGTTTAGAAAAAATGAAAAAATGAAAATATGCTAGTAATAAAACCATGTATTACTACTAGTTTCGAAACGCCACTAGAAACAACAGAAGTTGAAGCCGCCATTGTTATACCTTCAATATCTCACCTTATTATCACCAAAAACCAAAAAAAATAAGGTCTCAACTCATGAACTCAACACTATCTCATCAAAATCTTCCTCTTTATTATTATAACCTGCAAATTAATCGCCGAAAAAACAAAATTCAACTGAATAACTATAAAATTTCCGAAACCTAAAAAATCAATTTGAAGAAGAGGAGAGAGAAAGAAGATACCAGAGGAGAGAGGATGAAATTGGGAAAGGGCGAGGCCACAAGGGTTCCTTCGTTTCTCACTTTCTCTCTCTTCGTTCTGTTTCCTTCACGCGTGCTGTACTCCTTTTGTTTAATTTTTTTTAAAGCTGTCTTTTTCAAAGTGGGGGGACATCTGTCCCCATGTCCCCCCTGCTGGCTCCGCCCCTGTTGCCGTTGTCGTGTTCGTGGTGTTGTTGTTGGTCTGGTTGTTGGTCTGGTCGCCGGTGATGCGTGTTGATGCCGGCGATGCTCCTGGTGTTCGACGCTGCTGCCCTGTTCTTCTTTTGTTTTTGGTTGTTGGTGTTGGCGTGTTCTTTGCCCCGTTCTACTCTTTCTCCTCGTCGCGCGTTGTTGCCGCCGTTCTTTGCTGCGGTGCCGATTGTCGTGGTGGTGCTTGCCATCATTCCCCCGCCGTGTGCTGGTGTTGATGATGATGTTTCTCCTCAATAATACTTTCCCCCTTGTGTTTTGAGTGATTGTTGATGATGATGATGTTGTTGCTGTGGTGTTGATGTGTGGTTATTATGTATTATTGTGTTGTTATTGTGTTGTTGTGTTGTTATTATCAGTTCTAAGAATACCCAAATATTTATTTGATTCTTTGCTAAATATAATCAGTTTGTAGTTTAGTTTGGGTCAAAAAGCCTCATTGAATTAGATCAATATTGTCTACAACTAGTTTAGGAATCACTTTCTTATTAGTTTGATATGGTTTCTGAGCTAAGTTTGATTAACGTAATTCGATAATTTAGTCTTGGTTCTTAGTTTAGTTTTACCTATGGGTTTGCAAGTCAGTCTATTGGATTTGAAACTAAGAAATGATGTCATGAGTTCCAAGTTATATTTGTTAATGAATTTAACTTGAAATCCTTATTGTAATTCTATTGAATAGTACTAGTTGAATTAATTTTCTCAATCAAAGATTGTTGTGTAGATTAGTGGTGGTGTATCTTAAGAAAGTTAGTTGGATTAGATTCTTAAATGAATGTTTATTGAGGAATGATTCTTGATATTCTTTTAGTGTTAATAAGACGAAATCATAGGATTAGGTTATGGAGTTGAAATCTTACTACTTAGCTTTATGGTTTAAGTGATGATTGTTTGTATTCGAAGTCAGGTTAATTATTAAATAGTTTAATGTAAATCAAGTTCTTATTTTGTTACTTGGGTTCATTGAATATGGTTATATAGGTTGTTAATGGTGGCTTATTGAGTTTTGGAGGATAAAATATGTAGTATAAAGTTAGAGCTAGAATTATGGATTATTGATTAATGAAAGTCTATATTATAGTCATAAGTGAATCAATTTGGGATCTTATAACAATGTTATAATAAAAACTAGGAAAAATGGATCAGAATACCCCCAACTTTGGACGGTTTGCTTTTAATACCCCCAACTTTGGATTATTTTTAAATACCCCCAACTTTGGGGGTGGTCCGCCAAAAATGCACCCAGATGACTTGTAACCTGTTAGCAAGGTAATTTTTTTTTCCATCCTCTACTTCTTCTTCGTCCATTACAACCACCACCTAGCCACCAGCCCACCACTACCACGACCTCCCACCGCCCCCACACCCCATCCCCACCTGACCACCCACGAGAATCTTCCCCCCCTGACCACCACCTTTGAACCCCTCCCCCCAATGCCCCGCCCACCACCTTCGAACCTCTCCCTCCCCCACGCCCACCCCAACCCTCGCAGCCCCCCGGCCCCACCCTCACAGCCTCCCCCCTCCCCCACCACCCCAGTCGAATTCCCCCCCCACCCACCTTGCTCACCGCCACCATAAAATACCTTCCAGTCCTATATATATACACACCTCTACTTCCTTTCCCAACAGTAACAAATTGATTGGAAACTTGCAATAAATTTCACCAAAGAATTCAGAGGACAAATTCAAGCTAAAACTCAAATTTTCAGGAAATCTGAATTAAGAAGTCTACACTACAATTTCCAAATTCACAAGAAATTTTGTCAAAGAATTTCGCATGAAACTGAGATTATTGAATTTTAAAATCCAACACACAAAATCGACAGTAACTCCCCCAACCCGCACCGCATAATCGCAGCATCGTTGCTGCCAAGCTCAAGAACATCTAGCGTTGATGCGAGTTTCCGAAACCTAGGGATCGAGAAGCTTAGCATCGGGGGATGCACTAGAGAATAAGATCCGGTGTTGGATTAAAGCTGCTAAAGTTTGTATTCGTACTCTTTTTGCTTCCGAGAAGTGTCTTAGTGAGCAGATCTTTGATGCTTTGAATGCATATTCATCATCATCTGGTGGTGGTTGTTGTGGTTCTTCTCCACCTCAATCTCCGTGTTCGTATTCGGAGGCGTGTTTTCTGGAGACGGTGATGGTTTGAAGGTGGTTGAGAACAGACAAAGAAGGGAGAAATCAGAGGTGGTTGTTGGTGGGAGTGAAGGTGGTAAGGAGGAGAGAGAAATGGTGGTGAGGGAAGGTGGCAGTGGGGGATTGGGGGTGGAGAGTGAGAGAAAGATGAGATAATGAGCAGAGGGGGGGTGGGGGTTTTGGTTTACCAGTTCATCCGGTCATAACAGGTAAATGGTGCATTTTTGGCGGACCACCCCCAAAGTTGGGGGTATTTAAAAATAATCCAAAGCTGGGGGTATTAAAAGCGGACCGCCCAAAGTTGGGGGTATTCTGATCCATTTTTCCTAAAAACTAAGAGTGATTTCCTAAAATTGGTTCATTATAGTTCTAAGAGGATGTTTAATAAGGTGAAAGTTTGTAATAATGTGTATTCATGAACTAAAAGAATTCGTTTGTAAAAGGAGCATATAATCTTATAGAGATTGTTCAACGATGTTATAAGGAGTACTTTTGTTGCTGAACTCTAAAAGTCAATTAACTTTATTAATTTCCATTAGTCCGAAAAGGGATTTTAGTTTGATATCTTTAGGTGGATTAATATATTAAAGCCTGAATATTAGATTAGTTCTCACTAAAGTAAGTTACTAATGAGTCTAAATATGTAAGTAAGCATAAGTTTAAAGAAGCATCAGTTATTGGTTGAGAGGTTTATGAATTAGATATGAGGTAGAGTCGCTCCACGTAATTATGAGTTTGATATGTGAATAGTTCGTTATCGATTATGTTAATTTGGAATGCAAGTTATGTTATAGCATGAACCTTATTTTATTGGATATGTATTTTGTATTTGTCTTGTGGTTCATGGTTTCATTTGTTAAGTTGATTTCGAGTTGAATTGTTGGAAATGAAAGTGATTAAAGAACTAATCATGTAAAGTGAAAGAATGTCAAAGGTTAGAAGGAGCCGATGAGGATTGCTTCTGGTGGGCCCTCATAGGTTATGAAAACATGACGAAAGGCTTAGGTCTTCTCTGGTGGTTGACCCTAAGGACCTTAAGGATTATTCTCAGGTGGAGTGTCTTAAAGGGAAACCCTTTGATGGGGTATTATGAAAGTCGCCTTGGAAGTATTACCTCGTGTATACACTAAAGACTACGGTAGGCCTTATTATAAGATGGGAAGACGTTTCCCAATAAGCGATGTGTCTGCAATCTGGTGTTGCTACCTTCGTGTCGTTCCCTTACCTATTGCCAAATGATTGTGTTAAAAGAAAGTAAAGTGTGTATGTATGTAAATGAATTGTTTGAAATGAATAAAGATTGTTCTGTGAAGAACCGTGAAGTCTCTAAGAGTATTGGATGACAAGTTTAAAGTATGTGATGCTATTATGATTGTTCCGTGAGGAACCGTAAAGTCACCAAGGGTATTGGTTGACAAGTTTAAAGCATGTGTAGCAGTTACTATTGTTGTTACTATTGTTATTGTTGTTGCTTTGTTGTTATAATTGTAATGGAATGGTTTTCAAGTAAAGGAGCACCAAAGCATGTTTTAAATGTGTGTTATGGGTTAGTACTCAGCTTTGCTGATGTGTGTACGTTTTGTTTTGTCATTTCTGTGGCCTGTCACTTGGTGGGTGGCAGTGTCCTATTTGTTGCAAGTTAAAGACATGGAGTTTATTATTTAATGTTGAAGGTTCGAGAGTGCTAGAAGTACAATTACGTGTATTAATTTGTATTTCGAAGAGAGGCCGCGGAACATTGTAATACTTTAGTTATTAATGTAACTAATTCTGTAAGCTTGATTATAGTTGTTAATAGTAATTAACTTGAATTAGATTCGTATTTTTGGTTTCCACATTCTCTGATATAGTTCAGTGAGTGTGATATAGTAATTAACTTGACTAGATTCTTTATTTAATTTCGTTGTGCATTAATCCTCAGTAAGCTGGTTCGGAAGGACCGCCTGTTACATCTGATACCAATTGTTATTTCTATAGGAACAGTACAAGAGGGGAGTGAATTGTATGTGTGGGAAATGAACATATTGCAGAATTATAAAACAATGAAAGGAACAAGAGAAAGACACAAGAGATTTTTACGAGGAAAAACTTCTTGGGCCCAACAAGAAGAAACAACCTCGACAACTATGGATTTTAAACTCAACTCTTTCACTATAATAGGCCAAAACACCTTTGTTACAAACCTATTATCTCTCGGGCCACTCCTTGAGTTCCTCTATAAACTTAAGTCCCAACAACAGTTCCCTCTAACTGTTGTTCCTCTCGATCTTTACTCGAAGCTCCTTTCTCTTTCTTTGCTTCACTCAAAGCCTCACACTTTACAGGAGTTCACTCAAATCCCTTCCCCAAACTCAAACTATAAGAGTTCTTTTCAACTCTTTTCTCAACGCGGAATACATAATAGTAGAATGATAGGAAGTACTAATGAAACAATGAACTCATATGGTAATGAAACTTGGAACATAGAACTTTGAACTTTGGTGGTACTGACACAATAAACGTGATACTCAAATTAATACCTTTGTAGATTAATTATCACTTGGTCAGACACACATAGAACTCAGTTAAGTGTTTGTCTGAAATAGCAGTAAGTTCAATGAACATGGTTTAGATCATGTGTTAGTGGATTAGTGGAGTTAAACCATGTATGTTCCTATGCTTAAGCAATAAGGAACCACTAACCCACTAAGCCCACTAATTTTGCACGTTCAACATGAACGTTTAACTAATGAAGCATTATTCCTAAAACCAAGCAATTAATTAGGATAGTGTTTTGACTAAAATCGGGTTTCCTAATAAATTAAATGTCATTTAAAACTTTTCCTAATCAAATAATATCTTAAAAGATTTTAAAAGATTTATTTCAAAAACAGATAAATATTTTCGAAAATATCTTTTTGAAATCCGAAAATATATTTTAGGAAATCTTTTAATAACCGAATTTACATTAGTCAATTTTTCCTAAAATTAATCCTTATTTTATTCTAGTTTTGATACACTGATGTAACCTTGTATTTTGGTTTTCTTTAACAAAAATATTGTTTGTTCCTTTATTTAAGACCATTTGTTTGTTCCTTTAAGTTGTGTCAATAAGTCTATTCCTTTCATAGTGAAAGGAACAGACAAACATTCTCTTATTAAACTTTGTAATTCCTTACAATGTTCTATGAGTTCTTCGTTTTAGACACATGTTTTCTATACCAGTTCCACTAACATAGTTTCATAAGAACAATTCCTTTATTCAAAGGAACAACTCCATAGTTCCAATTCATTACCTTATGATGATGTTTGTTTCTTACATAAGAAACCTAATTACACGCTTATGAAACTAAGCTCTTCTTCTTTTGGAGTTCCAACTCAAGAACTTCACTTATTATCTTTATAAAGCACCATTATTAATTCATGAACCTTCCACACTTAAAACTTATAAACCTTGTTAGTTATTACTTTAGTTTGTCATCATCAAAACTATATTGGATCAACAATTAATAAATGAAACTCTATATCTCACCGCTAAAACGACTTATTTTTAAAAAACGAACGCAACCGACGAACCTTAAGGGGCACGCATTTTGAGAAGCCCATCCAAAAAAGTACCAATATGACGATATTTTGGGCACACTTCCCGATGCGATCTTAAACGGCCGATCTCACCGCCAAAACGACTTTTTTTGAAGAAACAGACGCCACCGGCGACTCTTAGGGGGCACGAATTTCAAGAATCCCATCAAAACAAGTACCAATACGCCGATATTCTAGGCACGCTTCCCGAGGCGATCTTAAATGGTCGATCTTATCGCCAAACGACTATTTTTGAGAAAACGGACGCCACCGACGACCCTGAAGGGACACAAATTTCGAAAAGCCCAACAAAATGAGTACCAATACGACGATATTCTAGGCACGCTTCTCAAGGCGATCCTAAACGGCCGATCTTACTGCCAAAACGACTATTTTTGAAAAAACGGACGCCGCTTACAATCCTTTAGGGGCACGAATTTTGAGAAGCCCATCAAAACGAGTACCAATACGAAGATAATTTGTCAGTGTTGATAGTGGAGGAGAGAGATGGGGATTTTTTTATTTTTTTTAAAGATTAGGAGTAATTAGGTTAATAGTGGCAAAGTCGTAAATAATAGCAAACGGTGAGTTAACGTGTGTTAGAAAAAGGGCATATGGTGAACGTTTTCTGAAACTCAGTGGTATATGGTGAATATTTGAAACATTGATGGTATATGGTGAATTCTTTAATATGTCAGGGGTGTATGGTGAAAACACCGTTTACTATAATGGGGATTGGGAGATCCCGACAGTCCCCTCTTTCAAGGGTCCCTGCATGGGGCTAAATCAAATTGTCTCGCAGATGTCCATTGTAGAGGTCGTGGTGGGGGCCTACTACTCCACTATCTCGAAGAATATTGAAGGGGGCAAGGCTGTAGTACCCATATTTTCGTTGCCAGACCGTCATGATGTCCAATGAGATGTTTTTTAATTTGGTAGTTATTGGCCTTAGTTGAAGCTGTGAGTAAGGGTAATCTGACCAAGGGGTTTTTAAATCGGTGATTTATTCCTTTGGGTCGAGTGTTAATTTTCCTTATTTTATTAAAGTCGTCGCTTAGAGCAGACTCAACCCAGATATGGCACCAAAATGCACTGGAAATTCGGCCCTGGCCTTGAAGTTGCGGGGCTTGCTTGAGAAGGAGACCATGAAGGTCCCTCTGGCTCCTAAGGTGAGATAAAAACGTTTCATACTTGAGCTCTTTTAAATCTTACTTGTCCAAGGGGTGACTTTCTCGTCTTTGCAGGATTCGGTTATTAAGAAACCGAAGAAGAACCCAGAGCCCGGAATTGGTTGGCTCAGATAGAGGAGGTCAATGCCTTAGAGGTGATAGCTTCCTAAAGTATCTGAGAAGGCTTCCTTGGACATTTCCTTAGGCTCCAAGAGGAAAGGGGAAACCTCGATGCCCGTACAAACTATGGACTCCCTGGTTTGCCCTCCTAAAAAGAAGGTCGAAGTGGATGAAGGGGAAAATAAGCCCTTCACCTAGCTGACCGAGAAGGACAATCTAACTCGGGTCCATTATGTTATGAGGGAAGTGTACTCGGATGTTGACGGCCATGTTATTGTTTTACAAAATAAGTGACATTAATGAGCACATTCCATCCTATATTCCTTTAACTTTGTAACAAAAATGCTCCATCCGTCACAAAATACTCTTTACACTTTCCTTTTTCATATGTCCCAAAATATTCTTTACACTTCTATTTTTGGACATGACCCACTATATTTCAATCCTTCTACCTTTTAACCATTGGCCCACACTCTCTCTCGTTCAAATAAAATAATACCACTCCTACTGCCTACCAACTCTAACCATTGACCCACACTCTCTCTCCACCAAATTAAATAATACTACTTTTACTACCTACTAACTCCTATAACATCTATTTTTTCAATAAAATAACTATTGATAATCAAACAACAACTTATCATCTAAAACTACGTTCCCTAATAAGTGTCTAGAGTATTTTGGGACGGAGGAAGTAATAATAATTTTTATCCTCAAACTAATTAATGCATACCCTTCCTCCCTCATAAATCCGTTGGCAGCTCCCAAGGCCACACTCGTCACACCTCGCTCTATCTCCCACCAATATCGTCGCCCTGTTCAATGCTTTCGCCGACGAAATAGAAGATTTTGAAATTGTCACCTCCATCTTCTATTAATATCCCACACCATTAGAAGGTTGGAGCAATTTCAGGACGATAACAACAGTGTCTATAAAACAGGTATCAAAATCCATTAAAAAAACTCATGAAAACAACACCATATATAGAAGGTTAGACTCGGTGTTCATACCAGCACCAAGAGAGTAGAAGAATTTCTCAGTGATGTAGTCCTCTTCATTTGAGTGGGTCTTCGAGAAGGAGAAAATGAGGCGTGGGAACAATGGAAGTAATGTCATTTGGGGCTAAGAGATGGAAGTAATGATGGCGGCGTAGTAAGAGAGAGGAGAGAGGAAGTGAGGAAGTGAGTCTTCAAGAAGGACGGACTAAGGCGTAGGAGTAGGTGGTGAGTGGGTTTTTGGAGGGCAAGACAGAGGGAGCGGTATCGAGAAAGTGTGGTGAAGGACGAGGGAGGTGAGTTCGGTTCTTGTAATTTATAGGTGCTGCGATAACACCCGTTTAGAAGGTGGATGAGATAGCTTCTAAAATTTATGATGCGACGGAGGAGGGTTTAAGTGGCTGTGTAGGGAGGAAGGAGACGGTTGGTATGGTGGTCAACGGGTGGTCGAATATGGGAGGGGGTGGGTTGATTAAGGAGAGGGAGGAAGGAGGAGGGAAATGGTGAATTAATATTTTTATTTATTTTCTTTTAAAAAGTAATTAACAGAAAATTGGATGAAAAAAGTCATTAATGTCCCTTTTTTTATGAAACAATAGGCACAGGGTCACCTTGTAGAATCCATCTTTCCACCATATAGAATTTTCCATTATCAAGGGCAACCATGTATTATTTCCCATGAATTTTTCGTAATCTACCCTAATACTTAGTTTTTATTTACAGCTCACCATTCGGATGTCGTCGGTGGTTCGGGACCAAGGTCAACTGGTGGATACCATTGAGCATCTGAACAAGAAAATGGACACTCTCGACTCCAACGTGAAGGCGAAGACCAAGGAGATCGAGGACCTCACTTGTGAAATTGACTCGCAAAAGGAGACCTTTGAGAAGGCTAGCAAGCAGGTAAGGATCACCAAGAATTTATTGAGAAGGTTCCACCGTCTGAAATTCCCTTAACACCCTCACTCACGAGCGTGATAAAGCTCAGAGGGCGGTTGATTCGCTCCAGAAGCAGCTCAAAAGGCCAATAAAAGAGTAAAGAATGCCAAGTAGGAGCTGAAAAAGGCCAAGTGCAAGCTAAAGAAGGGCGAAGCTGACTGGTTCTGGACCTGTAAAGACTATCCCGAGGACATTGCCTATACCGAGAAGATGTGTAGTTTTTCTCACTGCATCGACATTAGGGATACCAAGGCACGTCTTAAAGAGATAATCTTTTTCTCTTTAAGACGTCTCAAGTCCTAGGGGTGTTAGGAAAACCCGACCCGAACTACCCGACCCGAAAACCTGATGACCCGCAATAAAAAAGCCGGGTCAAAATGCTGTTTTCAAAATTCTTTCGGGTCGGGTACCCGGCCTGGGAAAAATACTGAAATTCGAGTCTGGTAACGGTCCGCATGAGAACACTTCATATACAAAGAATACACCACCTTGTCCTCGTGAAATAACCATCATTATTTCATCATATACACTCCTTTGCTCGCAAGTTAAGCATGATGAAAGTTCTTCGTGCTCTTTTCTCAAAGCTTCTTTGTCATAAGATAATTCGTCGAATATGAGCTTGTTTTGACCCTTGGATATGATCAACTCATAAGGGAAAGGCATAACACTGAGTTTACGAAGGGTGCTCCCATTACTCTGTAGTCTTGCTTCAATTCAGCTATAGCATACATTTATAACTGCTCATCAGTTAGATTAAGATCTACAACACAAAATCCAAGTTCATATAAGTTTCCACAAATATTCATTTATACAGAGGTCTTTATTAGTCATAATAAACGTTAGTGGTATACATTTCAGACTAAACATAGATAAAGTGTGTTGCTGATGAAAATACCTTGATTTTGCATGATGGTTCATTGTCTGTGGAGGATGTCATCTGATAGTAGATGCCAAGTCTTATGCCAAACATCTTCTGGTTTTGATAAACTACCAGATAATAGTAGCATGCAGAATAAGTTTATGAGATACCAACTTGACTCTCTAAAACTTGCTTTAGTTATAGCATTAACATACTCCTTGTCATCATCTAATAACCCTCTTGCATAGCAAGCTTCTTTAAAAGAATCATAAAGGACACCATCAACTGTCCTTATATCCTCATAACATGTAGCACCTTTCACAAAATTCAGCAAGGTTCTCAAATAATACTTTTCACCAGCGTCGGGCATAACATGGTAAATCCTACCAATTGCAAAACCTCTTCTATGTGGCATCCACTCTATCTTATTTTTCTTCCACATGAATTTAGTTAGGAACTCCATATAGCTTAGCTCTCTAGCTTCATCATATTTCTTATGGCATTCCATCCAAGATAAGAACTTTGTCCTCTCAATATTTAGCCTTTCAAGGACAGATTCAACATGCGAGTCATCAGAAAACATAGCCATTTGTTCATCGGTTAGATGGAAACTTAATCTTTCAACAGGAGGTGTTCTATAATGAATGTTAAACCCAAAAATCCTCCAAACAACCTCGCAAGGAGAAATATACCGACAATTATAATACATCTTGATCTCATTATTTTTTTCTGGATCGTCGGGATTTTGTTGATTGTTATAAGCTGCTGCAGTAACCCTATCATACCCCTTGTTGATATATTTGACCAAATACTTGATTGATCTTGACTGGTTACACCATTCTACATTAATGTGTGCACGATACTTTAGAAGCAAATATGAGTTGTATGGAACCACAAATCGGTTATCTAGATGAACACCATTTTTATCCACCTTTGCTCCAGTATATGTTCTTCTATAGATTGGGTACCCTTCTTCGTCAATCTTTGTCCTCTCATTAAACTTTTTTGGAAAATGTTTGGAGCATTTTTTATCCACCATACACGGTGCATCCGGGTTAGCATTGCCACAGGGACCATGTGTCATCAACTCATTCACTACTTCGTACAATTCTGGATTCTCTTCTTTGTCTCTGGCAACTCTGCGCATATTATCTTGTCGATGTCCTCGTTGGGAAATTTATCATCACGATGAAGCAACAGGAGGAGGGTTTTGAAATTCAACGGTATACACAACTGCAAACATTATGTAAATTTTAAAAATAGGTTGAACTCATACATTAGAAAAGCAAACACGTACATATAACTTTATAAATAAAAATGATACGTTAAATTTGAAACATCATAAATATTAATGAAATGATTTATCCTTACCAGCTCTTACTCTTCCAAAAATCTTTCGATCTTTTAAATCATTTACCAGCTTGTCAAGTTTGATCTTAAAAACGCGGCAAACAATATCTGGTCTATCTTCAGGCCTCAAACCCTTCTTTTTCACAAATCTTGTGATCTCGGGCCATTTAGGATTGCATGTAAATGTTATAAATAAATCTGGAAAGCCATACCACCTACAAATTGCCATTGCATCTTGATAATTTTCTCTCATGTAGCTATGACCTCCGGTGAATGAGGCTGGTAAAACTACACGACTACCAGTAGATACGCCATCAGTGTCCCTTCTGTCAATCGCATTCTTTAAATTCTTAACATTATCAGCTCTCAATGCTTGTTGATTATTTCCAATAAAAGACAACCTTTCTACCTCCATCATTGTGCAACCATCAACTAACAATTGTTGATAAAGCCTTCTAGAAAGTAAGATGGTTGAAAATTCAATGCGGCGATATTGAATCCGATAAGCAAAGAACTCTCTCATCGTAAGCCTATCCCTTTTCTTAGATGCAGTATCCGAAGGAGACTTGTCCCTATGCATAACATCTACCCTATAACCAACTTCACCATACGGAAATAACAAAGGGTACTACATTGGAAGGTAGGATGGATGAAGCTCAGATATTTGTTTTAATTTGTCATTTTGTGTTTCCACAACTATATCCCTTTTATCACCAGTATCAACATCTTCAACAATAAGTGCAGCAACTTCAGATGCTGTTGGGAGGTTGTAAGTCCTTCCGTCAGAATCCCTTCGCCCAATAAGTTTCAACCGGACATTCCTGTCTGTACTTGAACAAAAGCGATCCCTTGCCATCCTAAATGTTTTTGCATGAGCATTATGTTCATCCACCATATTTTTAATCTCCGATATAATTGGGTCTTCAAATTTATTCGGATTTGTAACACTACAAATAATATATAGTTTAACAAAAATTTAGTTTAGATGCATAATAGATTCGTAAATTCATCGGAATATGAATAGGATTAAGAAAACAAATATGCTTATTACCAAGCAACTTTTTTCTATTGGCAATCTCATCCTCGGTGTCATAGATGTATAGCTGAGAAAATTTTGGACGTTGTCCTTCGTTGGGTAAGAAACTCCCAATCAAATGATGATTTTGTCCACCTATTTTGTAATTATTAGGTCTGCGTCCCTGGTTAATTTATGTTTGTAGATTACCTCCCATTGATGTAAAAGAAAACATCATGTTGTATGCATGAATATTCTCAAAGAAGTGATTGCTTCTTGTATGTTTCTTCTCCAATAAATTTGCTAGGAATGGTGGCAGCCTTTGTAGGAGTGGAAGTTGGACATTCCCTTGCATACAACACAATGAGAATTTGGGCTTGCTTGTTTTATTTTGTTTATTTGACCGTTCATCAAACCACATATGCGCTCCACAAAACTCACATTCCGAGGTGGGATCACCAGTATCCCAATACCCTTCAAAATTTGAAAAAACTTTTTATGTATGTTTGTCCCTTTATTATATATCATATTACATTACTAATGAGTTTATAAAAAAATTATTTAAATAGTAGAATTTCAACTTTTGAATAGTCTAGATTTGAATCAACTAAGATATAAAAGACTTAGGATATCAACAACAATCATATACACACCCTAAAATCTTGCTTCTGAGAAGTAGATATTTAATCGAAATACATACCAGTTAAATTATTGGCATCATATTCATCGACATTCTCTTCATCATGTTGTGGATCTTGTGCATTCATACCATTGCAATTAGTCCCAGACTGTATATGACTAACTTGGCCTATCATATTGATACCGCATATGAGGACGTAATTAATTACACGAAAAAGTTGATTTTATTAAATATTTTTTATATTAAAATAGTGTTATTGAATTTTAATTAACAATTAGAGAATACCAATATCAATGTTCCGTGCAGCTGAGCTTAGTACTCTAGGAATTAACATACGTTTTTTGGAGTTGTATTTCGCACTCATCTGGCAGAAGCTTACCAAGTCACCTTGAGCATTCGAGGTGCCTGTAATAGAATATTTTTTGGTATTAATATTGAATGTATGAATATAGTACATAAAATATATTATAATCAAGCATATGCTTTAAAAACATACTTGCTCCAATAGCCTTTACTGACATTATTAATCTTCAATTCTGCCTTGCAATTCTAGCGGCAACATATTTATCTAACAATGAAATGATGTAACAACTTTATTCTTACACCAATATTTAGATAATCTTATATTTTACTTTATACAAATAAAGAGGGTTATGTTCATTAAATCCCACCATTACTTATGTCAATGAACGAGACTGTGTTATTCTTTTCCACTATGACTAATGTGCTCCGTGTTAATATGAGATAAATTTTAGAGGCACATTAAAATTACACAAATATATTGAAATTATATAAATATGAAAATATATTAAAAAATAAAACAATTCTCACCATTTTCCTCTGGCGTTGTGTAGTTCCTCATGCAATCGGTCATCATTGTACATGTGCTCGGTGATACGATGTTTGTCAACACTGAAAAACATGTAGGAATTATCATAGTGAAAAGATGATACAAACTCCATTATTATACAGTAAGAGATATAGTAATATACACATAAGTGATTACCATTTGATAAAGCACTTTCATTAGTTCGGTGCGAATTGCACAAACTCTCATTTTCTTGATGCATTTGTGAACGATTTGATCTTCTTGCTCGTTTTTCAGTCATAACGATCTTTCTTTAATGTCTGGCAAGCCTCATTAATGTTTGTCTTGCGAAATGATCACTTAATGCCCCTAAAGTTTATGTAAGATAAATTGTTATTTACATTAATTTCTTATATAAATATAAATGTAATTATAAATTAGAAATAAATTTAGATGACTGCATTACCACTTGAAATACAACTTAGTGGAGTGTAAGGGGAGCAGAGATGATGCATATAACTATGTTGAGCGTTGCTTGAGCTCTGACCACATAAACTTTTTCGTTCACCCTTACTTATTGATCCTGGTTGTCCTAATAACATCACATGAAAAAATGTTTCTTCAATGTTTAAGTGAAAGAAACTATAATATACCCGCGTTTCCTTTTTTTTAATAAAATTAATATATTTTTAAATCAGAAAAGACTTAGATGTTGCATTACCGCTTGAAATACAATTGAGTGGGATTTGAGGGGAGTTGAGATGATACATGTAACCATGCTCATGGTAGTTTGAAATCTGACCACATACCGTTTTTGGTTCATGGACCTTTATTGATCCTATTTGTCCTAATAACATCAACATGAAAAATAATGTTTCATAAGTAAAACTTATGAAAGTTTATAAATGATAAAGATCATTGCAATTGCGTAAAATTTATTTACTAACCATTGGATATATCACTCAAAGGGCTTTGTCGTATCGAGAAGATATTTGTTCCTAATGATGGAAATGTAGACAAATGATCATAATTGTCTGTACATCAAGTATAAAAAAGTAAAAGTTAGTTGGATAATTATATATATACTTCCTCCGTTCCATAATAAGTGAAACATAGGGATTGGGCACAAGATTTAACAAACATCACTTTCAAAAGCCAAAAAGTCATAAAATACCCTTTTCATTATCAAAAGGAGGAGAGAGAAAAGTAAACCACACAAGTTTGTGATGGGTACTCTTGTTATTTTGTCACTTTCTTTTTTCCATTTAAGGTATGTTTCACTTATTTTGAAACGTTCTAAAATAGTAAGTGTTTCACTTATTATGGAACGGAGGAAGTATATCTCTATTATATAAGGAAAGAGGGAGCTATGATGTCCTCCTATTATAGGTGTTGCTGTAATTTACTATCAAAATATTGTAGAGTAGAGAGATATAAAGTATATCACAACAAATAAATCATACTATCATCTTCACAATTTCTAAGATATGTATTGACAAATATTATAATAGTTCGAATCCCCTTTTCTCGCCCCCTTTTTGTTTATCTATCTCTTTCTAGTTTTTTTCCTTTTCTATCTCTTTCTAGATTATTCCTTCTTCTACATCTCTAAAATGAAATTCCTCAAATCTGTTAATTATTCGAATCCCCTTTTCTGTTTCTCTATCTCTTTCTATAGTGGATAGTGAAACCAAATAAAATGTATCATTTAAAAAGAAACAACCATTTAAATAAATGTAGCAATAGAAAAAAGGAGTAAATTAGAAAGCTACTTCATGATCCTATTTCTTTTCTTGAATTTAGTTGATTTACTCTATTATAAAATGTATTTGTATGACGTCTCACCTAAAACTTACATGATCCTCCGACGTCATTGAACTATCGGAGAAGAACATCATACTTTATACTACCTCTGTTTTTTTAAATTGTAACGCTTTTTTTTTTAAATTGTTACTCTTTCACTTTTTCGTTATATGATAACCTATTACATCAACTTTTTATACTTTTCTAACTCATATACCCATCACCCATTTTAATAATCAACCCAAAACCTTCCCACTACCCTATTTCTCTCTCCTACAATATTTTAATGCTTCTTTTACATTTTCCAAAATCAAACATTATTTTTTTTGTACTTCTTCCTTATTTTTTGCAAGTTCTTTAGTTCTACCACCAAAGTGAAATATAACAATTTAAAAAAACGGAGGGAGTATCCGTTAGTAGTTCATCTTCGCTCCTTTATCAAAAGCTAAGGCCGATAAAATAAGAGCCACCAGTCATCACATGAATTAAGATACTTTTACATTTTCCATAATCATAAATAGTTATAGGCTAGCAGTTAATTAGTTTTATTCAGATGAATACTTTATGATAACTCTTTATAATGTAAAAAAAAAACTCTTGAAAGATTAAAGGACAAAATTGAAAACCTCCAAAGAGAATTGTGACTTTGGAGTTTGGATTTTTACCATTCACACCAAAAGGAAATAACCTCATTTCACCGATGCATGCATCTCTCTTTATTGTATCTTTCTCAAACTTGTTTCACCACAACATCCACCTGGACTTCACTGCTTCACACTACACTACATGACTACAACTACATCACTATAGTCTAGAGGATCGTACTCTCTCTCTCTTCTATAATAAATATTTACTAATCTCATTTGTTTATTTTCATTGGGAAACTCAAACCCATTTGACCAAACCCATTTTCTATCCCTCTATCTGTATCTCATTTTAGAGTCTTCCTTTTTCTGTATTCTCAAATGAAACTGCATAAAAACAAACCAAATTTCATGAATCTAGGTTAATAGCAGTTGCATTTACTCGATGATTTTTTTTTCTGAAATTATTTCATTTGTTGTGTTCAATTGCAGAGGATGTTCAATTCTCAGAGTTCTAAATAATAAATGGGTTCAATACTTCAAGTGCACCTTTTTTATAGTCACCCAGTTGATTTCCGTTGTTGATCATTGATGATTTTCCCTTCCTCCTCGCATGCTTTTCTCTATCATCACCCATTGCCTTGTACTACCGTTTGAGAGTATTTTACTGAAAGTTTTATTTTTATGCAATTTACACTAATATATTCTTTTGAATATTTTGGAGAGTTAAGATTGTATCTGTTATAAATAGTGGTTTATATTGATTTGATTACCTTACATAATGGGGTAACTATATCAAATGTGGCGGATTTAGGGGGATATGATTTTCTATTTTAGGAATTGTTTTGATTATGACTGTGTATTTGACTCCTAATTTTTACCTTGATTCACATTAAGCTTGATTAGACTTCCTTATTTATCTTCAATCTAACCGAAGCTGAAGATCTAATTTAGTAAAATTAGTAAGCCAAACATGGGTGTATTTTACCAAAGACATGACACATCATCAACATTTAAGTTCGAAGTTTATACAAAGGATTGATAAATCAGCAATTTAATTTGCTCATGACACCTAAGCAAATTGTTATTGCTTCATAGTATAACTAGCTTTTTATGCACGCGATGCGTGCGATGATATTTTTAAGCATAACTATTACTTAAGTAGTAAACAAATAGAAAATGAAAGTTAGTATCTAAGTTCACCTCGTTTTATGAATAAGATTCTTTGAAATACTTACAAATAGTATTGAAATATACTTTAATAAATAAGTATAAGTAATGAAATTGCATTTCTAGCTACTTTTTGTTGACTTGCACTAATTTTCTTGAAAATCCACGCACACTCATCGGCCAGTCAACTTCAAATATGTAATCAAAGTGTGGAATCGATTAATCTCCATGGTCTTACTTGGTGGACGTAAAATCCATGAGTATTCTTTGAAACCGAAAACTTTCATAACTTTGTTGAAAACTTGTTGCTCTTCCATTAGGCCGCAATTAATAGAGATTAGTTTTTAGTTGCAAAACGATATGAAATAAAAAAATGTTTGGAACGCTTGACAAACCTGTTGAAGTACTGATTTGATTTCGGTCGGAGTACACCGCAACATGTCTTTGAGTTAGGTCATTCATTAATGTTACTCCCATTCCACCACTTTTGTCGAAATAATGAGTCGAAGCATTAATCCGCTAATGGGAAAAGACAATCAATAACATTTGTGAATATAAGTAATATTTTTTAGATAATGTTGTAAAGTTTATACCTAGGAATAGTTGCAACATTTGTTAGATTGCACCGTACACATCTATGGACCGTTTGAGTGATGGCGATTTTTCTTAGACAACGGTTACATGCTTCGTAAATAATGTCATCAGGTTGTGACTCAATACGCCTCACATGAGCAACTAATCGACAATAATGAACCTATCATATAAAACAACAAATATACGTTTTTTTTATTTATAATTCCACTAATAAACAAACTGTAAAGGTTTGTAGTTATTTACACTCTGTATAGTAGGTAATTTAGATATCCGAGTACGAATGGCATTATAAACTGCAATTGATGAATGCATTGCAAATGGACATGAGCGCAAAGCCGCAACCCGTTTTTGTGCCAGCTTATCTGTGAAATTGAGATTAAGTTGGTTAAAAATAAGCCCCGAGTTTATCAATAAGGAAAGATATTGCGAAAAAAAAAAATACACCCTCCATCGCGTTAATTTCAAAACGTATTATTCTATTATATACTTCATTCGTTCTATAGTTATGATTACACTAAAATGTGAAAGATTAATAGTTAGATGAATTTAGATATATGAATTCGCTAATGTAAAAGACTAACAAAGGTTGTGAGTGAATTTTAATATTAATTTTTTGTGAATGAATTTTGAACAAAAAGAATAGATATAATGAGTTGGTTTGACAGAATTAAAGAGTACCAAAGGTAGTAAGGGCCTGTTCTCCCCAGCTTATCTTCAGTTCAGTTCAGTTCAGTTCAGTTCAGTTCAATTCAGTTCAGTTCAGTTCCTAAATGATAATCAGTACTATTAATTAGTTATAATTTATTTCAGTTCAGTTCTGTTCAATTCAGTTCAGTTCAATTGTTTTATGCCGAAGAGAACAGGCCCTAAGTGTATGCCATTTTTTCTTATTAAAAAAAAAAAGGTCAAGATATTTTATCCAATTAATTTTTTGATTGAAAAATATGATTTATATAAGGTATATAGTATATTGTTAAGGCTAACTAAATTAAAGTGGAACACTTTTGAGTGGGTATTAAGTAATTTGCCTAATATACAAATGCAGACAACAAATGTATTGAATATAGATGTACAAATTACAATTCCACTAATCCTCTACTGTCATTCATTCTCAGCTTCTACTTTCTCACTACAATTAGATGTATAATTCCACTACAATGATTAACAACTATTCATTCTCTCTCTACTCACAGTAACTCTCCCCCTAAAAGAATCCATCACTCTCACCCCTAAAAGAATTCATTCTCTTCTACTCACAGTGTACTCTCACGTACTTGCAAAAATGAGAAAAATGAAGAATAAATTAACCTGCTAATTCTCTACAATTCCCTCCCTATTTTTTTTCTTTCTCCTCTCACCTTAACCTCCTCTCTAGATCTAATTCCTAAATGAAAAAAATGAGAAAAATGATGTCGTACCGCGGTGGTAGAAACGGCGGAGGTTATTCAAGCATGCACTCCACTTTATTCAAGCATAATCATCTCCTCTCTAGATGGGTCAATTTTATTTTCTAACAAAGAGAGGTAAATTCTTAAATCGGGATTTCGGTATTTTCGCGAAAATTATACACCAATTTCAGCTTCTTTTCCCTTGTTTGTGGGCTGAAATTTTCCCCAATTGTTCATCACTCTCATATTTAAAATTTTCTCCTTTTCTAAATTTTAACACTTTCAATTTAAATTATATTTGAAATGAAATTTTAAAATTTTCATTCACAATTTAGATTTTCTCAATATTGAACATTATACATACTCTTATTTTCAACAACTTACAATATGCGTACTCGATTAACGGTGAAGTTACCGCAAATTTGAGACTGTCTTGAAGCTCCAAGTGACGTAAAAACGATTTTTTTGAGTTTGTGTTGAGTAATTGATTTTGGGTTGAGTTTGTGTTTGTAATTTTTTTGGAATATCATGAATATGATTTTGAGTTGTATGTAATGAGAATGTCGTGCGTTGTTATTTTTATGTGGTATCAATTTTGGGTAATTTTTTGATTATGAATATTTTTTATTGTCAATTATATTGATTGAGTTTTTAGAGATTTGATTGAAATTATTTCGGCAAGTTTATGAGTGGAGTTTGTCTTTGATTTACTTGTTGTTGGTTTATTGGCAAGTATATCAGTTGATTGAGTTTTTAGAAATGTGATTGATTTTTTTTTGGGAAGTTTATGCGTGGAGTTTGTGTGCAATTATGTAATATTTTTTTGGGAAGTTTATGCGTGTTTTTTTTTTGGTATTGAGATTCCTTTTGTAATTGAGAAAGGGAAGGGGGGCAAAATAGTCAGTTCAAAAGAGGACACCGTTGCTCCCCCTTCCCTTATGTAATAGAGATATAGATCAATGAAAGTACTAGTTAATGACTATAAGTCCGGTTCAAAAATTTAATGACCACATCTAGTTTTCTTGTATGTATAAACTTTGACTATACACGCTTCCTAACACATAATTTTGACTACTTAACAACTTTAATTATTAATATGTAAAAATTATACAAAGTTGTTATTTAACTTTGTTTTTTCTTACGTATAATTTCCCAAAAATGGTCAAAGTCAAATACTTCCTATGTTCTTTATTAATATCAGCAATGTGTCTTTTGCACAATTCACACTCTTTACTTTGACCATCATTTTTGATTTATAATTAAGAAAAAATATAATAATGTGAGATCTTGTGAGATTCTTCTCATGATATAGTCTTATAATTTCAATTTTTTTATAATTTATACATAAAAACAAATAAGGATATTGAACTTAAAAACATTGCATTGAGAAGAGTGAAAAACAAAATGTTGCAATTAATTCATTGGATCGAATATGTGAATAGTATGATGGAATGAAGTGTGATAATTAAGTACATATATAGAGATGAATAATTCTAGCTATAATGGGAATTTGGTAAAAGTGTTTGGTTGATAAATAATACTAGTTTCGTAACACCACCTAACACAATATATATTTGAATTTGTCTAAATTGGAAATATTAAGGGCATTATCGTTGTGGTGAGAGAAAGGACTTAGGTATGTAAAAGTGTTTATAAATATATAACCGAGCATTAAATACTAAACAATAATATTAATTAGTAGATGTTTAAAAATCTGTATTATATATGGCAACACATGGGGGACACCATAAAATAGTAAAAGGAAAAAAATAAAAAAGGGGGTGTTGTAGCCTAAATAAATCAACGGCTCTCATGGAGACACGTGAATCCATCAGGATCAAACACGTGTCCCATCAAAGGAAGTAAAAAAGAGTGGTTTAACTATTGGGTCTTACTGAGAAAAGAGTCAGAGCCCACCTTTTGACCTAAAGGATATTTCATGCCCAAATCCCTAAAAATGGCTGCAGGTGATTGGTTGATGATCCACCCCCAATCATAGCCTGCCACGTGTCATGATTTGATTGCTTAGCCAATCAGGTGCCCCTATTCTAGGGTAACCTAAAAAGGCAGCAATCATATCTCAAACACTATAAATACTCCCCCTGAAATCAGGAGAAAGGTAATTCATTTGAACAATGTAAACTTACTCTGTGAAAATATATACTCTCTCACTTTCTCTCTCTATCTCTACTTTTCCTTCTCATTCCTGATACCTCACTTAAGCTTCGAAGGGGGAACCACCACCCAAACCTCTAGGGTGGGTCCCTTTTTTACAGGTTTGGGAACGGAGCTCAGGTTCGGATTTATCTGATTTGGACATTGTTGCACAAGTCTCCAATTGAAGAACATCTTGTGGCACTAGTGGAAAAAACATCAAGTGCTCCGGTTAAAAACCATACAAGTGCTCCGTATTTGACCCGTAGCAGACCCCATACGAGTACTTGGGTATTTATCAAGTGCTCCGGTTGAAAACCGGAGCCCTTAGATTTACAAGTGCTCCGGTTGTCTTAAAAACCGGAGCACTTTTGAATTTTATATGTTCAAAATTCTTCAAGTGCTCCGGTTGATAAGAGAAAACTGGAGCACTTGCGAATCAAGTGCTCCGGTTTTTTCCTAACAACCGGAGCACTTGAAGTATTTTTTTTAATAAAAAAAATTGTTGTTGTTGTTGTACAGCAGCAAGCATACAACAACAACAACACTAGTTGGAATAATAAGCAAGCAAATAAGCAGAACAAGATAATAACAAAAAAAAAATTTGATGTGTCTCATTGGGACATAATTGACTTTAAATCTTTTACTTCATTACTCAGAGAATAGGCTGGTTACTTCAAATGTTTTAGGTCTTTGGGTATATATGACATCAGATCAGAAGTAGAGCATCATATTATCTATTCACTTCAGTCTTTCTGAATTTAGTAGATGATCACTAAGTTGGCAAGAACCTTCAAGGGATCATAGAATAGCAAACAAAAATGACAATACAACACCGAAAAAGTTTATCATAAAATGTGAGTTATATTGGACATCAGTTAGACACAAGTATTGCATCCCTACATGTAAAAAAAAGCTAATATATCTCACACCAGTACACCACAATGATTGGTGCAAGCCACACCCGAAGCTAACTGAACTTAAAGTAAGCTAGGTAGACCATGCATCATCCCCTGCTGATCTAATCCATATAACTGCAAGTAATAACTAATAAGAACATAGAAAACTGTAGGTGTCATTCAGAGTTCAGAATAAATTAAGCCACATCATGAGTTCAGTGTTAAATTCTACAAGCGACCCGAAGTTGTAATTTTAAGTTTATGAACTTATTATCCATTAATGAGAGATAACATAGCAGATTAAGAGGGGATTTTTTTAATGAGAGATAACATAGCAGATTAAGAGGGGAAAATAAGGCGCTAACCAGAGTGTGACAACAGAAAACTGAGTGTGCAACAACAACAGCTAGGATCGAGGGAAGAAGAACTAAAGCACAAATAGGTATCTAAACAGAGATGTTTTAACCTGTCAAGTGTAAAATTGCAAATTATACATGTATTAGCATTGCCTGCCCGGGCAGGTTGCTCATGTAAGTTTTCTGTCTCAATAGGCGAATATGACTCCTGCCTCGCATTAGAAAGCAATTAAAGACTTAAGTTTGACAAACTCACGCAACCCTACTCAAGCCATGCACGCACACAATTTATTTATTTATTCTTTTTTTTGAGAGGGTGGGGGGAGGAGGTTACCTGCTGCTAATGCTTCCAAGCGAGAATCAAGAATTGGTGGATACTTCACAATTATATTGTGGTAAAGTTTGAAGTTCACAAAAGCAAGAAGAGTCTGCAGGAATAGAAATAAAGTTAGTAGGTACTAAGTAATAGCTGAAAATATTAGAGCAACAAAGCAGAAAAAGTGACAAACAGTAGGCTAATCACATGTAGGATTCCGCGAATAGCAGGCTTTTTTCTTAAAATACCCAAGCCATTAGATATAAACTGCTACAAGAACAACCCAAGACTACAAATATAATTCTACGTGAGGTAGATCCATCAATTGCTGTACACTTGGTCATTAATTGGAAACATATATTATTCAAAAATATTAGTGTATGGGTAAAACCCAAGCACGTTAGCGGACCCATGTAAAAGTCCGCGAACACCGTAACGGATGCGAACACTGTAAATGTCGCCCACAGCTCTAACAAGTCAGTACATCAACATGGTCCGACAACGTTAGCGGTCGCCCAACAAGACAAAATAAGGGAATCTTCCCAAACTGTCAGAAGCACCAAGACCGTACACGTGTAAAAGGATTACGCACCCTGTCAGGTGAATAGTACTTCTATAAATACCCCACTAGTACTATTCTGCAGGTACATTCTCTCACACTCAGAATTCTTATCTCTCTCTCTCTACTTTCTCTCTCTAAATCCTATTTGGACACGTGCTGACTTGAGCGTCGGAGGGGGTTTCCTCGCATCCCCCCCGAGGGTAGTTCACGTTTGCTTCTTGTGCAGTTATTCACTAGCGGAGTCAAACCCTAATCTTTGGCGGACTTCTCTCAAGACCGCCAACTGTTTCAACACCGAAACAACTTGGCGCTAGAAGGAGGGGATCCCATCTTTGTGAACGCCATCATGGAAAGAGCAAACAATGACGGCCGTGATCCATCAGAGTTGGACGCTGGGAACGTCAATGAGCAACAAACTCCTGGGAACAATGTGTCTCAGGTAAACACTGGTAGCGGATCATTCAACCTGGCTCAATTAAGTCAATTCTCCTCGAGCGCCTACAAACCGTAGCGTCTTTCATCCAAATGTTACAAGCGGGTACTCAGCCTAACAACACCCCCACTCCTAATGCGAGGGTTGGTCAGCTTCGTAGGCGTATGTCGACCATGAATGGCCGCAACGTCGATGGCACCCCCTTGAGAAGAATACGGACCTTCAATCAGGAGGGACGCCAGATGGAAAGGCAAATTGAGGACCCAGAATATGAGGAAGTCATTCTAGAAACTGAGGATCTCAACAATTCTGAAGATGAGAATCAAAGTCGTTCTCGCCGGGAACACAGCATCAGTGGCGCAAGAAATTATTCTGCTGGCAGACACTTACTGATCAAGCCTAAGCAGTCCCCTTTCATTCCAGAAATCTTGAACCACCCCATGCCGCGAATCAAGATGCCGTCCTGCAAGTATGATGGCACCTCAGACCCAGACGATCATGTGGCCGCTTACGAGGGGCACATGTATTTATACACTCAGGTGGACGCTATCTGGTGTAAGGTTTTCCCATCTACTTTGACCGGGATTGCCCAGACATGGTTTAAAAGCATCAGGGCTGGTAATGTTTCTAGTTTTTCTCAGCTTTCATCTATGTTCAGCACTCACTTCGTGAGTAATAGGCGCCGCGAGCGCACAACTGGCGAGTTGTTATCTATCAAGCAGAGGGAAAATGAGAGCCTGCGAGATTTCGTCGGCCGTTTCAATGCTGAGGCGGTCACCATTCCCCGTCTTCAGCAGGACGTGGCCGTCTTAGCTTTGATGACAGGGCTGAGGGAAGGGTCCGCGTTTAGAAGTTAATTATCTGGGCCGTAAAACCTTCACATCCCTTGAGCCAGTCTTGAGAAAGGCAAACGATTTCATCAGGGGGGAAGAGTTTGACAAGGCCACAAGCAGCCAAAGTCGTGAGCCGGAAAAGAAAAAGGATGATAAGCAGAAGAAAGAAAAGGGTCGCGAAAATGATCGCGGTCGGGATGAAAGGAAGCAGGAATCAAATGTGGTCAAGAAGGGAAATGACCGCGAGAAGAATGACCGCGAAAGGTTTGAGTACAAAGATAAATTCAATACATATACGCAGCTCACAACCTCAAGGGCTCAGATATATAAGATGAACAAGGACAGTGATAAATGGCAACTTCCTAAGCAAATGTTTCATAAAAACCGTGACAAGAGTAAGTGGTGTGACTTTCACGGTGATCACGGTCACACTACCGAGAATTGCAGGCACTTGAAGGATAACCTGGAGGATCTGATAAGACGGGGTAACTTCACTCAATACAAGGCACAATCAAAGGACGGAGACGTGGTAAAGCCCAATAACCGGAATGTGCAATCGCGGATTGTTGAGATCCATGTTATAAGTGGCGGTCCAATTTATGGCGGCAGCGTCAATGGGGCCAAAGCAAGCCTGAAGGAATTCAGGCACCAAGTCAATTTCAATGAAAGCATGCAGTGGAGAAGGCCGCCAGTAATGCCCGCCATGTCTTTCACGGTTGAAGATGCAAAGCATGCCGTCTACCCTCATGATGACCCTCTGGTGGTCACGCTGAAAGTGTCGAATTGTTTAATCCACAGAATTCTGGTAGACGGAGGAAGTTCCGCAAATATTTTATACTTCTCAACTTTTGAAAAGTTGATGATTGGCAGAGAGCATCTGAAGCCTGTTCGTTATCCGGTAATAGGTTTCACGGGAGCGTCAGTGATTCCCGAGGGATTGATAACCCTGCCGGTCAGGGTAGGAGAAGATGAAGACGCCATAGACGTAATGGCAGAATTTTTGGTAGTTGACGTACCAGGAGCTTACAATGCAATTATTGGACGCCCTTTCATCCATGACGTCCAAGGAGTGGTGTCAACTTATCATTTGACTATGTTGTACGTGTCCAATCTCGGGACGACATCAAAGTTGATAGGAAATCAAGAAATGGCAAAATCATGCTACCTAACAGCATTAAAGCAACCGGCAAGGAGAGTGCCGGTAGAAGAATTGAATCCGCCAACCAGGAAACAAAGGCGAGCTCAGAGGAGAGCTCTGGCGAATGAGGAAGGACCCGAGAAAAGGGATGAGGAGATGGATGTTTTAATGGAAGATCTGGAATCCAGGCCTGACGATACTCCAAGGCCCAAACAGGATGGAGAAACAAAGCAGGAGATGCTGGCAGATGATCCGGTAAGGACAGTGGCTGTTGGAACAGACATGGACCCAAAGGTCAGAGTCAACCTGGTGACTCTCCTAAGAGACAACGCGGACGTCTTCGCGTTCTCAGCGGATGAGATGCCGGGAATAGACCCGGCCGTGATGGTACATCGTCTGAATGTTGACAGCACTGTCCGACCTGTCAAGCAAAAGAAGCGAAATTTTTCGGCCGAAAAGAACAAGGCCATAAAATAGGAGGTTGATAAGCTATTGGACGCTGACTTCATTGAGCCATGCGATTACCCAGAATGGTTGGCCAACGTAGTCATGGTAAAAAAAGCTAACGGCCAATGGAGGATGTGCGTGGACTTCACGGACCTCAACAGAGCTTGCCCGAAGGATTGTTATCCGCTACTGAGGATAGACCAGCTAGTAGATTCCACTAGCGGTCATGCGTTACTGAGCTTTATGGATGCCTTCTCGGGCTATCTTCAGATCAGTTTGCTCGAGGCCAATAGGAAAAAAGCTGCGTTCATCACCGATTGTGGAGTATACAATTATAAGGCGATGCCGTTCGGGCTCCGCAATGCGGGGGCGACCTATCAAAAGCTGGTCGACAAAGTGTTCGCGGATCAGAGGGGGAGTAAAATCGAAGCATATTTTGACGACTCCATCGTCAAGAGTAAAACTGACCGCGAACATTTGGACGATCTGGAAGAGACTTTCAGAACTTTGAGGAAATATAAGATGAAGCTCAACCCAAAGAAATGTGTCTTTGGGGTGAGAGCAGGGAAGTTTTTAGGCTTTTTGGTAAGTAAAAGGGGGATTGATGCAAACCCAGACAAAGTCCAAGCCATTGTCGACCTGCTTGAGCCAAAAAGCGTCAAGGATATTCAGCGGCTAACAGGGAGAATGGCGGCCCTCACTCGATTCATTTCAAAATCAGCGAGACAAAGCTTTGCCTTTCTTTGCCTTGCTAAGGGGAATCGAAGTTCGAATGGGGAGAGGATCGAGCAAAGCATTCCTGGCGGTAAAAGAGCACTTGAAGAAGCTACCCACCATTACAAGGCCCGAGATCGGGAGACGTATTACAACTATATATCTCGGCCTCGCCGAAGACAAAGTCGCGGCCGTGTTATTAGTGGAAAAAAGAAAGAGAGCGACGCAGCCAATATACTTCGTCAGCCACATCCTTAACGGGCCAGAGAGCCGTTACCAGTTGGTTGAGAAAATGGCTTTGGCCGTGATAATCGCCGCCAGGAAGCTCAGACCATACTTCGACTGCCATCCCATTCAAGTTTTAACCAACCAGCCGCTAGAAAAAGCGTTGCAAAAGATGGATAGTTCCGGCCGCTTGTTGAAATGGGCCGTTGAACTATCGGAGTATGATATACAGTACAAGCCCAGGACCACTATCAAAGCGCAGGTCCTGGCAGATTTTATCGTGGAAGCCTCATATGAGGAAGGAGAAGTGGAGCAAAAGGAAGTCTGGCTACTGGAAGTCGACGGATCGTCCGCGGTTAGCAGATCTGGGGCGGGTATTGTGATGACTAGTCCTGAAGGAAATTCTTACCAGTACACCATCAAGTTCGCCTTCCCGGCGTCAAACAACGAAAGGTGCTAAGAAAGTGTTTTTAAAAACGGACTCACAGTTGGTGAGCGGCCAGTTGAGAGGAGAATTTGAAGTCAGAGAGGCCAACATGCTAAAATACGTCGAAAAGGCCAAGGAGCTGATAGCTCAATTGAATCATTTTGAGATTCAAGCGATACCTAGGGCCGAGAACACGAAAGCGGACACATTGTCCAAGTTGGCAAGCTCTGACTCATTTAGCATTGAAAGAACCGTCACGGTCGACATCTTGAAGGAAAAGAGCATCACAGAAAAGGTCGTAACCGTCAATAGTATAAACCAGCAGGGGGAATGGTTTAGTGAGTGAGTAGCGTACAAGCCGGGACCGGGGACGCTTCCCAGTAATCCTTCGTCTGCCAAGAAATTGAAGCGACAAGCAAGTTGGTACGTCATATACCAAAATGAGCTATACAAGAAATCATTCAGTTTACCTCTACTTAAATGCGCAACCGCATGGGAATCCGCGAAGATCCTTGAAGAAATACATGAAGGTATATGCGGTAACCATATTGGCGGAAAGGCTTTGGTACTTAAGGCATTGAGAGCGGGATTCTATTGGCCAAGTATGTTGGCGGATTCCCAGAGCTACGATAAAAGATGTGATAAGTGCCAGAGATACGCTCCCGTCATTAACAGAGCCGCCCAACGATTTGCGGCCTATCCCATGCCCGATCCCGTTCGCACGGTGGGGAATGGACATCTTGGGATCGTTCACCACAGCAACCGGGGGGAGAAAGTTCCTAATAGTGGGAATTGATTACTTCACCAAGTGGATCGAGGCAGAGCCGACAGCAAAAATCAAGGCAAATCAGGTTAAGAAATTCATCTGGCAAAATATTATGACAAGATTTGGGATCCCCATGGCTATCGTCTTTGATCATGGCGTCCAATTCGATTGTCGTCTTGTACAGGCCTTCTTAACGGAATTTCGAGTAAAATTTGCATACTCAGCCGTTTGCCACCCTCAGAGAAACGGAGAAGCGAGAGGCCGCGAACAAACGAGATCCTAAACGCCTTGAAGAAAAAGCTAGATGAATTCAAAGGAGGATGGGGCGATATGGTACCGCAAGTCCTATGGTCAAACGTAACAACGGAGAAGGAAGCAACGGGAGAGAGCCCATTCAAGTTAGCCTTCAGCGCAGGGCGGTGTTGCCGGTAGAGGTGGGGTTACCCTCCTACCGGATCAAGCACCAAGACCTCGCAAAGGAATGACCGGAGCACTTAGGGAAGACCTGGACTTCTTGCGGGAAACAAGGCTCATGGCGGGCCGAGAGCGGCGCTTACAAAGACAGGATCAGCAAGGCTTACAATAAAAAGTCATGGAGAGGCCATTAGATGTTGGCGACTGGTCCTTCGTGAAACAGCGACCACCGGAAAGGCGCATATTGAGGGAAAGGCGATCGCTAACCTGGGAAGGTCCCTACATCATAGCCAAGAAGATTGCTCTCGGTTCCTTCATTTTAAATAACATGGACGGCAAGGAGCTTAAAAATTGTTGGAATGCTAGCGTCCTAAAGAAATACTATGTTTAAGTTACTTAATGTAATAGGTCGAGAACCACCCTTAATTACTTAAATAATACTAGCTTCTGTCAGCAGTTCATCAATTGTCTTATTATTTTCATGCACATTAATCAAAAGCCATATGACAGGCTCAAAGTACATAAACGGTCATATGACAGACCTAGTACAAATCAAAAGCCATATGACAGGCTCAAAGTACATAAACGGTCATATGACGGACCTAAGTACAAATTAAAAGCCATATGACGGGCTCAAAGTACATAAACGGTCATATGACGAGACCTAGTACAAATCAAAAGCCATATGACAGGCTCAAAGTACATAAACGGTCATATGACGGACCTAAGTACAAATCAAAAGCCATATGACAGGCTCAAAGTACATAAACGGTCATATGACAGACTTAGTACAAATCAAAAGCCATATGACAGGCTCAAAATACGTAAACGGTCATATGACAGACCTAGCACAAATCAAGCCATATGACAGGCCCAAAGTGCGTTAACGGTCATATGACAGACCTAGCACGAATCAAGCCATATGACAGGCCCAAAGTGCGTTAACGGTCATATGACAGACCTAGCACATTACAAAAGCCATATGACAGGCTCAAAGTGCGTTAACGGTCACATAAAAGATTGGCGGATAATCAGACGATAATTATCGTTGGCAAATAAAAAGATTGGCGGACAATCAGACGATAATGAAAGCGACAGAAACGCAAGATATAAAGTACTTTCCCATAAAATAAAAGCTACTGGCTTAGCGGCCAACTACAGGCAAAACGATGGCAGCCAAATAAAAGGCTTTTAGTTGGAATTGTACTTATAAAATTAAAAAACGTTAGCGTTTACAAATGCCAACATGGGCTGAATAAAGAGTCAAAATATTCAAAATATTACAAGCTATAAACTATTGGAGGAGCAAGAAGAGCTGAGAGAAGGCCGCCAAAAACTTCAAGAGGGGGGGACACCCTGATCTGTTTGTTCCGCCACATCCCGAGGATCCGCATCCGCTATGGTATCCTCGTCGGCAAATTTTGGATCCCCCTCGAATGACGACAGGTGCTGGCCGGCAGCGTGAGCCTCCTCGATCACATTCCAGTCAAATCCTGGAACGGTCTTGCAAACACATCTCATGGCAGCCGCCCATCCACTGTCATACCTTTTATGGAGGGCCGCAGCATATTCATCAGACTGTTTGAACTCAGTAACAGCCTTGGCGACCCCCCGGGCCTCAGCTTCGGCCGCAGCATCCAGTACGACAATCTCCTTCTCAGTGTTAGCGGCCTCCAGAGCTTTGGTCAATGTGTTGACATTTTCCTCAGTCTCTTCCAATAAAGCAACTCGCGGCCTCAAGGTCTGCAGCTCATCCTCGAGGGGCTGCAAGGCAGCGGTCTTGGTTGCCAGTTTGTCCTCAGCATCCTTAAGCAAGTCCTGGCAAGTTTCCAGCGACTGTTATTAGCTGTCCGACAACTTCTGGTATTCAACATACTGCTCAATCAGCTCAAGAGCAGCATTGTTGGCCTAAGGAGAAGAAAGAAGGACGTCAATACAAATACAAAAATAAAAAACAGTGACAAATGGAGGAAGAAGCATACCACAAGTTGGTCGTGAGCCAACCTAGCAGCTGGAGTTACCAAGGACCCTGCCGGCCCGTCAACAGGCAGTTGCATGCCTTTTAAAATCCGGTAGGCGAGAACGCCACCGTTCTCTGGAATATCAGCATACAACGACTCATCCTCTCTAACGTCCCAATCAGGTTGGTAGATTTTGCCTGGGACGATAGGACGGCCGGCAAAGGAGGCCGCCATTGAATCACTCAGCGGCACTTCTCTCTTCTCAATCCACTCACCAAATCGAGAGAAAATGCCGGGAGATAAGCTAGATAGAAAACTTTGAGAAGTAATCATCTCTCGGATCTTTTGACGAATGGTGGAAAAGGAGCCAGACAACCAAGTACCACCGCTCGGGAGACCGGGATCAGTGGCCGCGACCTCCACGTGCCTTTGACTCCCAGGAGCATTCACGTCCTGGTTTTCCATATGGACGATTTCATCGCCAGAGTAGAAGTGCCGGGACCTCGCCAAGGTCGGCCGCTTGTTAGCTGAGAGGAGTCCGCCGCGGTCCGCTCTCGCGGCCGCCTCCTATTCACACCTCCCCCGGCCACAGGCAGGAAGTAGAAGACCTCGAGAGGACAACGACGCAGGCGCCCACCCGAGCCGGCAGCAGTCTAATGGCCGGGCAGCGAAGTGGATGTGAGCAACGGTAACCCCGCCGCGACCACGACGAATATTCTGCGGTCCATTGCGATTACCTCCTCGACGGCCGTTAGTGTTACCGTGCATTGTCTCGTACTCCAAGGAAGGAGCGAGCGGCAGGTGTGTTAGCGGCTTGAGGTTCTCGTCAACGCCGAGCGCGTCGAAATCAAGGTGGTCAAAGCCTGTGGACATACAGAAGGCAGTTAAAAAAAAAATGACATGAAATAGATGATAATATTATTACTTTCATCAGAAGGACCAGTCCGACAATAACACTTACCATTTTCATGAGTAGAACTGAGCAGCATGGCCGACAAGGGTTTGTTCCCCAGGATGTACTTGGAATGAGGAATCCAATATTTAGGCTCTTTAACCTTCACCTCCTTCCCGTCCTCATAGGTGACTAAATAATCCTCCGTGTCAAAGTAATCGAAGGCCGCTAACTCTTCCTCAGTTAGCGGAATAAGGGGTAAATGCTCCATGTACGGACGAGGCTCGGTAAAATGGCGGTGCACTGGGTAATCCGCAGGAACTCGTAACCAAAAGAAAGCGTCCTGCCAACCTTTCAAACCAGTCACTTTAGGCTGGACTGTCATCTTCTTGTCGGCCGTAGTAAGCGACCACCAACCTGCCTGCCTAGATGATCCATTTTTCTTCAGCCAATGGATGTGGCGGAACAAATTCAGCGTTTACGGAAAATCCAAAAAGCGTACAACCCAGATGTACGCTATCAAATTCCGGACCGCTAGGGGAGTCAATTGAGCCAAGCACACGTTGAAGGCATTTAAGATCTTTACCAAAAAAGAGTCTAGAGGGAAGCGGAGGTCAAACTCGAAATGATGAGTATACATGGCCACGTGACCGGGAGGACACTCCGTCACAATGGCTCCCTCTGGTGGGACTATCAGCCGATAACCCGACGGAACAAAGTACAAATCCCGAGCAACTCTCGGGTAGGCAAGGTCAGTGGCATCCTGACGCCAAGGTAAATCAATCTCTACACTGAGAGGACCGGCACTGAAATCATCAGGCAGCCATAAAGCATCAGAGCCCGGTCCGGTCTCAGTCTCCTCCATCGGATTCGAGCTGTCGACCCTCAACTCGGCAGCATGGGAAGATTCCCCAACCACATGTGCAGACAAAGGCACAGAAACACCGATATTTGCGTCCGCAGAGTTAATCGCATCCTCATTGACGCGGACGGCAGGACTCGCAGCAGTGCGACGATGATAAACAGTCTCTTGGTGGACCATGACGGTAGCAATAGAATCGCTGTCGTCACCTAAATCAATAATATGAGGGTTAGGAGCCGCAGATTGTTGTAAGCGGTCGAAAAAGTTAACCGTTACTTCCACCCCAAAGACGCCAAGCTATCCAACCAAGCATGCTCTCTAAGGGGTGCTACGTCAAGGCCGGGAGTGGCATCGGCCGGAGGATGCCTAACGGATCGTCTAGCAAGAATCTGATGCCTAAGCTCCCTAAGCGTTTGTCGGTCACCACTCCGACTGGCGGATAGATACCTCCTAGTCAAGTTATGCTCCTCAGGGGTAGCAGGGTCGTTTAAAAACTTCGACCTTAACTCTCTTTCCCTCTCAGCGGTAAGAGGTATGTCCGCTAACAACCTGGTCCTCCCCACTGGACTTAAGCTAGAAGCAGGTTCACTATTGGCCAGAGGGGAAGAAGATTCGTTATCGGCCAAAGGGGAAGAAGGGTCACTCTCGGTCATGAACACCTCATTAGAGGTATTCTGGCTATCAGACTGGTCCGACATGATGAAAACGCAAAAGAAACTTAACAAAACGCGGAGAGAAATCGAAGAAATACCTGGAAACGAAAGGTCACCGGAGAAAAATAAAGCAGAGAGCGAAAGACGCCGGAAAGGTAAATGAAATCCCCGAACGGCGAAATTGCACCAAAAAACTTGAGCTTGAGCCAAAACACCACCGGAAGAGCTGGAAGAAGCACCGGCAAAAAGACAAATCTTCAAACTCAGACAAAACCCAGAAAATGTTCGTCAAGAAAAGACGAAATTTTCAGTACACTAGAACCGGAAAGTGAAAACAAGAAGATTGAGTAACTTTTCGGAGTAATTTTGAGCACAGGAAAAGCGGTTTTTAAGCAACTCAAGCTTCGGCTATGGAGGTTTTATCAGAGAAAAATGGAGATAGAAAGGGAGAGCTTTGAGAATGAAGATAAAGAACTCCGAAAAGGGCAACTGCTCCCATATAAGGCACGAATGAACGGCTGAGATTGAAAGACCTCTCAACTCCCTCTCCAGATTCCTGCCAAGTGTTAAAACACGGTAAACCCTAATAAAGTAATGGGCGGGATTTTCGGAAAAGTAATCATTAACTTTTCGAAATTTTTCAACTCCCTACGACGACACGTGGCGCCCAACAAATTAACTTCTTCAAAAAATTGAGCACGGCAACAATGATTCGCGTCCATCAAACAACATCATTAACGGTCAAGACCCCAAATGATGCTGGGGGGCTAGTTGTATGGGTAAAACCCAAGCACGTTTCCATGTAAAAGTCCGCGAACACCGTAACGGACGCGAACACTGTAAATGTCGCCCACAGCTCTAACAAGTCAGTACATCAACATGGTCCGACAACGTTAGCGGTCGCCCAACAAGACAAAATAATGGAATCTTCCCAAACTGTCAGAAGCACCAAGACCGTACACGTGTAAAAGGATTACGCACCCTGTCAGGTGAATAGTACTTCTATAAATACCCCACTAGTACTATTCTGCAGGTACATTCTCTCACACTCAGAATTCTTATCTCTCTCTCTACTTTCTCTCTCTAAATCCTATTTGGACACGTGCTGACTTGAGCGTCGGAGGGGGTTTCCTCGCATCCCCCTGAGGGTAGTTCACGTTTGCTTCTTGTGCAGTTATTCACTAGCGGAGTCAAACCCTAATCTTTGGCGGACTTCTCTCAAGACCGCCAACTATTTCAACACCGAAACAATTAGGTATTGTAAAAATTACAGTTTTTGCCATTCAGCTGGAAAAAAAATATAAACTATACAGCGTATTATTAGCTTTTGAAGGAGAAAATAGAAATTGAAGCACTATTACCTCATAGTATTCTAGAAAGGTTAACATGACATTAAAATCAACATCTTCAGTCAAGACTTGCTGGATCGAATGAGGGGCTATCCATGTTATTTTTTGTCCCTCCACCTCTGCCTAACACAGAATATAAATAACATGATCAGCAAATACACATCAAGACTTATAATAAAACTTATAGATGTCAATGTTCAGATATATTCACAGTTTCACACCAAGAGTTTCATATCTCGGATACTGTCTAATCCCAATAATGGTCGTGGACCACTTTCGCAGTCAATGCAAATGTTTTGAAATGTAAGCTCGAAAACATTTAGAATGTGATAGTAATACGATGAATGATGCAGCCGAGATTTTTTACCGATTAAGACTGGAAACATATTATGTCAAGACATGCCACAGTACCTGGCAGTATATGCCTTTCACAGAGATAAAAGTTTTACGTAGCTTGTGCGTCCCACAAACTCACGCAACCCTACTCAAGCCATGCACGCACACAATTCATCCGAGAAGCACCAATGTCATAGATCATACACCAACAACAACAGTACATAGCACAACACCAGGTCACAATAGCAACTAAACTACAAGAACTCTGAATACTAGCAATGGTAAAACAACAATAACAATAAGCATAGGAAAACTACAATTGTGTAACCAATGCCACCCACACCAATACATAGCATAGTCGAACATAAGATATATATACATAGTAAAACATAAAATCAGTATCCTACTCAACCTAACATGAATATATAACCTTTCTCTAAAACTCATAAAATAAAGCTAGTTACCTTGTGATACTCTAAGTAGAAGATGCAATCTCCAAGTCTCACTCACCGCCGACCATCGTCTCCTTAGATCCAATCCAAGTCGCAAGACGATAGCCCAAGTAACGAAAAAATTCATAGAAGGAATAAGATTGGATAGCTTAGACAACCCAAAAGTAGCCAAAATTAAGCAAATAAACAAATAGTCTAATGTTGAAAAAACCAAGTAAAGGGTAGAAGAAGAAGCATATTAATATTGTAGGAAAGTTAAAGAGAAGAATCGAGTATAAAAAGGTTGCACAAAAATCCTTGGGAGGGAAACACATTACTCACCCAGATGTCAACTGAGCCAAGTTCAATTACAGTAAAATCAGCTAACTTCCTCACATCATCAGGGTCACAAGCATCACTTGGTATGCCTATCACTTTCGCATATCCCAAACTTTTACCATTTATAGCTTCCATTTCCCTTAGATTTTCTTCAGGCTCTTTGACAGTTGCATTCACATAATCAACACTGCCACAAAAGAGAGTGCAGCGTGAGTTTAAATTTTTGATAAATATTTTTTAAATAATAATATGATGATGCTTAATTTCCAGTACACAACCTGCATGACGTTACAACCACTCGATCTCCAGAAAGAAGAAATGCTCTAGCAAGTGCTTTACCAAGTCCCCTAGTACTGCACCAAGTAAATGAGAGAGTAAGAATAAACAGATGCAGAGCTGCTTCAAAGTGGCATGTGAAAAATAAAGGCACAGGACTTCCCAGTTATTATAACATTCCTTGGAACCGCTCGACTATGCTCGTCCATAACCATGTTAGCCCCTATCATAGTCCCAATTATAACTCTTCCAAGCCAACTATACCAGATCAAGTCCTGCATTCCACCACCTTTACATCATGAAAATATTATAGAATTAGCCCATAAGAATTCCTTGAACTATGAGGTATTTGAAGCATATGTATCACATGTAAAAGAAATGTAACCTGACAATTGAAATCTAGTTAATAGAATGACACCATTGCTCCTCATGGTTACAAAGTATCACTCGATATGTAGAGCAACCTATTTACAATGTATCTATTGACATGTAACTTTTAGTCCAAAATCATACAATACACACTATTATGCACAAAGATCTATAGAGAACTTTCCACAAAAACATTTTAGAACACACTCATCAACATTGAACAACATACCTCATAATGCACAAATGTAATTCAATCCGTCACAGGATTAACAGATAAAATTGAAATGCAAAAACTAATATTCGAGATAGCCAATACCACATAATTACTCAAAATTACTTAAAAATTACTGAAAATTACTCGAAAGTAACTCAATCATACCTTCATTTGCTGAATCCAATTGCAGATCACTCGAAAATTTCTCTCGCAACCTCCAATAATAACTGAATATAACAAAAAAAATTAAAAAAAGTAAAGCATTAGGAAATTGAAGCAAATGTGTAAGTAAAATTCAAAGTTTAATGAAGAAAACTGAAATTTACCTGACTGAGATTAGAGTAAAAAAAAATACAGAACATTAGGAAATTGAAAAAAACTCCCTTTGAGCTTGATCTTACACAAACCATCACCAGCAGATCGAAAATGAACAGCAAAAAATCTGATCGAAAATCCAAAAAAAATAACGCATAATTCAAACATTATGCAACATTTAATCTCTCTTACCTCAAAGTAAGGAGGATGAGTAGAATTCCGCTTCTTCGCCTTAGATTTCTTCGCATTTCCTCTGGCTTCTTCAGCGTCGTGAATCTCTTCCGTAGGAGAATCATCCGACGCCATAGCAGAGCAACTATTGCTCCGTAAGTTCAGCAATCAGTTATTCTTGCTCCGCAGGTTCAACAATCTGTTCCTCAGTTGCCGCCATTGTAGCAAAATTGGAAGCACTTTTCTTCGCTAGGGTTTTGAAATCGAGAATTTTATGGAGAAGAGAGAAAAAGAAGATATCTCAATATGAGAATAGAGAGAGAGGGGATAGATAAAGCAATACAGAAGAGCGACGACAACACAAAGGGGAAGGAGTAATAATTACGGTTAGGGTTTTGTTCTGGCGGTGTCGTTGGCAATGGTTTTAGCAGAAACGCATCAATCGACGACCTTTGAGTTCTCATCCATGGTGGTGGTGCGATTCACGAACAAGAAATAGGGTTAGGGTTTCGATTTTTTCATGAAATTTGTGAGAGAAGGAAGAGCTAGAGAGAGAGGAGGGGAAACAGTGTACACGGGTGAAAATGAAATGTTGAGTTTTATGAATCTCCAATCCTCAAGGGCTTTGGTTAGTGACATCCACCGAAGCACTAGTCATATTTTTTATTTTTTTTAAAAAACAGCTGGACCATGTGCTCCGTTTTTAAACTAACCGAAGCACTTGATAAGTAGCAAAAGCATTTTTTTCCACTAGTGTGGGATAGTAGTTTACTTGCCAGCCAAGGAGACTAAACATTTGGCGCCGTCTGTGGGGGGACGCAACGATGACTGATTGTCACTCGTCCAATGTGGCAAAGAATCGAAGTTTTCAAGTTTGAGTTGAAGATACCATAGACGATGAGAGACCACCTCGAGGGAGGGATAGACCTCCGTCCATCATCAATGTCCCAAGTCAGAGCCGTGAGCCTGTTATTAAGGAAAACCTTGAACATCCAGTGACTGCTGCCCAACTGGAAAACGTCCTGAATGATTTTCAGACTAAGATGTCAGCAGTCGTACAGGATCAGATCAAAAGCAACATGCTATTTTTCCAAGTTAATCCAAATCCAGCTACTAACAATCCAGCTCCTCTTAGAGGGCGTTCCTAGGAAAATCGTCCAGGTCCAAGCCGACCTACTCGTTAGGACCCCTCTAGGAGGACAGCCAGAGAAAAGCAGCCAGAAGGCAGTGAGCAGCGAAGGAAGATGGACTGGAACCTGGTGGTAAGGACCCAGGAAGATGCTCGTGCAAATGGACATCGAATGGAAACAGATGCCCGTGAGTACTTAGAGGCAAAGAAAGCAGCTGCATTACAACGGCCGACCACCGGGTCTACGCCGTATTTGAGAGAACCCCCTTTGAGGTTACCATCAAGAACAGAAGGAAGAGGTCTGGGCCCTTCTCTTGTTCGTCCAAGACAAGAGAAAACGGTGGTACAACCAATGGTTTATAGGCGTCCTGCCCCTGCGAACACTTCATCCAATCTTGTGTTGAAAGAGTATCGTAAGGAGTTCATACTCATTGAGGGAAAACTGAGAGCTCTCCGGAGCAGCTGGCCAACCCCATTCTCGGCCAGGATCATGGAGGCGCCTCCCTTTTCAAAGGTAAAACTCCCTACCATCGAACCTTTTGATGGTACAACCGATCCTGACGATCACATATCCGCTTATAAGCATTAGATGTATGTCCAAGCAGTAGATGATGCTACTTGGTGCAACAACTTCTCGGCTACTCTAAAGGGAGTATAGCTCAGAAGTGGTTTAACAATCTCCCCCCTAATTCAGTCAACAATTTCACTGAACTCAGTTATCTATTCACTAGTCACTTTGTTGCCAATCGGCAAGAACAAAAAACAAGCACGCACTTGGGTAAGGTCGTCCAAGGACCAAAAGAAGCCCTTAGATGTTTTGCTAAGAGATTCAATCTAGAATCCTTGCAGATTCAAGATCTCAATGCTAGTGTGGCCTTTGACGCCTTCATCTGGGGGCTCAGACCAGGAAGTTTTAAGTTTGATCTTGTAAAGAAGAAAATCACTACTCTTGCAGAAGCATTGAAAGAGGCCGAAGCATTTATACACGCCACCGAAGTATGTGCCGAGGCAAAGCACCCTGAGTCCAAGAAGCCTGAAGAAGTAGCTCAGCTAAAGTAGAGCAATCCTAAAAAGGCTGAGACTTGGGCCATAACCTCTACAAATACATCATCTAGGCGGGGAGAGAGGATAGAATCTGAATCTTCGGCTGATCCCGTAGAGTTTAACAAGTACCAATACTCCATCCTTATGGAGATAAAGGATCAATATGAGCTCAAGGCTCCAGCTGAGATGAAGACTCCTTACCGAAACAGAGACAAGAGCAAATACTGTCATTTTCACAAGGATTGTGGCCATGAGACCAACGAATGTAAACACCTTAAGAGGGCTTTGGAAGATTTAGCCCGAAAAGAAAAGATGAACTCATATTTACCCCAAGGGGGATGGAAGTTCCAAAGGAAGGATGATCGTCAGAGCAAGAAGAAAGAAAGTGAGAGCACTGACGAGGATGTTGTTCTTGTCATCTCAGGAGGATTTACAGCTGGAGGACTAACCAGTAGGGGGCACAAAAACTATCTCAGGGAGCTCGGCCAAATTTTGTTGACTGACCAGACAAAGGCCGAGCCCTTCCCAAAAGTGGTAGTCAGTGAACAAGACCAGGGGAAGCTGAGAACCCCCCATGATGACCCCTAGGTTGTGGAGATGAAGATAGAAAACGTGAGAGTAAGAAGGATTCTAATTGACGCTGGAAGTTCCACGAACATCATAAGTGCAGATTGCTTGTCTGGATTGAAGTTTGATGAGAATAACTTGGTTCCCATCCACCATACAATCATTGGGTTTGGGGGAGGAATTATTCACCCTATAGGGACAGTTACCACTAGTGGAAAAAACTGCTTTTGCTACTTATCAAATGCTCCGGTTGACTAATCAACCCGAGCAATTGTGAATAAGTGCTCTGGTTAGTCAACCCGAGCACTTGAACCTTCTCACATTTATGAAACTAAAACCCGTAGTGTATTTTGCTAAATTTTTGTTTTGACTCTCCTCATTAGTCCTTCCCTCTATTCTTTTCCCTCCTTCCGTGTTATCTCTCTTCTTCCCTCTCCATCAAATTTCTTCTCTGACTCTCTCTCTTCCCTCTTCACTCTTCATCGGCTCCTTAGAAAGCATGTCCATGTGATTTCGTTCGAATTTAGTGTTGTATTTTAAGTTCAATTTTTTTGGTTTCCTAGATTTGGGGATTTTTAGGGTTTTTTTTTTAAATTTTTTTAGGATTTTCTTTGATTCAAAAACTTTCTCTCTCACCTCGATTCGCCATTCCGGCATTAGATTCCCTGATGATATTTGTGATTATATTGTTTTAACACCGATGCCTTTGAAATTAGGGTTTCTGTTTGTTTTGTAGTTCGTGAAATTAGGAATTAGGATTTACAGTGGCTAATTTTGTTGATTCTTAGTAATTTTATCACTTGATCTTGATGCTTGAAAACCCTAATTTTGCGTACCATTTTATTTTGAAAAATTAGATAAAGAACTGACCTTGGAACGAAGTGCGAGTCAGCAGCGGCAGCAGGAAGCAGCGGCGATGTTGGTGCAACAGTAGCAACAGGAGATCTAAAGATAACCCTAATTCTTGCTTTCTCTCTCCTTGTTCTCAGATCTAAAGGTAACCCTAATTATGTCGCCTCTTTTCTGTAGATTTCTTATTGCTTCACCCAATTTATTACGTAATAGTGTAAATTCATATACTAATATGTAATTTATTTTGTTGATTGTCAGGAAATTCATGATAGTGGATCAACTAGGTTGCATTAAAACTTCCGATATAAGGTATGATATCATTAACTCATTTTTTCTGTGGTAATATTGGATTGTCTGTAAGTCCATCTTGTACGATTTTTTTGGTTAATATGGCTCTGCATATTTAAATTTGCTAAAGAGAATGCATTTTCTTTTGTTAGTTTCATGTTTCTATGAAAATCTGTCATTGGATGATGCTTATGTGATTTAATTTTATGGCTGCGTTGATATTATGTTCTAGTGAGGGTTCACAATTGGATCATTGCCTTACTAACATAATATTGTTGGTCTTGTTTGAGTGGACTCATGTTTATTGGTGCATATTAGCGTTTTATCCTCTAAATTAACTTGATCATGCTATGTTTATGCTTGATGATACTAGACTTAGAACTTGAATTTTTTTAACTTCAGTAGTAGTTTGATAAGTGTTTACAGTCATGCATGATAAATGCAAGGTCTTTAATTCATTTTGCACCATGAGGGGGGAATCATGATCTCAAATCTCAATGAGGTATGTTTATGATTTACCTTCGGAGAAACCAAGTCATGGCTCGTTAACTATATATAAAATGACTTACAGCTTTAACTTCTAAAAACCCTGTGTCTTGTATTATATGTTGTGGAAATGGTTCTTTTTCTGTCTTTTTTAATCGTAATATACTTATATTGAACTATAGGGAGTCGCGATCTTCATGTTGCATTGCCCCGTGCTATAGCATGCTTCATACCAACCAATCAACTATCTTCTTTATTTTACCATCTTGAAGACTTTAATATTTGGCCCACTGCCTAAATGCATAGGATACCTTTGTTATCCATCTCTTTTAGGGTTATGTTGTTCCTTACATATGTGCATTATCTTTGGAAGTTGGTTGTTGGCTTTTTTTGCATGTAATTTTCTTAAAATAGTGGATCCTACTTTCTCCTTTTTCTGTGTAGGGCTGTGTTGTCATAAAATCCTATAATTCTATCAACATTTTGAACCTTGATACTGTAAGATCAAGTGCTCTTAAGTCTTAAAAGAAAAACAAGTATTCTGGCATTTGTTTCTCTTCTGATAAGCTGCAAAGATGATTCCTATGTATCTTGATGATACGGTGATACCCTATGCTCTGACCATGTGTTTTGCTGACATGGATTTTTTCCCCTTTATAGGTGCGATGATGTTGCTGCTGTTGATATTAACATGGGTTGTCCTAGGTCATTTTCTATCAATGGGGGAATGGGTGTTGTTGCTTCTTTGTCAAAGCCAGAGATCATTCATGATGTACGTCACTGAGTTCACTCTACTTCTATAAGACTCTAAATGTGTGAGAATATGCCTTGAATTGGTTATAATCGGGCTATCTTCAATACAGCGACTCGCGGCCATCCGTCTCAGCTCGCGCCCAAATGCCGAAAGCTGACCGCAAGTCGCGTCCAGTGCCGCGACTCGCGCCTGGCGCAGGGCTTGCGACACGCGTAGGCGTTTCCGAATTAAGTTTAGCCGAGTTAAATGCCTATTTAACCTAATTTCGTTAATTCGACGGAGTTAGTTCATAACATCTGTATTTTCTGTTTTCCCCAAGAGCAATAAAATCAGTTCTCTCTCTGCCCGTGGATGTAGCCAACAATCCGTTGGTGAACCACGTTAATTCTGTGTGTGATTTCTCTTTAATTTGCATTCAATTATTTGTTCTTTCTCACGTCTGTCATAACAAATTGGTATCAAGAGCTTTGTGTTCCATCCGGGTGAGAAAGATGTCTGGGATGAATATGAAAATCGATAAATTCTCTGGGAGAAACAGTTTCAGTCTGTGGCAAATCAAGATGCGGGCTTTACTGAAGCAACATGGGTTGTGGGCACCGTTGGCAAAGAAGTCATCGGATTCAGAAACCGCTGAGATGGCCGTTCTGGAGGAGAAGGCACATTCAACGATTATGTTGTGTCTTTCTGACTACATAATTACTGAGGTTGCGGAGCAGGAAACCGCCGCCGGTCTGTGGTTGAAGTTGGAGAGTCTATACATGATGAAATCTCTAACAAACAAGTTGTTTTTGGATCAACGTCTGTTCAGCCTGCGTATGTAGGAAGGTATGTCTCTGAGGGACCATCTAGATACATTGAATACTATCTTGCTAGATATTCGTAATATTGATGTTAAAGTAGATGATGAGGATGCTTCTTTAATTCTGTTAGTATCTTTGGCTTTAACTTATGAGAATTTTGTGGATTCTTTTATTGTTGGGAAATATAGTCTGTCATTAGAAGAAGTAAGATCTGCTCTCCATACTAGAGAAGTCCGTCATCAGTCATCTGGTTCTAGTACAGAAAATCAGACATCTGGATTAGTTGTGACTGGGGGTTAGGGATAAGGAAAATCTGGTAAAAATAAATCGAACCATAAGAATTCGAATTCTAAGGGTCCTAAACCTAATGATGTTTGTAATTACTGTAAGGAAAAAGGGCATTGGAAAAATGAATGTCCTAAGAAAAAGAAGCAGCAGGAAAAGAATGAAGGTTCTACTGCGCTGGCAGAAACTGATGGTAATTCTGAGGAAAATCTGGCCCTAGTTGCTAATAACCAGTCACATTATAAGGATGTGTGGGTTCTTGACTCTGGGGCATCGTATCATATTAGTCCATGCAGGGAGTGGTTTTTGACTTATGAGCAGGTAGATGGGGGTCATGTTTCTATGGCTAACAGTGCTGCATGCAAAGTAGTTGGAATAGGCTCCATCAGGTTGAGGACTCATGATGGTACATTCTGCACCTTGAACGAAGTTAGGCATGTTCCACTTATGACAAAGAATCTGATATCTTTGAGTCTTCTTGACAGTAAGGGGTCCAGTTTTCAAGGTGAAGGTGGAGTTATGAGTGTCTGCAAAGGGTTCGAAGGTGGTTCTGAAAGGTATTAAAAATGGTACCTTGTATTTTCTTCAAGGTTCTACTGTGACAGGTTCTGCCGTTGTTGCATCATCTGAGGTTCACAAGGACGATATGACCAAGCTGTGGCATATGAGGCTTGGACATATGGGTGAAAGGTAGATGCAAAATCTTTCAAAAAAGGATCTTCTATGTGGGCACAAGGTGTAGGATTTAGAGTTCTGTGAGCATTGTGTGTTTGGGAAGCTTCATCGCAGCAAGTTTCCAAAGGCTGCGCATACTACAAAGGGCACACTTGATTATATCCACTCTGATTGTTGAGGTCCTTCCCGAGTTGAATCTATTGGAGGTCAACAAGTACATTGTGTCGATGATCGATGATTATTCAAGGATGACTTGGGTAATTATGATGAAGCATAAAAGTGAGGATTTCATGAATTTCAAGCAATGGAAGGCTTTGGTGGAAAATCGAGCTGAAAGGAAGATCAAAAGGCTGCGAACTAATAATGGTCTGGAATTCTGTTGGTCTGAGTTTAATGAGTTCTGCACGAATGAAGGGATAGCAGGCCATCATACGGTTAGGAATACTCCACAACAGAATGGGGTAGCAGAACGCATGAATCAGACACTGTTGGGGAGAGGGAGGTGCATGCTCTCTAATGCTGGATTACCTAGAAGATTTTGGGCGGAAGCTGTAAGTACAGCTTGCTATCTGATCAACCGTGGACCTCACACTGGTATTGATTGTAAAACACCTTATGAGGTGGGGTCTGGTAAGCCTGCATATTTTTCTTTGTTGAAAGTTTTTGGTTCTACTATTTATTATCATGTAAGTGAGGGTAAATTAGAACCTAGAACTAAGAAGGGTGTATTTATGGGGTTTGGGTGTGGAGTTAAGGGCTATAGAATCTGGTCACCTTCTTAGAGTCGAGTTATACTTAGTAGAAGTGTAATATTTGATGAAAATTCTATGCTTAACCCCACTGTCAAGTCCATGGTAGTGTCTATTGGTAGTAATGTTGATAACCAGGTGGAGCTGCAAGTCACTCATGATGAGAGTGAATCACAGCACCAAGGTGGAGAAGATCAACATGGTGCTACTGAATCTGAATCTTCTAGTCATCAATCAGCCTCATCTGAAGCACATCGAACTAGCATAGCACTTGATAGAGCTAGAAGAGTTGGTGTGGAACCTCCTAAGAGGTATGGTTTTGAGGATACCAACTAGTGGAAAAAAGCCTATCTGATGCGGTCAAAACCAGGCTTACTGATCCGATTTTGGTCTGCATCAGGTGGGCTCGCAGCAAATCCAAACTGTTCCGGTCCAAAATCGGATCAGTAAATTATTTACTGATTCGGTTTTGAACGAAAACCGGATCAGATACCCCCCAAAAAACAAAAAAAAATAAAAAAAAATTTGCATTTTTTCATTATTAATCAATACAAAATCATTAATATATATAAATACTCATTTTATTAAGCACATTATGCTCAATTGAAGCATAAATAATGAATACAAAATCTGCTAACATATCTATCTATGGTTGTGGCTTGCATCAGCTTGGTAGCATCTACTTTGCCAAGAAGCTCTATGTAAACAGGTTGGCCATCCTTATCTACTCCATGATGAGCTTGAGGATAATACTCCAAGACTTCCTTGACCTCCTTGAAATCATATTCCTTTGGCAGACTGCTTAAAGTACTTACTAAGATGCTGCAATAGAAGCAAAGAAGGAAAAGAAGCACAGAAAGTCAAAAACTTTATTCTATCAGCATGTAAAAAGATAATGTTCATGTTAACTGCATTTGCTATTCCAGACACAGGAAAAGCATTAAGTTCCAGTAAATTACTTTATACGACCATGAGGGCACTGGTAAATACCAGTGAGATTAAACTACAAAAGGACTAATGGCATACCCGATAACACTGTAGCTTAGTTACAGCAGACACATCAAGGTTGTTCAGGGATTCGTTAGGCAATGGTTTTGATCTATTCATATGAGCCACTGTAACTGCATCATTAGCTTCAACCTAAGCAATTAGCCAAAAATTGCACATCAGCCAAAAAGGTTTGTGTCAATGGTGAAAAAAAGGAGCTGCAATATTCCAGATCAGCATACACACACATTAATGCATGACAACCACCCTGACCCAAAACTGATAGGATCATAACTAACATAGTACTCTCAAATTTGCACATAAAGCTCCATCAACTTGCTAAACTCCCTGAGAGGAAACAGACAACAGTTTTTCAGGATCAAATTTTCTTGCCCTTAGAAATCTGTACAACAAAGATAAGATCATGCTATAACTATATCTAAATTCATATCAGAATACATGTAAAGACTAGCGTCTAGCAACAAGGGTAAGCATGCACTGCTATCCAAGAAGAGGCTCAAATTGCAATGAGAGAATCCTTTGTTAATTATTACCATAAGCAGTTAGCTCCAAAAAATTATGGAGTGATTTAAGTTTCCAACATGTTGCTTAATTAAGGGAAAAAACATAATTTAAGCAAGAAGTTTAATTTCCATAGAGGTTCCATCTAGGTAGTATGGCTGGTGAATATGCAAATTCAAGCAAGCAAAAATGTGTATTAGACATTGGAAAACACCGAAAAGCCTTTATAAAAAATACATATAAATTACTGCTATATCATAAGCACCACACAACCCCTAAGTCCTAATATAGGTATATAATGATTATAAAATACTCTACACTACAAATAAAATTTCTAGACCCATGGTTGTGAAGAATGTAATATATAGTGTCATGATACAACTAAATGTTCCAATAATGGAGAAACATATAACTGGCATGTAGTGGTTATTGGAGAGGAAAGAAAATGTACCTGAGCATTATATGATAATCATCAAACTTTGTAGGCAATAGATCTTCTGACATAAGTGTTTGGCGGAGAGTATCAACAGCTTGGGCCTCCTTAGCATCATGAATATCTACAAATTCAACAGACATGACCTTACTGCTCCTCCTCCTCCTTGAAAATGAGCTCTTGAACTTGTTAGTGCCTAGACATATTTTAAGATATTTCTTCAATTGGTTTGCAGATCATGCAAAAGATAACATTTCTGAAAAGTTACTGAAATTTCTAATACTAACACAAGGGAACATTGTAAGAAGACAAAAATGAGCACCGAAAGGTTAACTAAAAGAATCTTATGCGAGTAACGTTAATAACGAACATAAGATGTAAAGAAATAATCAACACAACGAAATAATCCTCATAATTTGCCTTCTTTTTAAAAGACCCCACGGCGTTTTTCTTCTCATCATCTAAGTTGTCCATGTCAACAGCTTCATAAACATGAAATATTATATCAGCAAACAACCATTCAACCTTAATTTGCATTGCATCAATTGTCACCCACTAAGCACTTTCTTCCTAATCTTTAAGAAAGCAATCGATTAAATTTAACATCAATGGCTTGATTCCTATACTTGAAATTGGTCCCATTGAAAAAAATGACAAATTTTCTAAAAATCTGCAATAATCCATTCGCATGACCATCCTCCTCAATCAAACAGGCTAATTGAAAAGGTTGCCACATCAAAGAAGCATGGTTAACCCTTATCTACACTATTGACAGTGATACTAAAACATGCATGGTCATCTGAAGTCATGACTTAGGCATAAATATCCATAAAAATTCATCCAGGCCAAACTCTTGTATTGACAATTTTAATCACAAGGTTAACGTTAACTTATAAGTAACACCCACACCAATCCAAAGCTCCAGTAACTCAATCAAGAAACTAACCAATTAGCAGTTAATAACAGCAACTTCAGTCCACCACTACGTTCTGCGAAACCCTAAGGCCTAAGGTATATAGATTATCATTATATAGCTAGATAAAAGCTACAACCATTCAGTTCAAACTACACCCAAGCAAGCAATAAGTATCCACACTGAAGCAAAAACAAAAGCGCACTCATGTAATTGATCAATAGAATTGTAATTCCAAGTGATCCATGAACAAAACATGCATCGTCGGACATTAAGTAGAAGCCTATCAAAATCTAAAAGATGAACATAAGCAGAACCTAACAAAAGAAACATATGCGATTTAGTACGAACGAAGATTTTCGTATAAAAACCACAACAGATCCAACCATCACCGCAAATACAGATCAATGATCATGTAACACGAAAGCATAATTAGAAATGAATTAGTGCGTGTAATCTCACGACCTCTGATAATCTCCGTCAACTAAAACCTCCTTAAAACCCTAATTTCCAAAGTCATCATGATTTCACCATTACAATTACCACAACAGCAACAACAAACACAAGAGAATCAACATTAAAACAACAGATCAAACAGAACAAAACACAATCAACGCAAAAAATGAAAACCTAATCATTCGATTTCTCATAATTGTAATTATCATCAACAAATTCCACAACAATTATAAAAAAAATCTTCAAAAATCAATACCTGACTAAATTTGAGAGCATGATGTTCGCCGGCGAGTTGGAGGTTACCGGAGACGAAAACAAGCATACCGCCGGAGCCAAAAGGCTGACAATCGACGGTTGTGATGAAGTGTTGACACATTTAGCAAGGTAGTGAACGCCATTGGAAGGCGAAACTCGGGAGTTTGCCGCCGACGAAGAAGATGACGACGTAAAATTTCTCCTAATTTTTAGGGCTCAGATGTGATTTAATGTCGACTTAATACATTAATGCAGAGGAGAGAGAATTCGATTCTCACACTACAAAAACTCACAAATAATGAAATTAGAGAAGAAGAGTGAGAAAATGGTAGAAGGTCTTGATCAGTCTGAAGTGAAATGGTTTTCTTTAATTTTCAGATCTGGGCGGATGAGAGAGAAGAGGATGATAGGGAAGACTGGAGGATGAGAGGGGAGGAAAGATGAGGTAGAGTTTTGTGTTTGGGTGTGAAAGAATGTGAAAGATTTGGCGTGCTGGGCCGAGGAAAGATTGAGCATGATGGGCCGAACGAACATTTTGGCTCCCCAAAACTTTACCGATCCGGTTAAGCAAATTTGATCAGTTAAAAAAAATCTGATCAGTTTTTATTAACTGATCCGGTTCACTAAAGAACCGGATCAGTTAATTTTCCATGTCTTGCCTCTCCAAAAACAGACGACTTACAGATTCGATTTTGTTTAAACCGGATCAGTTGTGTTGTGACATATAAGGTTTTTTCCACTAGTGTGGTTGTCTATGCACTGGAGGTAGATACTCATGAGCCATCCACCTATAAAGAAGTTGTCTCAGGTAGTGAGTCTACTCAATGGCTCGCTGCAATGGGAGATGAAATGGAGTCTCTGGATAAGAATCAGAATTGGGAGCTAGTCAAACGTCCTAAGGAGAGAAAGATTGTCACCTGCAAATGGGTTTTCAAGAAGAAGGAAGGGACCTCACCTTCTGAGGGGGTCAAGTATAAAGCGGGGGTTGTTGCAAGAGGGTTCATGCAAAGGGAAGGGATTGATTATAATGAGATTTTCTCGCCAGTGGTTAGACACACTTCCATCAGGGTGATACTAGCAATAGTTGCACATCAGGATCTTGAACTTGAGCAACTAGATATGAAAAAAAAAATTCCTACATGAGAGTTGGAGAAGAGATTTATATGACTCAACCAGATGGGTTCCAAGTTCCTGATAAAGAAGACTATGTTTGCAGACTGAAGAAGTCCTTATATGAGCTAAAGCAGTCTCCTAGGCAGTGGTATAAAAGGTTTGATAGCTATATGATTGAGTTGGGTTACAACAGGAGTCTGTATGATTGTTGTGTGTATCACAACAAGCTGGATGATGGATCATTGATTTATTTGGTCTTGTATGTAGATGATATGCTCATAGCTGCAAAGTCCAAGTCTGATATTCAGAGGTTGAAGGGTCTTCTCAATGCTGAGTTTGATATGAAGGATTTGGGTGCTGCGAAAAAGATTTTGGGGATGGAGATTTATAGGGAAAGGGATCATAGGAAGCTTTTCTTGTCACAGAAAAGCTACATTCAGAAGATTTTGTCAAGGTTTGGCATGTCAACAGCTAAGCCTATAGATACTCCAAGTGCCTCCAATAAAAATTTGTTTGTTGCTTTTGCACCCAAGTCTGCTGAGGAGAAGGAGTACATGAGTCGGGTTCCTTATGCTAGTGCAGTAGGGAGCTTGATGTATGCTATGGTGTGCACTAGACCGGATCTTGCACATGCAGTCAGTGTTGTTAGTAGGTTCATGGGTGATCCTGGTAAGGAGCGTTGGCAGGCAGTCAAGAGGATTTTTCGTTACCCTAGAGGTACGTCTGATGTTGGTCTCATTTATGGGAATGATACTCAGTGTTTAGTTACTGGTTATTCTGATTCTGATTATGCTGGAGATGTAGACAGTAGAAGGTCTATGACTGGTTATGTATTTACTCTTGGTGGCTCTGTTGTTAGTTGGAAGGCAACTTTGCAGGCTACAGTTACTTTGTCTACTATTGAAGCAGAGTACATGGCATTGACAGCAGCTGCTAAGGAGGGAATATGATTAAAGGGGCTAGTCAGTGATCTTGGTTTGCATCACGATCAGGCCATTGTGTATTGTGACAGTTTGAGTGCAATATGCTTAGCCAAGGATCAAGTCCATCATGAGAGGACTAAGCACATTGATGTGAGATATCATTTTCTGAGGAGTGAGAAGAGGGTTAAGGTGAAGAAAGTGGGTACAGCTGATAATCCTGCTGATATGTTCACCAAACCGGTTCCATAGAGTAAGTTTCAACATTGTTTGAACTTGCTCAATGTTCGTGATAGTTAATTGCCCTTTGGGGCAAGTCTTAGGCCCTTAGGGGCTAATCTGGTGTCCTTAAGGGACAAATCTGGTCTTGTTGTCTTTCGGGGCAAATCTGGTTGCAGGAGAATCTGGGCATTGTATTCAATGCATCTGTTATTTGGTTATCTGGTTCATTGTGAGAGGATTCAAGTCAAGGTGGACATTTGTGAGAATATGCCTTGAATTGGTTAGAATCGGGCTATCTTCAATACAACGACTCGCGGCCATCCGTCTCAGCTCGCGCCCAAATGTCGAGACCTGACCGCGTAGGCGATTCCGAATTAATTTTAGCCGAGTTAAATGCCTATTAAACCTAATTTCGTTAATTCGACGGAGTTAGTTCATAACATCTGTATTTTCTGTTTTCCTCAAGAGCAATAAAATCAGTTCTCTCTCTGCCCGTGCATGTAGCCAACAATCCGTTGGTGAACCACATTAATTCTGTGTGTGATTTCTCTTTAATTTGCATTCAATTATTTGTTCTTTCTCACGTCTGTCATAACAAAATGTCTCCAATTCTGCAAAGTATCTTGTTGTCTCGATGCTGTATCATACTTTAAATTCATTAAGAGCCTTTTCTCATTCTTCTTGTCCCATCTTCTTTGGTTTGTTTTTATTATTTGTTGCTAATCATACAAGATTGGCTCCCCCCTTTTGAATTTAGATATTGACAACATTGAAGAGGAACCTAAATACTCCTGTGACATGTAAAATTCGACTTTTGCGAACATCTCATGACACAGTGAAATTGGCAAGACGGATTGAGAAAACATGTGTTTCCATTCTTGCTGTCCATGGAAGGTTGTTTTTGCCTTCTTTGCATCTGTTTCCCCATCTTTGAGACTAGATGTTACTGTTATACTATATCATGTCTTTTTGTTTATTGTAGTATGACCTAAATTAAATTGCTGGTAAGACATATGTCCTGGTACTGTATCTTACACCCCTCCCTTCTCTGTATCCTCTCTTTCAAATATATTGCAGAAGAGTTCCGGATAGACCAAGGGATCCTGCAAAGTGGAATGAGATTGCTGATGTAGTTCTTTGCTTTATCAATTCCAGTGGTACCAAATGGAGATGTTTTCACTTATGATGATATTCAACGCATTAAAATTATTACAGGTTCCATAAAACTTCTTTACAATAAGACTACTTATATCAACATTTTGTAGGGTAGATTATGTTGAATGCTAGTGCATCAAAATTGCTACAGGTTCCATAAAACTTTTCTAGAATAAGACTGCTTAAATCAAAATTTTACAGGGTAGATCATATTGAAGCACATTAAAATTGTTACTGGTTTCATATAACTTCTTTATAATGAGACATTTACTGGTCTCAAGATGGCAGGACAGAGTCTTCCCTTTCAGCAGTTGTATACATTTAATATTTGCTACTACTTATATATTCAGATTTCCAATATGCTGTTTGTCCATAATAAAAGCTCCTCTATAGTTTTCTCGTGGCTGTTAAGAATGCTTATGTGATTAAAATGCATTTTCCCTTGCTAAGTCTAGCTCATAAAGGAAGAACCATCTGGCTAAGCAAGCCACTTATTGCTGAGGCAGAAGACTGCTAGGTTAGTATAGGTGCAGTTCTCTAGTTTCTGCAAAAGAAAATAAAAGTTAGGAATGAATTTTATTTTGTCAATGGTGTTTTTTATCTGAATTCGTTAGGCAACTTGAGGTAGGCTGCTAGCTATTACTATTATCATTTTCTTGAAGTGCATGTTTCTAATAGCTTCAAACTCTAATCACTAGTGACGCTAAACGAATGAAACTGGTGTTACTCACTTTTCTTCAGGGATAAAAGTTTTTAATTTTTCAGAAGTTGGAGATTGTCGGTGACTAGTATCTGACGTAGTTCGCGTTGATCCTAATTTTGAAATGGACTACCTTTTCAGGTAAATCCTCTTTTTTTTCTCAATGAAACCCTTGCGTCTTTCCTTTTCTTGATTTTCTGCGTGTTCGCGTGATTGCAACTCGTTCTCCAAGCAATGAAATTTCCCATGTTCACTTGTAAGAATATAAAAATAGAATGAAGAATCATGACTCAGCCTTCTTTGTTGCACCAAGTGCATCTATCATTAGAGATGTTCATATTGGGCATCATTCCTCAATCTGATATGGATACGTTTTAAGAGGTAATGAAATGCCTTCATGATTGATCTGTTCTTAACCGCTTCAGGCATGATTTCATTAGTTCAGTTTTGCATTGTGCATCCTTGGGTATATTGATTAAAAATAAAATTTGTAATTTATGGCAACGATGCATTTTTGTTTGTTATGTTATGCTTGTAGCTGGTATTGCTGTAAAAAACTTGCTTTTAGCATTGGTTTATGCCGTAAAGTTAAGTTTCTACCACTGTACTTTGTGATGCTTATTTTTTTATATGTTCGACACTTTGTCTGTGGAACTTGTTCTAATAGCTATTTAGTACAACGACCCTCTTCTACTCCCTCCTCCCTTGATGGATGAAATAATCTATCTTTTTCAGTGGTTCGTAATAAAGTGAGTTTGTTTGCTAGGATTCAATGTGGTGTTTTGTCGAGTGAATGTGATCTTGCGTTTACGTACATCTTCTTAATGTATCTTGTCCTAAAAAGGTCCATAGAAGCGTTCTATTTAATTAATAAAGAAAGTGATGAACTGTAAAGCTTGCTTGATCGTTTTAAGTAACATTTGTTGCTGATTTTATGGTATGTGAATCTATTATTAGATGAGATTGCAATGGTGACTTGACAATTGGGAAAAGAAAAACATGTTGAATGCAAGAATCTTCATTGAGTACTGATACTTGGTTATGTTTCAGGTATTGAGTGTCCAGCAACTGTACATAATATGTACCCTGTATTGGGACGACAACTATAATACCAGAATTGTACTCGAATCTACACTTGATTTGTAACTAATGTACACTTATTTCATTTTATTAATAATAATATTTTGAATGTGTTGGATGTATGATTTGCGTGTGTGTTTTTTGTATATTATGTAAATGAGAGGAAGACGAGGTGTGGGGTGGTTGAAGGGAGGGGCACAAAGAGTGTCTGGCTTATGTTAGATTTGGTTAGTGTTGCTGCTGCTGGTCTACTGCCCTATTGTAAGCACGCTGTGCGTGTTGGCAGTTAGGGGTGTAAGCGGACTGCGAAAAGTCCAGAGTCCAATCCAGTCCAGTCCAAACTTGTCGGACTGGACTAGACTGAAATTTTTTTGGACTGGACTCGGACTCAAATTTTCGAGTCCAAATATTTTCTGGACTGGATTTGGACTCATCCCTTTGGAGTCCAATAAGTCCAAATCCAAGTCAAAAATATTTTTATATATAATATATATATTATATATTTTTATATATAATGTATATATATTTAATATTTATATATATAATATAAAAGATGTATGTGACTTATCTTCTGGAATGGATATAATGAGCTTAATTTATCAAATTCAATTATGAGAAAATGTTGAAAATCATTGAATCTAAATCGGGGAAAAAAATAATACTTCCTTTGTTTTTTTTACATGTTACATTTTGACATTTTCACTATTCACAAATTTCACTTTGACCATCGTTTGTGATTTATACGTGAATAAAAATATAGTCATGTGGGATCTTGTTAGATTCGTCTTAATATGTATTTTTTTAATGTGTACTTTTTATAATTTTTACAAATACAAAATTAGAGATATATGTCCTCAAATTTTTGCATTGGCATGCGTGAAAAGTGAAAGTGTAACATGTAAAATAAACGGAAGAAGTTTAATAATCGGACTGGACTGGACTGGATTCGGACTCAAGAAAAAATTATCGGACTGGAATGGACTGGACTCAAAAAATATTTGGATCGGACTTGGACTCAATTTCTCGAGTCCAAAAAACTTTGGACTGGATTTGGATTTGGCAAAGTCCAATCCAGTCCAATCTACTTACACCCCTACTGACAGTAGCTGAACCTTTTTTTTACTATACAAAATATACAAATGCTCTGGTTGTTTAAGAAAATCGGAGCATTTATGCGCACAAGGGCTTATTAGATGATTTCGAAAATGATTTCTGAAAACTTATAAGCGATGTCCACTCGATTTTGTTCATGACCAGTCGAGAGATTACAACTTAGGAATGCCTAAAGGACGAACAAAATGTGAGCCTACTCTAAAGCTGATCAATCGCACTATTACCACCCCGACTTCATTTAGAGTCATGAAGATAACTTTTGACCGCCTTCACAATAGAGGTCCGATCACTTCCATAGGGTCTACTGCCTTCACTTACTCCAAACCCTGCACTTAAAAGAAAATTCAAAAGGTGCAACCTATATTTCTACTGCGAATTCCAATAGAATAATGAACATCTGACATCTAGTGTTGGATCCTACAAATGCACTGCAAAACATGGTCGATGACAATAGACTATTAATACTTGCTACAACGAGAATCAACGTCACCAACAACCCTGAGGTAGTGCATCAACAATTCAACAAGCTTAGTCTTTTGTTTCTGGTTTCCTATGATGAATTAGAGAGTCCTTACCCTGAGCCATTTTTGTCTTTTCCCATCGAGTCTATGTCATTATAATACTTCATCTATTATAGCCTTTCCGCTTTCATTTCATTTTATTTTTCATTTTCATTGGCCTTCCATCATTTCATTTATGCTTCTAATTCAATGATGAAACTTAAATCACCCTAATGATCTTGACTAATAATATAAAAAGAGATCTGAAAATAAAAAAAATAAAAAAAATAAAAAAGGACATATTTTGGGTCAGGAGTTATTCCCCTCTTCCCTCCATCATCCATAAACCATCATTAGCCAAATAACCTTCCATTAATCAAAGCTCCACAAATATCTTGCAAGCCTTCCAATACCCTAAACCTAATAACTTGTGTGCAAGCCTTACTACATACAAAAAAAAATCAATGCTAGGCAAAAATAAAATAGTGAAAAAATTCAAAGTGCGAAAAAAATGAAAAAAGCAAAAGAAAATGCACAGGACAAAAAGAAAAGAATCAAAAAGAAAAAGCCAAAGGCAAAGGCAAAGAAATAAAAAGTCAAGCTAGGGGGCTTGCACACAAGTTCTACCCCTCATTCAAATCCTTCAACCCATCAAAACCTTAATCCCTATAATTCAAATCCATGGTCCTACCTTAACTTAGCCCAACAAATTGAACCTTCATCAAAAACCTCAAGCCTTAAACCTTTCTACCTTTCATAAACCCTAACTCCTTTTTCAAGTTATGTCCAAGCCCGCTCGGTTGAAAACCCGAAAGGGCGGTATAGGCAAAAGTTAGGGCAAAAAAAATACAAAAAAATAAATAAAAAAAAACAGATCGGGAACTACGAATGGTTTGATTCCGCAAGGATACGTAGGAATCCTCATCTCGAGGTCCGACCGCTAAAATAAAAAATTAGTCATGGTCTAATGCTTTGATTTCCTAGAATTCAGGAGCATACTCTTTTTAGATCTCGACATAGACTCGAGTCTGAACCTAGCCTCGTTAAAGCCTTTTCCCACCTACATTCGTTTATGTCACAAATTTAAACTTTTTTATTTTTCAATCCAAACTATCCTTGTCCTTAAATGACTCTCCGACAATTCCATGGTTGCTGGCGATATTTGACTTTGCCTGTATCACCTTCTTCTTGAAGAATCCCCAGTGAAAACTTTGAACGTTCAAGACAGATCAACTACATTTCAATATCAGATCAAGTACATGTCAAATTCAAGACAAGCTCACCCAAATTGGGGGCTTCCTATATGTGGTGGTGCCTCCAATTCAAATCAAACTCCCGAAGAGTTGTAATCCGCGGATCTCGTTTACGGACCCCGATTATTGGCTAAAAACGATTTTCGAAAATCATTCTATTCAATCCTGATCATTCTATCATTCTATTCAATCCTGATCATTCTATCATTCTACACCTCTTCTAGCCTTGCAAAACCCTAAACTTGCATTTCATACATTCTAGTCTTGCATAACCCTGACCTTGCATGACGTGTCATCCCTTAGCTTTGCATAAACTTAATCCTTGCATAGCGTCTCATGCATCCTTAAAGAGTCTAAGTTTGCATTATTGCATCATTATGTGCTTTATCTGAGTTGTTTGCACCTATCTGCTATCACCTTCTCAGGATTATACCGTGGCTTGGGTCTGCAGAGCGTTTAGAATCGTTCTTCGTCCCGACACAGTATACTTTGACTATCGGTTTCCTGAACCTCAGTCAAAGTGGGGGCTTCTGTAGACATAATTGTGTCTCCCCATTTAAGGATCCGATGATGAAACATACCGTGGTCTTAATTGGTTCGACCCAAGGGCAAAGCAGTCTGAAAAGCCATTCAAAACTATTTCGAAAAGTGTTAAAGTCCAATTTGAAAGCCCAGTTAATTATTCATGATAATTAATTGTATTTTGAGCCCAATCCTTTGAAAAGCCCAATTAATTATTTAATAATAATTAATTATTTTATTTTAATAAATAAATATTTTCAAAAGATATTTTTTTATAGTTAAAATCATATTTTATCCCGTAAAATCAGAATCCGGAATTAAATGATAAAAGAAAATCTTTTAAAACGCGTTTTAAAAAAGGCTGGCAAAGGTGTGTCAAAAGCCAAGCTGGTGCGCCTGGCGTACCACAGTGCGCTTGGGGCACAGCCTTGCGCCTGGCGCAGCTTTTCCTGACACGTGGCATTGTGCCACACACTGTGCCACACACTGTGCCACGAACTGTGCCACACACTGTGTTGTGCGCCTATAAACACAAATAGGCCTGAGGTGCAATGTCGTTTTCCCTATAAATAGGCATGAATCCTGTACAAATTTAAGGACGGATTTTTTCAGATTAACAGACTTCGACGAATACTTTAAAATCTACATACATCTATACATTACGAATACTTTACGAATACCTCTCGACGAATTACAAAACCTCCCTACAAAAACTCATACCTTTCCAACACAAACACATTCAAAATCTACATACATCTATACATTCATATTTTCAGGCTTCACGATTGCTCGTCCCGAAGGTTGTCAATCTCGCAGACCCAAGCCACGGTATAATCCTAAGGGTCCTTAAATAAATTCACTATTTTTTATTGAAGTTACTAACCATTTATTTCATGATGTAGATCATTGATATAAAATTATTATACTGTATATTCTAATCCTTCCTCCTTTTTATTAATTTTTATATATTATATGCTTGCCTGATTATTCTATGCATACTATATGATTGTCTTGCTTTATTGCTTTTATCACCCACATGTTATTTTTGTTAAACAAGACCTAAAGAACTATTCTAACATTAATCAGATTAATTTGGACAACCTGCTAGGTTCCCTGTAATTGATTGCATAATAACATATCACTAAAAAATAGTCTTTTTATGTGTTTCCTGAACCAACCTATATTAATTATTTTTAGGGTGTTTAAAACATTATTTGGTTATTCTTTTGCATAAAATTTGTAAGGAATCGATATTCAGTAGAGGCTAACTCTGGGCGAATGTGCTTCATTATGACCATATTCGTACCCTCACCCCCGAACTCAATCTTTGGTTCATTTTGACCATCTATGGAGTCAGGACGGGGAAATCTACATTGGATAATTTGTCCCTATGGTTTTCCCATATCCAATTAGGTTTATGATTCTTCCTAAAAAGAATAGTTAGCGACTTCTTTCAAAACAACTTTCAATAAAACCTTTACAGTACGGTAGTCAAATCAAATACACGTTCATCCCGCGTAGGCGAAACAAAAACACGCCTACAAAGATCGTCCAAGGACTAGGACGAGACTCATCCTATGCCTAATTAAGCTTTAAGGCCGTCCTAAAAACATGACAAGCCTCTATTATACTTTGTTATTTGAGAAAAGTTTGAAAATCGTCCATAATCTAGGACGGGACTCAGTTATAATTTAAGTGAGATGACTGAACCAATAGACAAGCATTGACAAAAGATCATTTCATTAAACGTTCGTCAAAAGAGGGTTACAATTCAGACTAAAAAACAAAGAGATTAAGCTACAACGGCGAACAAGCCAAGATACTTAGAAGAATAAACATAAAGCTAGGATCTTCATTCAACAGGAGATTCTTGGTCGTCCTTGGGAGACTCGTCATCATCCTCCACCTCATCGTCCGAGGAGTTAAGGAAGGTGGAAGGCTCCTCCGTAGTCACCATTTCCTGGTGGAAGCTCTCCTGAAATGCTAGGCGGCGTTTAAAACGAGGAACTTCCTCGGGCACCGCCAGCATCTCAAAGGCCTTGAGAGCCCAGTCCTTGGACGTCTCAATGATCTGGTTAAGGCCCTCATTGGCGTCGTTGTAGGCCTGGGTCACCTCCCTTGTCAGCCGAGCTTTCTGGGCCCTTAGTAGAAAATTATCTCTCCTAAGTTGAGCAGCGGCCAAGAGAGTTGTATTCCTCTCTTCCTTCGGATCGGCCGAAACAGCGTCCATGTTCATTTGCCATAGATCCTTCTCGTCAAGGAGTTCGTTAATCTTGACGAGATAGTTCTTGTTGCTAGCCTCCAGTTCGGTCAATCGTTTTTCCCAGGCCTCCAGGGATTGACGGTGAAGAGTCTCCGCCATCTGAATGTCGTACATGGCCTTGTCCCCGACCGTTGTAGCTTGATGGACGAGATGCTTATTTTCCTTCCTAAGCTCTCTCTCCCATTCCTCAGTTAAAATGTTGCGAGCAAGAAGCTGAAATAACGAAGATCAAGTAAGTCAGTAAACGAGTTACAAAATAAAAAATTGGTACAAGTACAAAAATAAAAACAACTGTACCTCGGCAGCAAGTTGTGACATGTAGCCCACATGTCCAGACGATGCTCCCCTCAAGCCCTCTATGTAGGACTCAGGGTAGCATTTGAACAGCTCGTGTTTGAGCCGATCTCGTTCAGCCCTTGACATTTTTACAAATGCAGCAGAAGAGCCCTTGTCTGAGTCTACTGTAGGGGCAGCCGAAGCTGAAGCAGGTTCCGGCTTCTTTTCTGAAAGAGGGGGGGAGTCAGTTCTCTTGATGGGGATGACTACTGCTTGTCTGTTGGACGGACTCATTGAACATCCACCGACCCGCAGCGTCCTAACTATGTTAGGGTAATATGACTCACCCGAAGATAAGGACGCCGCCCTAATAGATAGCGGCATTTGGGAGACCAGCTTAGCAACTGAGCAGCTAAAGGCTGATCCATCTTTAGCAGCCGCATCCGGCTTCTGATCCACCGACGCCAAAGCAGAGTCCGGCTTGACCTCAGGTTGATCAGTTGCGTCCAACTGGTCAATAGGAACAAGGGTAGAGTCCAGCTCTTTTTCTCCCGCTGTCAGGGCATTAGTGGACGGTTCGTCCTTCAGAGTTTTTTCCATCGGAGGCTGGATAGTTTTTCCTCCGACACCCTTGCCGGCCGGAGTTGCCTTGTGAACGGATGACCGTTCAGTCTTCTTCTTCACAAATCCCTTGGGATTTTTGGCCAAAGGCTGATCACCAGCCGCTGCATGCCTCTTCTTGGACGAAGAAGACTTCCCAGGCGGGGTTTTGCTTGTTGGGGCATTTTTCTACACAAATGAACAAGTCATGAAGGTAATCTTCCAAAGGAGACAAAGCTAATATATTGTGTTTTGGACGGACCCTGATTGCTAAAGGAAGTCGTCCAATTGAACTCTTGCAGTCCTACTGAACTCTGGATGAGAATGGATCGATGAAGGAGGCTGTCCAATTATGGACGCCTTCCTTCCTCAAGGAACCCTCGTCCACAACTTAAAGCTCACCTTGGACGAACCAGCCAGGTCCTCGTCCAAGGCCAGCATCAGTTTCAAAGGCGATGATGGACCGATGAAGGAAGCCGTCCAATTATGGACACCTTCCTTCCTCGAGGAACCCTCGTCCGAAATTTCTTAATTAGACCTTGGACGAATAAGCAAAGACTTCGTCTTCCTTAGACAAAGATCAAGTGCAAAAGGAAGCCGGCCATATGTGGGCGTTTTCCTTCCGTGAAGGACCCCCGTTCAAGGCAAGGAAGATGCTTTAATACGCCAAGACGTTTAAAAAAAAATAAAAAATATTTACCAGAGTTTCAGCCCTCTTTTCGGCGCTCGTCTTGGCGAACTTTGCAAAAAAGAAATAAAAGGGTTAGTAAGATACACATTCTGGACGGCGCAATTTACTTAGAGTTTTTAAGATATACCTCTATCCTCGGCCAACCGCAAGCCAGCGGTGACCAAGAAGTTATCATCATAAAACATCTCTTTGAAGGGAATCCAGTTGCTGGCCCTTTAAAGGATGGATGATTTGGTATGGAGTACTCTTTTACTCTAAAGTATTCCATCACCTCTTCGTCAAATTTATCGTCTAAATCCAAAAAGGACTTCCCTCGTCCAGTATTCGTAATGGCTCGACTATGAACGCGGTACCCCTCGGCGATGTAATCGTTGGCCACTCGGAGAAAAATGAAGTCGGCTTTCCAATCATGCATCTTCGAAGGTTTGCCCCAAGAGGTGAGAAAGCCAGGGCGGTTGCAGATGCTGAGCCAAGCTCCGTCCACTGTCCCTAGAACTTTAGACGCATAGTGTATCTGAGAAAAGGCCAGGAGAGAAAGGGCCAGGCCGCGCAACCCGCATAGGGCTATGAATGTCAGAATGTTGTGCCCAGGCATTTGGCGCCAGTTGGTTATGGTCGACGTTGTAATGCCTTAACACTTGCTCGACAAAATCATGGACAGGAAATCTTAACCCCGCGTCCAAGGCTAGCTTGTAGACGGCGAAGTGGTACTTGGGAGCACTCAAGATTGTAGCCTCCTTATTGGGAATGACGAAAGAAAAGCCCGGCATGGGCATAACATTGGAAAAATTGCTGGGATCGGGGCCAATTTTCTCTAACCACCTACGGTTGGCTAAAATAAAAGCACGATCAGAGAGGGGACCTAAGCGTCTCCTAATTTCAGACGAGGTAGTGGAGGGTTCGTCCGATTCTTCAGCGGTACCGGAACTACCCTCGTTATTGCCTTCACCGGCTTCTTCCATATCGATATCCCTACCCGACGGACTGGGCTCAGGATTTACTTCAAGGTTTTCTTCCTCACTATGGCCAGGGGAAGTAGACCCGGCCAATGGCTGAGCACTTTGGGTCTCCCTCGCTTCTTCTGGAACTCGTCCGGTGGATTCCTCCATCTCAGATCTATAAGAAGGGAGAATTATTCTTCGTATTAGACGGGCTGTTTGCTTGACTCGCGCTAGATTACCCTGCACAGGTAAAGACTGGGTCGTCTGACTTTGTCGGCCAAAACCATAAAAATATATACAACCGGCTAGAATAGGCCCAACACTAGAATGTGCCGAAGAAGAAGTACTATCGATTCTAGTGTCAAGGCAAACTCTTGAACGGCCATGATTATTTGACGAATAAGAGGAATCCATTTTATTGATTTTTTTAAGAAAAGAAATTAGGAATAAAAAATAAATAAAGAAAGGATACCTGACAAGCGCTTGGACGACTCGGAGAAGAAAACGAAAGCTGGACGAGCTCACTCTCTCTAGAAAAAATATGCAGAGTCTCTCTCTCTCTTGAAAACATCCCTCAAAGTGTGAAATGATTGAAGTAAGGACAAAGGAGCATATATGTAGGGGGGTGAAAAACCTTCTAGACCGGTTAAAAGGTGACCGGTAATGATTAAACTAGTTAAATATGACAGGTAAAACCCAAAAAATGGCGCGTCTTTGCCTCTTTTTGAAATTGAGGTAACTTCCTCAGGTAAAAGGGCATTAACCGTCCTAAGGCCAACTGTAAAAACCCTTTTAGGGGCAAATGTTGTAGCCTAAATAAATCAACGGCTCTCATGGAGACACGTGGATCCATCAGGTTCAAACACGTGTCCCATCAAAGGAAGTAAAAAAGAGTGGTTAAACCATTGGGTCTTACTGAGAAAAGAGTCAAAGCCCACCTTTTGGCCTAAAGGATATTTCAGGCCCAAATCCCTAAAAAAGGCTGCAGGTGATTGGTTGATGATCCACCCCCAATCATAGCCTGCCACGTGTCATGATTTGATTGCTTAGCCAATCAGGTGCCCCTATTCTAGGGTAACCTAAAAAGGCAGCAATCATATCTCAAACACTATAAATACTCCCCCTTCAGGAGAAAGGTAATCGGTTTTTTCACCATATACCCCCGACAAATTTTTTTTTGCACCATATACCCTTTCAACTTTCCAAATTCACCATATACCCCTCACGTTTGAAAAAATACATCCACTTACCCTTAATGACTAACGGCGTTAAACTCCGTTAGTCATTAACCCTTAATCCCCCATCTAACCTCATCAACTAACCTAAATCTACCCCTAATCCTAACCCTAACCCTAACCATAACCCTAACCCTAATACCCTAACCCTAACCCTAACCCTAATACCCTAACCCTAACACCTAACACCACCACCCCACCCTCACCACCCCCTTACCCCCAGCCCCACCCTGACCCTCCACTGCACCACCACCCTTCCCCGCCCCCTTCCCCGGCCCGCAAAGCACACCCTCCCCTCCCCGCAGCACACCCCCCTCCACCCTCCCCGCACCCCCTCCCCATCCCCTTCTCCCCCTCCCTCCCCTTCCCTAGCCGCCGCAACCCCCCTCCCCGCCCGCATTGCACCGGCGCACCACAAGCTCCCCTCCTCCCCCCCTTCCCCCTTCCCCGCAACCCGTAACCCCCTCCCCACCACCGATTCTTCGCGAGTGCTCCACTTTGAATTTCGAAACCCGCAGTTTTCGAAACACCCCCTCCCCACCACCGATTCTTCGCAGGCGCTCCACTTTGAATTTCGAAACCCGGATTTTGAAACACCCCCTCCCCACTACCGATTCTTCACAGTGAAACAAACCCGATTTTCGAAACTCACAATCTCCCTCCCCTTCGAATTTCGAATTTTGTTTAGGGTTCCAGTGGAAGGGGACGGGGGTTCAGCCGGGGAAGGGGAGGGGGTTAGCGACGGCATTGGGGGGGGAGTGGGGTTCGCGGGGGGAGGGAGGGGAGTGGGGTTCGCGGGGAAGGAGAGTGGGGTTCGCGTCGGCAATTGGGGAGGGGAGGGGGTCGGCCCGGGGAAGGGGAGTGGGGTCACGGGGAAGGGGGAGGGTGGTGGTGGTGAGGGGGTGATGTGGCGATAGGGGTAAGGGGGGTGGGAAAGGGGTGGTTAGGGTTAGGGTTAGATTTAGTGTATTAGATTAGGGTTAAGGTTAGGATTAGGTTTTGATTTAGGTTAGTTAATTAAGGTTAGGGTAGGATTAGGTCCTAATAACTAACGGAAGTGTAACACCGTCAGTCAAAAGGGCAAGTGGATGTATTTTTCAAACGTGAGGGGTATATGGTGAATTTGGAAAGTTGAAAGGGTATACGGTGCAAAAAAAAATTTGTCTGGGGTATATGGTGAAAACCGAAAGGTAATTCATTTTAACAGTGTAAACTTACTCTGTGTGAAAATACTCTCTCACTTTCTCTCTCTATCTCTACTTTTCCTTCTCACTCCTGATACCTGACTTAAGCTTCAGCGGGGGAACCACCACCCAAACCTCCAGGGTGGGTCCCGTTTTTGCAGGTTTGGGAACGGAGCTCAGGTTCGGATTTACTTGATTTGGACATCGTTGCACAAGTCTCCAATTAAAGAACATCTTGAGGGATAGTAGTTTACTTGCCAGTCAAGGAGACTAAACAGGGGGTAACTAACTGCTTCATTTAATCAAAAGGGGAAAAAAGAAAAAAAAATACCATATTTAAAATGAACAACAGTTTTAAAAAAAAAACAAAATGCAAAAAGAGTTCTTGTACACAAAATGACAACTCATCATCAATACTTTCATATCCTTGAAATAATCCCAAATTAATGTCTCCACCATCACAATAAAACGCTCTTAAAAACTATTCCTAATCAATATTCATGATAGTAATAAGTATAATAATTATGGGTACTCAAAACCCAAAATCGATACTAACTCCCATGTATAAGCCCCAATATCATCTTAATACCATCACATGGAGATAAAGAATTCTAACTCCAATCCCATACACTCAGAAGAGAGAGTTGGAACTTGTATGATCTGAGTTTTGTGATGTAAAGAAGAAGAGTTGTAGTAGTTTTATAACTGTAGCGTCATATAAGAATACTAGATTTTGAACCCGTGCGATGCACTTTTTTGTTTTTTATGGCTTTGCGATAATAAATAAGATAAATTGTATACTTATTGAGAGACATCTGATCATATGATTGTATTAATTATAGTAATATAGTTATATTGCTAATTAATTATTATTGTTTTGATGCAAATCTCAAGCTCAATTCAATTATAATAAAATTGTGTATATTTTGTAGTATGTAGCAAAAGTTACATACCCTATTGTATTTTTGATTTTTAGATAATTTTGGTGGAAATCAAATTCCATTTTCTTTTAATAATTCTAAAACTTCTATTCTTACCATAATCATATAGTACCACTTAGGTCCTGTTCTGTTTAACTTATTTTAACTTATTTCAAAAAAGATAAGATAAGATAAGATAAGAAGTTAGACAACACAATAAACTAGAATATAAGTTCAGATAAAATAAGATAAGATAAGATAAGATAAGATAATATAAGACAAAATAAGTTGAATCAAACGGATACTCTTCTAATATGATCCAATGCATAGGTTAAAAATAAAATATTACTCTAATATTTTATTTTATTTTAGTTGTAGGTAAGTTCCGATGATGCAAAAGTTTTGATTTTTCCAATTATGTAGCAAAAATTATACCAAATTTTTATTGTATAATATTTTTAGGTTGTTTAGTCAAAATCAAACTTTAACATTTCACTATACAAAACTATAGACATGTATTCTTTTATCTTTATATAACTCAATTTTTAAAAGTATGATTTTTAAAGACATAATTGCTATTATCACATTTAATACGCTATTTTATAGTTACTTTTATATGTACATAGAATATAGAATAAATAACACATTATTGTTCATCTAAATGAATATATTTTCATAAGTTGTAAAATTATATTGTATATGGACATTATTTCAAAGAATATTTCGAGCACTCTCCAATGGTAAAAAATTATAATATTGCAAATTATGTAACAAAAGTTATATTTAATTTACATAGTATACTTAATTACGTTGTTTATTCAAAATCATACTCTAATCTTCACTTATCCAAAATACCTTATATGTATCTATTTAAATCTATGTGGAATGTTTTTTTTAAACTTAAAAAAGAATGACATGACATGCTCAGGTGGAGCTCTCTAGAATATTCTAAGGTTGCTTTTTAAAAAAAAAAAACTCTAATCTTTTCATCATCCAAAAGTCTAATATATATGTTATTTTATCACAATAAATTTGAATTTTTCGTGGAACAACAAAGTTTCCTTAATGAATTTTATGGCAATAATAAATTGTTTTGGTTAAATTGAGTAAGGCTGAGGTTTTGAAAGATAATATGTTTAATCTTATGAATTGGACCTATGATCAAATGCTATAATCACATATAGTAGCTCTTAGGCCCTGTTCTGTTTAACTTATTTTAACTTATTTCAAAAAAGATAAGATAAGATAAGATAAGATGTTAGATAACACAATAAACTAGAATATAAGTTCAGATAAAATAAGATAAGATAAGATAAGATAAGATAATATAAGACAAAATAAGTTGAATCAAACGGATACTCTTCTAATATGATCCAATGCATAGGTTAAAAATAAAATATTACTCTAATATTTTTTTTTTGTTTTAGTTGTAGGCAAGTTCCGATGATGCAAAAGTTTTGATTTTTCCAAATATGCAGCAAAAATTATACCAAATTTTTATTGTATAATATTTTTAGGTTGTTTAGTCAAATTCAAACTTTAACATTTCACTATACAAAACTATAGACATGTATTCTTTTATCTTTATATAACTCAATTTTTAAAAGTATGATTTTTAAAGACATAATTGCTATTATCACATTTAATACGCTCTTTTATAGTTACTTTTATATGTACATAGAATAAAGAATAAATAATAAATTATTGTTCATCTAAATGAATATATTTTCATAAGTTGTAAAATTATATTGTATATGGACATTATTTCAAAGAATATTTCGAGCACTCTCCGATGGTAAAAAATTATAATATTGCAAATTATGTAACAAAAGTTATATTTAATTTACATAGTATAATTATTTAGGTTGTTTATTCAAAATCATACTCTAATCTTCACTTATCCAAAATACCTTATATGTATTTATTTATATCTATGTGGAATGTTTTTTTTAACTTAAAAAAGAATGACATGACATGCTTAGGTGGAGCTCTCTAGAATATTCTAAGGTTGCTTTTTAAAAAAAACTCTAATCTTTTCATCATCCAAAACTCTAATATATATGTAATTTTATCACTATAAATTTGAATTTTTCGTGGAACAACAAAGTTTCCTTAATGAATTTTATGGCAATACTAAATTGTTTTGGTTAAATTGAGTAAGGCTGAGGTTTTGAAAGATAATATGTTTAATCTTATGAATTGGACCTATGATCAAATGCTATAATCACGTATAGTAGCTATTATATTTATCTAAAAAAAGACTAAATAATGCGTTACAATTCATCTAATTAAATATATATTCATGAGTTGTAAATGGATCTTATTTTGAAGCACATTACAAGCACTCTCCAATGGTAAAAAAAAATTATAATATTTTGAATTATGTAGAAAAAGTTATATTCAATTTACATAATATAATAATTTTGGTTGATAATTTAAAACCAAACTCTAATTTTCCTCTATCCAAAAACTCCTTTTATGTATTTGAATCTATGTAGAACTCTATTTTTAAAAGTTTTAAAATTATAATTAATGAAATGGCAATCCTACGTGGCACACTTTGTTTCATAAGTTGTAGAATTATATTTTAAATGGATCTTATTTCGAAACATATTTTGAGCACTCTCCAATAGTCCAAAAATTATAATATAACTAGCTTCAAATATTCCAATTCTAACATGAATAGGTTTTGTAGAAAAGCCTTAATTCTAATTGAAGTCCTAATTCTAATTGAAGTCTTAATTCTAATTGCAGTTTGTAATTTTAATGCATGGTACATAAAATATTTCTTTTCTTAAGTTACTTTGATATAACATTTAAATATAATATATATGGATCTTATTTAAAAGTATTTTTTAAATACTTTCTAATGGTGCAAAAATTATTAATTTCGAACTATATATTAAAAGTTATAATCAGTATACTATACTCAACTTTTCCACTGTGAACCCAACTCTATTTCTTCTTACCCTAAATTATATACATGTATTTTTATTAATTTGGAACTCTATTTATTTTAAGAAAAGCGACATGGCGCACTTAATAAGCGTGACATATAGCGTCCAATGAAGACGCCAAATGTCGTGACCTCGTGAGTTGGCTTTTGGACCCTAATTCTAATTGAAGTCCTAATTCTAATTGCAGTTTGTAACTTTAATACGTACTATAGAAGTTACTTATATATAAAATTTAAATATAGTATAAAGATAGCTTATTTTAAAGTATTTTTTGAAAACTTTCCAATGGTGCAAAGATTATAATTTTCGAAACTATATATAAAAATTTATAATTGATTTGCTATACTTAAGTTTTCCATTGTAAACCCAACTCTATTTCTTCTTATCTTAAACTGTATACATGTATTTTTATTAATTTGGAACACTATTTATATTAGGAAAAGAGACATGGAACTTAACTAGCGTGCCGTAGGAAAAGTTACATGACATTTAATAAGCGTGACATGTGGCGTCTAATGAAGACGCCAAATGTCGCAACCTCGTGAGCTAACTTTTGAACCCTAATTCTAATTGAAATCCTAATTCTAATTGCAGTTTGTAACTTTAATACATACTATAAAAATAATTATTTTTTAAGTTACTTATATATAAAATTTAAATATAGTATAAATAGATCTTATTTTAAAGTATTTTTTAAATAATTTCCTATGGTGCAAATACTATAATTTTCAGAACTATGTATTAAAAGTTATAATCGATTTATTATACTTTAGTTTTCCATTGTGAACCCAACTCTATTTCTTCTTATCCTAACTCTATATATGTACTTTTGTTTTAGGGTCCAAAATAGGGATGGAAATGGATGGGATTCGGGGCGGGTGGAGCATCACCCGCATCCGTCACCCGCATCCATCCGCTCCACCCGCATCCATCCATCCGTCACCCACCGGGTGAAACGGGTGGGTCGGGTGATAAACGGGTGAAACCATGTAGTATATATAATCTAATGAAATATGTGATATGATACCCATGATATAAATATTTCTATCAAAAATATAAAAAGTAAGTAAGTTTACATGTAAAACTTAATAAATGGGTGATGGGTTGGAGGTTAAACGGGTGATGGATCGGGTGACAGGTGAAAAAATTCTCACCCACCACCCGATTTCCATCCATTTAAATCGGGTTTTTCATCCATTTAAAAAACCAGGTTAAACGGGTGATGGATGATCCATCACCCATTTTCATCCTTAGTCCAAAAGTCAGTTGACGAGGTTAATAAGCGCGACATGTGGCGTTTAATAAAGACGCCAAATGTCACGATCTCGTGAGCTGACTTTGTACTTTGATTTATATATTAGTTATATGATTTAGATTAAAAAAATTCTCCACCATTACAATAAGAAATAAATTGGGCAAAGTGTAACTAATCATAGGAACCATAAAAAGTGGACAACCACATACGTAGAAAGTCCCAAAAGTGACCCGGTCTCACTACCACATCGTGCACGTGCCACAAATACGAACAGAATTACAGACGCGGCCTAATTTATAGTGGGAAAGAGCACTTCAAACATTATATAAATCTATTTAATACTTTTTTTTTCTTAAAGGTGAAACAATTTCATATTTAGATCAAGTAAAACTATTATAAATTCTAATTCTTTCATGTGAAACAAGAGATCTATATTTCCTACTTTTCAAAAATTTGTTTTATATAATCATGTTGTGTCTTTCATTTCCGGTATTACTAGGCACAAGGTAGCATCTCTTACGTACATTATTACCTTTCATTCATGTTGATTTATTACCTTTACTAGTTTTTGGACCCGTGCATAATGCACGGGAAGTTTTTTTGTTTAATAAGAATGTTTATATACCAATTATTTTAAAAGCATATAATTAATTCTCTATACCAATTATATTGAAAGCATATACTCGATCAAAAAGACGCTTATATACTATCCGAAACTTAGATTCAAACCTCTAAAATATATTAAGTTAAGAAGTTTTAAAAAGGGTAAATTGAAATATCAAATAATCTTACACATATGTAAACAAAAACAAAACATTAGTGATGCTCTTTACACAAAAGATAAGCAGCGCTCATTTTATTTTAATTATAAAGGTGTTTAGCAAATTCATGACGCTCATAGGTTATGGAAGATTTTTTTTATATACTACATTAGTTGTAGCATTATTTTTAGGCCTGTCTATTCGTAACTCTAAAGATGGCCATATAAGATCGGCCATGCATGGCCGAAAACTGGTATCGGGATATATAAATTCACATGCTATAGGGATTGGCCTTGACTTTTATTTATAGTTATTGCAAAACACACGACCAAGGAAAACGGCCCATTTTGAAACCCTATAAGAAATTTTGTTCCAGGTGATAGAGTGAGTGCCATACATGGTAATTTGGACAATACATGATTACTTACCATTTTCACTATCTTATGAGTCGGAGCAAAAATAACCTTCTATTGAAAATACTTAGGTTCCCAAACATGATGCTTTAGGAATAGATATGTGCTTTTTACTATAGCTGAATCATGTTGTGTCTTACATTTCCGATATTACTAGGCATAAGGTAGCATCTCTTACGTACATTATTACCTTTCATTCATGTTGATTTATTACCTTTATTTCATTTGTATTGTCTTCATTTTAGATATTTTTTTGTCTAAGTCACATTTTGGTTTGATCTGATCTCCTTTCTTCTTCATCGTGTTTTGTCATAACAAGAGATGATATCAATATATGGTGATCACCCGATTGCAAAAGAATTTTACTTATAAAGACTTTTTGTTAAAGTCAATTAAACAAATACTAAAACAACACCTATCAAGAAACACTCGCTTGATTACTCCAACTCTAGTCATAATGTAACTAACGTGATCTAGTGAGATCATACTCACAAAATGTCAACTGTAGGCTGTAGCGACAACTAAGTGAGATAGCTAGAAATAAAGATTCGATACATTAAGTACTCTCAGCTTGTTAGTCTTTTTTTTTTTCCTTAGGGTTGGCAACTCCTAAAAAACAATGTCAACCAAAATGAGGTAATAAAATAGTACAACATTTAGATTAGCCATTTTTCGAGTCCGTCTTGGGTGAAACATGTTACATTATAAGTGGTTAACATAAACTCATATGTGCGAATAAAAAAGACAAGAAACGCGCCTCATTAAATGTCGACCAAATTAGATAGGATTTTACAAAATCTCACAAAAACTCGAAAAAGCAAAACCGAGCTCAACAATGGCTAAAACGAGAGTAAATTGGAGAAATCAGCTCAAATTTTCGAGAAAAACAGGATTCGATATCAGATGTAAGAGAGTCAAATGACTCCATAGACGAAGGAAAAGAATCAATAAACTCTAGAAATCGAGCTATTATACCATTCAATATAGAAGACAAAGAAACCATGCACAAATTTCATAGAAAAACTAGAAATTCGTATTTCAAAAGGTCAGATATAAGAACAACTAACTATGAATTGAATTACTTTAATTTGGATCCACAATATGTCGTCTTACCAAAAAAATGAATTAACAATTCTATAATCAGTTCAAATTATTGTTGACTAAACCTTTGCCATTTTATATTTAGCATCATTATAAGAACAACTTCTGTCATTTGATTTTGTTTTAAGAAACAATGAATCGACTTATGTTATTTAAATGTAATTTTGTGTCATTTGTTAATGTTTTGGTATGAGTTTTAGTCATTATCGTATCATTAGAATAATCGTTGTGGTATCCACTATAAATGAATGACACAGACTCGTAGAAAAATGACATGGTTTTGACATTTGAGGACATAAGATTAAAGAAAAACGACAGTATAATAAATATATACGAAGAAACTAACTCCAACGACATACTCTTAACTAAAGAATAACACTGTACGCAAATGTTGCACTATAAATGACATAGACTACATATATAATGATTGTACTACTAATGACAACTCATCCATACTTCCATATTCCTTGAATTAATCCCAAAATAATGTCTCCAACATCACAATAAAACTCTCTTAAAAACTATTCCTAATCAATAGGGGCGGGGCGGGGCGGAGCACGTGCGACATAGGCAACCGCACATGGCCACCAAAAATTTAGGGCCCCCATATACTATTTGTATATTAATAGATATTGACTCATTGTATAAAACATTTTTCATTATTGGTGTTGAACTTATATATCATATATGCACCGTCTTTATTGGAGAAATCTAATAGACATGTAACCGGATAGTAAACTAGTCCAAATATCACTCCATATCATCAAATTACGGTTTTAGTTCCCTTAAATAACTCATAATTTAAGTAATCCAGCAATAATTTTAATACACTCCTGAATGAAAGATTGATGTCACTCCTCAAATATTTCAAAAGAATATTTTTTACAATTTTCATCCCTTGAACGAGGTTAGACACATTTTATTTATACTAATAATAAACTAAGTCATATACCGAAATAACTCCTATTGGGTTTAAACAAGCCCAACTTACCCACTACACCATATAAAATCCTTACCTTAAGGGTAATGGTAAAACCATGAGCCTATTAACTATTAAAATATATAGTATAAGATAAGATTCTAATACATTTCTATTCATTAGGCCAACTAATACAAAATATAAACTCTTATCTAGATGCAAATAAATTAAAGTCAATAGAGACCAACATTAAAAAGGTAACTTATTAAAAGGGTGCCTTTGATTTTATATCAATGATGTTAATGTGTGATTATTTTTTTCTTTTATAATCCAAAATTTAAATTTTGAAATATATTTGTACTTTTAATGTATTAAGAAACAGACTAATAATATTATCTTCATTGTATATGGCCTGCTTGGTAACTGAAACGTCCCTAAATATATGAATATTTTTATATTTTATACTATTTAATCAAAATTGGAACATGTTTGTACTTTTAATTTATTAATAAAGGGCCCAATACAATCTTAATTGTACGGGGCTTTCTTGACAATTGAACTATACAATCTTAATTGTACGGGGCTAATCAATATTCATGATAATAATAACTATAATAATTATTGATTGGGCTGGCAAAAGTTAACCCAACCCGATAACCTGACCTGAAACTGACCTGAAAATTCCGGGTTTGGGTTGAGATTTTCGACCTGAAATAAAAAATGGGTCGACCCAACCCGACCTGAAAATATAATGGGTTAGGTTCGGGTTAACTTTTTGAACCTGAAAATAACCAGAATAACCTGATTTAAAAGTCGGATTATTTTCAGGTCGGGTCAACCTAAAATTAACCCAGATTTTCATAACTTATACAACCTATCTTTTGTTATTCTTATTTTTATTATGCCAAGCCCATTGCTTGGATCACCTAAATTTCATTTCTGGTCATTAACCCATACGTTCATAACTTAGCTTGTATAGTTGAATTTCATTTCAGGTCATTTTGGGTTGGTTTCGGGTCAAGCCGAAATTGGTAAGGTCGGGTTAGGGTTAAGATTTTCGACTGAAATTAGAATCGAGTCGGGTTTGGGTTAGGGGTAAGTGACCTGAAATATAAATCGAGTCAACTCCGAAATTGACCCAACCCGACCCGATTGCCGCCCGTCCTCATCAACTAACCTAAATCTACCCCTAATCCTAACCCTAACCCTAACCCTAACCCTAACCCTAATACCCTAACCCTAACACCTAACACCACAACCCCACCCCCCACCACCCCACCCCACCACCCCTTACCCCACCCCCCCCCCACCGCACCACCACCCTTCCCGGCCCCCCCGCCCCCGCAAAGACCCCCTCCCCCGCAACACCCGCTTCCACCCCTTCCCGCAGCCCCCTCCCCATCCCCTTCTCCCCCCTCCCCTTCCCCGGCCGCCGCAACCCCCCCCCTACCCGCATCGCACCGGCGCCACCACTCCCCCTCCCTCCCCCTTCCCCCTTCCCCCTTCCCCCTTCCCCCTTCCCCCATGACCGTAACCCCTTCCCCACCACCGATTCTTCGCAGTCGCTCCATTTTGAATTTCAAAACCCGGATTTTCGAAACACCCCCTACCCACCACCGATTCTTCGCAGCGCTCCACTTTGAATTTGAAACCCGATTTTTGAAACACCCCCTCCCCACTACCGATTCTTCACGGAGAAACAAAACCCGCATTTTCTAAACAAAATCTCCCCCTTCGAATTTCGAATTTTGTTTAGGGTTCGGGGAAGGGGACGGGGGTTCAGCGGGGAAGGGGGAGGGGGTTAGCGACTGTAGGCTGGGGAGGGGAGTGGGGTTCACTTGGGGAGGGGAGGGAGTGGGGTTCGCGGGGAAGGGGAGTGGGGTTCGCGTCGGCATTGGGGAGGGGGGGGTCGGCGGGGAAGGGGAGGGGGTCAGCCGGGGAAGGGGAGGGTGGTGGTGGTGAGGGGGTGATGTGGCAAGTAGGGGTAAGGGGTAGGAAAGGGGTGGTTAGGGTTAGGGGTTAGATTTAGTGTATTAGATTAGGGTTAAGGTTCGGATTAGGTTTTGATTTAGGTTAGTTAATTAAGGTTAGGGTAGGATTAGGGCCTAATAACTAACGGAAGTGTAACACCGTCAGTCAAAAGGGCAAGTGGATGTATTTTTTCAAACGTGAGGGGTATATGGTGAATTTGGAAAGTTGAAAGGGTATACGGTGCAAAAAAAAATTTGTCAGGGGTATATGGTGAAAAACCGAAAGGTAATTCATTTTAACAGTGTAAACTTACTCTGTGTGAAAATACTCTCTCACTTTCTCTCTCTATCTCTACTTTTCCTTCTCACTCCTGATACCTGACTTAAGCTTCGGAGGGGGAACCACCACCCAAACCTCCAGGGTGGGTTCCATTTTTGCAGGTTTGGGAATGGAGCTCAGGTTCGGATTTACCTGATTTGGACATCGTTGCATAAGTCTCCAATTGAAGAACATCTTGAGGGATAGTAGTTTACTTGCCAGCCAAGGAGAATAAACAGGGGGTAACTAACTGCTTCATTTAATCAAAAGGGGAAAAAAGAAAAAAAAATACCATATTTAAAATGAACAACAGTTTTAAAAACAAAACAAAATGCAAAAAGAGTTCTTGTACACAAAATGACAACTCATCAATACTTTCATATCCTTGAAATAATCCCAAATTAATGTCTCCACCATCACAATAAAACGCTCTTAAAAACTATTCCTAATCAATATTCATGATAGTAATAAGTATAATAATTATTGGTACTCAAAACCCAAAACCGATACTAACTCCCATGTATAAGCCCCAATATCATCTTAATACCATCACATGGAGATAAAGAATTCTAACTCCAATCCCATACACTCAGAAGAGAGAGTTGGAACTTGTATGATTTGAGTTTTGTGATGTAAAGAAGAAGAGTTGTAGTAGTTTTATAACTGTAGCGTCATATAAGAATACTAGATTTTAAACCCGTGCGATGCACTTTTTTGTTTTTTATGGCTTTGCGATAATAAATAAGATAAATTGTATACTTATTGAGAGACATCTGATCATATGATTGTATTAATTATAGTAATATAGTTATATTGCTAATTAATTATTATTATTTTGATGCAAATCTCAAGCTCAATTCAATTATAATAAAATTGTGTATATATTGTAGTATGTAGCAAAAGTTACATACCCTATTGTATTTTTGATTTTTAGATAATTTGGGTGGAAATCAAATTCCATTTTCTTTTAATAATTCTAAAACTTCTATTCTTACCATAATCATATAGTACCTCTTAGGCCCTGTTCTGTTTAACTTATTTTAACTTATTTCAAAAAAGATAAGATAAGATGTTAGATAACACAATAAACTAGAATATAAGTTCAGATAAAATAAGATAAGATAAGATAAGATAAGATAATATAAGACAAAATAAGTTGAATCAAACGGATACTCTTCTAATATGATCCAATGCATAGGTTAAAAATAAAATATTACTCTAATATTTTTTTTTGTTTTAGTTGTAGGCAAGTTCCGATGATGCAAAAGTTTTGATTTTTCCAATTATGCAGCAAAAATTATACCAAATTTTTATTGTATAATATTTTTAGGTTGTTTAGTCAAAATCAAACTTTAACATTTCACTATACAAAACTATAGACATGTATTCTTTTATCTTTATATAACTCAATTTTTAAAAGTATGATTTATAAAGACATAATTGCTATTATCACATTTAATACGCTCTTTTATAGTTACTTTTATATGTACATAGAATAAAGAATAAATAATAAATTATTGTTCATCTAAATGAATATATTTTCATAAGTTGTAAAATTATATTGTATATGGACATTATTTCAAAGAATATTTCGAGCACTCTCCGATGGTAAAAAATTATAATATTGCAAATTATGTAACAAAAGTTATATTTAATTTACATAGTATAATTGTTTAGGTTGTTTATTCAAAATCATACTCTAATCTTCACTTATCCAAAATACCTTATATGTATTTATTTATATCTATGTGGAATGTTTTTTTTAACTTAAAATAGAATGACATGACATGCTCAGGTGGAGCTCTCTAGAATATTCTAAGGTTGCTTTTTAGAAAAAACTCTAATCTTTTCATCATCCAAAACTCTAATATATATGTAATTTTATCACTATAAATTTGAATTTTTCGTGGAACAACAAAGTTTCCTTAATGAATTTTATGGCAATACTAAATTGTTTTGGTTAAATTGAGTAAGGCTGAGGTTTTGAAAGATAATATGTTTAATCTTATGAATTGGACCTATGATCAAATGCTATAATCACGTATAGTAGCTATTATATTTATCTAAAAAAAGACTAAATAATGCGTTACAATTCATCTAATTAAATATATATTCATGAGTTGTAAATGGATCTTATTTTGAAGCACATTACAAGCACTCTCCAATGGTAAAAAAAAATTATAATATTTTGAATTATGTAGAAAAAGTTATATTCAATTTACATAATATAATAATTTTGGTTGATAATTTAAAACCAAACTCTAATTTTCCTCTATCCAAAAACTCCTTTTATGTATTTGAATCTATGTAGAACTCTATTTTTAAAAGTTTTAAAATTATAATTAATGAAATGGCAATCCTACGTGGCACACTTTGTTTCATAAGTTGTAGAATTATATTTTAAATGGATCTTATTTCGAAACATATTTTGAGCACTCTCCAATAGTCCAAAAATTATAATATAACTAGCTTCAAATATTCCAATTCTAACATGAATAGGTTTTGTAGAAAAGCCTTAATTCTAATTGAAGTCCTAATTCTATTTATAGTCTTAATTCTAATTGCAGTTTGTAATTTTAATGCATGGTACATAAAATATTTCTTTTCTTTACTTTAATATAACATTTACATATAATATATATGGATCTTATTTTAAAGTATTTTTTAAATACTTTCTAATGGTGCAAAAATTATTAATTTCGAACTATATATTAAAAGTTATAATCAATTTACTATACTCAACTTTTCCATTGTGAACCCAACTCTATTTCTTCTTACCCTAAATTGTATACATGTATTTTTATTAATTTGGAACTCTATTTATTTTAAGAAAAGCGACATGGCGCACTTAATAAGCGTGACATATAGCGTCCAATGAAGACGCCAAATGTCGTGACCTTGTGAGTTGGCTTTTGGACCCTAATTCTAATTGAAGTTTTAATTTTAATTGCAGTTTGTAACTTTAATGCGTACTATAGAAGTTACTTATATATAAAATTTAAATATAGTATAAAGAGAGCTTATTTTAAAGTATTTTTTGAAAACTTTCCAATGGTGCAAAGATTATAATTTTCGAAACTATATATAAAAATTTATAATTGATTTGCTATACTTAAGTTTTCCATTGTAAAACCAACTCTATTTCTTCTTATCTTAAACTGTATACATGTATTTTTATTAATTTGGAACACTATTTATTTTAGGAAAAGAGACATGGAACTTAACTAGCGTGCCATAGGAAAAGTTACATGACACTTAATAAGCGTGACATGTGGCGTCTAATGAAGACGCCAAATGTCGCAACCTCGTGAGCTAACTTTTGAACCCTAATTCTAATTGAAATCCTAATTCTAATTGCAGTTTGTAACTTTAATACATACTATAAAAATAATTATTTTTAAGTTACTTATATATAAAATTTAAATATAGTATAAATAGATCTTATTTTAAAGTATTTTTTAAATAATTTCCTATGGTGCAAATACTATAATTTTCAGAACTATGTATTAAAAGTTATAATCGATTTATTATACTTTAGTTTTCCATTGTGAACCCAACTCTATTTCTTCTTATCCTAACTCTATATATGTACTTTTGTTTTAGGGTCCAAAATAGGGATGGAAATGGATGGGATTCGGGGCGGGTGGAGCATCACCCACATCCGTCACCCGCATCCATCCGCTCCACCCGCATCCATCCATCCGTCACCCACCGGGTGAAACGGGTGGGTCGGGTGATAAACGGGTGAAACCATGTAGTATATAATCTAATGAAATATGTGATATGATACACATGATATAAATATTTCTATCAAAAATATATAAAGTAAGTAAGTTTACATGTAAAACTTAATAAATGGGTGATGGATTGGAGGTTAAACGGGTGATGGATCGGGTGACAGGTGAAAAAATTCTCACCCACCACCCGATTTCCATCCATTTAAATCGGGTTTTTCATCCATTTAAAAAACCGGGTTAAACGGGTGATGGATGATCCATCACCCATTTTCATCCTTAGTCCAAAAGTCAGTTGACGAGGTTAATAAGCGCGACATGTGGCGTTTAATGAAGACGCCAAATGTCACGATCTCGTGAGCTGACTTTGTACTTTGATTTATATATTAGTTATATGATTTAGATTAAAAAAATTCACCACCATTACAATAAGAAATAAATTGGGCAAAGTGTAACTAATCATAGGAACCATAAAAAGTGGACAACCACAAACGTAGAAAGTCCCAAAAGTGACCCGGTCCCACTACCACGTCGTGCACGTGCCACAAATACGAACAGAATTACAGACGCGGCCTAATTTATAGTGGGAAAGAGCACTTCAAACATTATATAAATCTATTTAATACTTTTTTTTTTCTTAAAGGTGAAACAATTTCATATTTAGATCAAGTAAAACTATTATAAATTCTAATTCTTTCATGTGAAACAAGAGATCTATATTTCCTACTTTTCAAAAATTTGTTTTACATAATCATGTTGTGTCTTTCATTTCTGGTATTACTAGGCACAAGGTAGCATCTCTTACGTACATTATTACCTTTCATTCATGTTGATTTATTACCTTTACTAGTTTTTGGACCCGTGCATAATGCACGGGAAGTTTTTTTGTTTAATAAGAATGTTTATATACCAATTATTTTAAAAGCATATAATTAATTCTCTATACCAATTAGATCAAAAAGACGCTTATATACTATCCGAAACTTAGATTCGAACCTCTAAAATATATTAAGTTAAGAAGTTTTAAAAAGGGTAAATTGAAATATCAAATAATCTTACACATATGTAAACAAAAACAAAACATTAGTGATGCTCTTTACACAAAAGATAAGCAGCGCTCATTTTATTTTAATTATAAAGGTGTTTAGCAAATTCATGATGCTCATAGGTTATGGAAGATTTTTTTTATATACTACATTAGTTGTAGCATTATTTTTAGGCCTGTCTATTCGTAACTCTAAAGATGGCCATATAAGATCGGCCATGCATGGCCGAAAACTGGTATCGGGATATACAAATTCACATGCTATAGGGATTGGCCTTGACTTTTATTTATAGTTATTGCAAAACACACGACCAAGGAAAACAACCCATTTTGAAACCCTATAAGAAATTTTGTTCCAGGTGATAGAGTGAGTGCCATACATGGTAATTTGGACAATACATGATTACTTACCATTTTCACTATCTTATGAGTCGGAGCAAAAATAACCTTCTATTGAAAATACTTAGGTTCCCAAACATGATGCTTTAGGAATAGATATGTGCTTTTTACTATAGCTGAATCATGTTGTGTCTTACATTTCCGATATTACTAGGCATAAGGTAGCATCTCTTACGTACATTATTACCTTTCATTCATGTTGATTTATTACCTTTACTTCATTTGTATTGTCTTCATTTTAGATATTTTTTTGTCTAAGTCACATTTTGGTTTGATCTGATCTCCTTTCTTCTTCATCGTGTTTTGTCATAACAAGAGATGATATCAATATATGGTGATCACCCGATTGCAAAAGAATTTTACTTATAAAGACTTTTTGTTAAAGTCAATTAAACAAATACTAAAACAACACCTATCAAGAAACACTCGCTTGATTACTCCAACTCTAGTCATAATGTAACTAACGTGATCTAGTGAGATCATACTCACAAAATGTCAACTGTAGCAGTGGCGGAGCCAGGATTCTCAAAGTGGGGGGACAAAATTCGGCCGTCAAGCATTCGAAAAAAAATTAGAAAAAAAAACACTACAACACAAATTGTTTAATACTTAATGTTTTACATCCAAAATTCCAAAATGCTTATAGTCTTACAATCCAAGAAAAATGAGCAAGTAATTCAACATCACTAATTCTTCTTCCTCCTCCTCTAATAGTACATTACTAGTACTTGAACCACCAACATCCATATCAACATCATGAGTTTGGGGAGAGCTAAATGAAGGAGATTCATTTTGAGGTGTTTCACTATAAGCGGGTGAAGATGTTTCTTGGGATTTCATTCTTTTAGCCATAAATTATCGAAGATCGGGTTGTTTTTTCTTAGCCTTGGACTTGTTAGAATTAGGTGAATGTGAATCACTTGACATTTCCTATTAAATTGATAAACATTAATCAATTACATATCAAACCAAACTAGTCAATTATAAATCAACTCATATTTACAATTTCTAAATTAGAAATTCGAAATTGCAAACTAAATAAATTTAAAACATGAATCAACAAATCAATTAAATAAATCATGATCAAACCAACCACAAATCAATTCAATTATTCAACAACCATAAATCCATAATCACAAATTCACATTTCACAAGTATCACAAGCAAACAATGTAAATATTACCTAAAAAAAATGAAACTAAAACTAAGGGTTTAGAAATTAGAAAAAGCAACTTACTGCCACAGTGCCACTGATGAGTGGTGACGACGTGACGTGACTGGGCGTCTGGGTCGGATGGTCGGTGACTGCGCGGTGGGCGTGGCGGCGACGACGCGACGTCCCTTCGTGGCTTCGTCAAATCCTCACTTTCTCTCCTTCGTTCGTTCGGTGGCTGGGTACCTTCGAAGGTTGAGCGAAGTTCGTTCCTCACCGCTCGTCGTCGTCGGCTCCGGCGGGCGGCGGCTTGTGCGGTCGTGGCAGGGAGTTTAGTGTTAGGCAGTTAGGGTTTCTTTCCTTCCTTAGTTTGTCTCCTTTCAAGCTTTTGTTTATCAGTTTTCACGCGTCTCTCTCTCCACTCTCCAGCCCAGCGTTGGTTTTTTTTTTTCCCGTTTTTCATGTTTTTTCGTTTTTTTTAAACGTAAAATTATTTTTTAAAAGTGGGGGGACATCTGTCCCCATGTCCCCCCTACTGGCTCCGCCACTGAACTGTAGGCTGTAGCAACAACTAAGTGAGATAGCTAGAAATAAAGATTCGATACATTAAGTACTCTCAGCTTGTTAGTCTTTTTTTTTCCTTAGGGTTGGCAACTCCTAAAAAACAATGTCAACCAAAATGAGGTAATAAAATAGTACAACATTTAGATTAGCCATTTTTCGAGTCCGTCTTGGGTGAAACATGTTACATTATAAGTGGTTAACATAAACTCATATGTGCGAATAAAAAAGACAAGAAACGCGCCTCATTAAATGTCGACCAAATTAGATAGGATTTTACAAAATCTCACAAAAACTCGAAAAAGCAAAACCTAGCTCAACAATGGCTAAAACGAGAGTAAATTGGAGAAATCAGCTCAAATTTTCGAGAAAAACAGGATTCGATATCAGATGTAAGAGAGTCAAATGACTCCATAGACGAAGGAAAAGAATCAATAAACTCTAGAAATCGAGCTATTATACCATTCAATATAGAAGACAAAGAAACCATGCACAAATTAAATTTCATAGAAAAACTAGAAATTCGTATTTCAAAAGGTCAGATATAAGAACAACTAACTATGAATTGAATTACTTTAATTTGGATCCACAATATGTCGTCTTACCAAAAAAATGAATTAACAATTCTATAATCAGTTCAAATTATTGTTGACTAAACCTTTGTCATTTTATATTTAGCATCATTATAAGAACAACGTATGTCATTTGATTTTGTTTTAAGAAACAATGAATCGACTTATGTTATTTAAATGTAATTTTGTGTCATTTGTTAATGTTTTGGTATGAGTTTTAGTCATTATCGTATCATTAGCATAATCGTTGTGGTATCCACTATAAATGAATGACACAGACTCGTAGAAAAATGACATGGTTTTGACATTTGAGGACATAAGATTAAAGAAAAACGACAGTATAATAAATATATACGTAGAAACTAACTCCAACGACATACTCTTAACTAAAGAATAACACTGTACGCAAATGTTGCACTATAAATGACATAGACTACATATATAATGATTGTACTACTAATAACAACTCATCCATACTTCCATATTCCTTGAAATAATCCCAAAATAATGTCTCCAACATCACAATAAAACTCTCTTAAAAACTATTCCTAATCAACAGGGGCGGGGCGGGGCGGAGCACGTGCGACATAGGCAACCGCACATGGCCACCAAAAATTTAGGGCCCCCATATACTATTTTTATATTAATAGATATTGACTCATTGTATAAAACATTTTTCATTATTGGTGTTGAACTCATATATCATATATGCACCTTCTTTATTGGAGAAATCTAATAGACATGTAACCGGATAGTAAACTAGTCCAAATATCACTCCATATCATCAAATTACGGTTTTAGTTCCCTTAAATAACTCATAATTTAAGTAATCCAGCAATAATTTTAATACACTCCTGAATGAAAGATTGATGTCACTCCTCAAATATTTCAAAAGAATATTTTTTACAATTTTCATCCCTTGAACGAGGTTAGACACATTTTATTTATACTAATAATAAACTAAGTCATATACCGAAATAACTCCTATTGGGTTTAAACAAGCCCAACTTACCCACTACACCATATAAAATCCTTACCTTAAGGGTAATGGTAAAACCATGAGCCTATTAACTATTAAAATATATAGTATAAGATAAGATTGTAATACATTTCTATTCATTAGGCCAACTAATACAAAATATAAACTCTTATCTAGATGCAAATAAATTAAAGTCAATAGTGACCAACATTAAAAAGGTAACTTATTAAAAGGGTGCCTTTGATTTTATATCAATGATGTTAATGTGTGATTATTTTTTTCTTTTATAATCCAAAATTTAAATTTTGAAATATATTTGTACTTTTAATGTATTAAGAAACAGACTAATAATATTATCTTCATTGTATATGGCCTGCTTGGTAACTGAAACGCCCCTAAATATATGAATATTTTTATATTTTATACTATTTAATCAAAATTGGAACATGTTTGTACTTTTAATTTATTAATAAAGGGCCCAATACAATCTTAATTGTACGGGGCTTTCTTGACAATTGAACTATACAATCTTAATTGTACGGGGCTAATCAATATTCATGATAATAATAACTATAATAATTATTGATTGGGCTGGCAAAAGTTAACCCAACCCGATAACCTGACCTGAAACTGACCTGAAAATTCCGGGTTTGGGTTGAGATTTTCGACCTGAAATAAAAAATGGGTCGACCCAGCCCGACCTGAAAATATAATGGGTTAGGTTCGGGTTAACTTTTTGAACCTGAAAATAACCAGAATAACTTGATTTAAAAGTCGGATTATTTTCAGGTCGGGTCAACCTAAAATTAACCCAGATTTTCATAACTTATACAACCTATCTTTTGTTATTCTTATTTTTATTATGCCAAGCCCATTGCTTGGATCACCTAAATTTCATTTCTGGTCATTAACCCATACGTTCATAACTTAGCTTGTATAGTTGAATTTCATTTCAGGTCATTTTGGGTTGGTTTCGGGTCAAGCCGAAATTGGTAAGGTCGGGTTAGGGTTAAGATTTTCGACCTGAAATTAGAATCAGGTCGGGTTTGGGTTAGGGGTAAGTGACCTGAAATATAAATCAGGTCAACCTGAAATTGACCCAACCCGACCTGATTGCCAGCCCTGTCCTCATCAACTAACCTAAATCTACCCCTAATCCTAACCCTAACCCTAACCCTAACCCTAACCCTAACCCTAACCCTAACCCTAATACCCTAACCCTAACCCTAACCCTAATACCCTAACCCTAACACCTAACACCACAACCCCACCCCCACCACCCCCTTACCCCACGCCCCACCCAAGCCCCCCCACTGCACCACCACCCTTCCCCGGCCCCCCTCCCCGCCCCGCAAAGCCCCCCTTCCCTCCCCCGCAACACACCCCTTCCACCCCGCCATGACCCCCCTCCCCATCCCCTTCTCCCCCTCCCCTCCCCGCCCGGCCGCCGCAACCCCCCGCCCGCATCGCACCGGGCGCACCACCGCCTCCCCTCCCTCCCCCTTCCCCCTTCCCCCTTCCCCCTTCCCCCTTCCCCATGACCGTAACCCCCTCCCCACCACCGATTCTTCGCAGCGCTCCACTTTGAATTTCAAAACCCAGATTTTCGAAACACCCCCTACCCACCACCGATTCTTCAGCGGCGCTCCACTTTGAATTTCGAAACCCCGTTTTCGAAAAACCCCCTCCCCACTACCGATTCTTCACAGAGAAACAAAACCCGAGTTTTGAAACACAATCTCCCTCCCCTTCGAATTTCGAATTTTGTTTAGGGTTCGGGGGAAGGGGACGGAGGTTCACCTGGGGAAGGGGAGAGGGTTAGCGACGGTAGGCCGGGGAGGGGAGTGGGGTTCAGCGGGGAGGGGAGGGGAGTGGGGTTCGCGGGGAAGGGGAGTGGGGTTCAGCGTCGGCAGTTGGGGAGGGGGAGGGGGTCACGGGGAAAGGGAGGGGAAAGGGAAGGGGAGGGGGTCGGCGGGGAAGGGGAGGGGTGGTGGTGGTGAGGGGGTGATGTGGCAGTAGGGGTAAGGGGTGGGAAAGGGGTGGTTAGGGTTAGGGTTAGATTTAGTGTATTAGATTAGGGTTAAGGTTAGGATTAGGTTTTGATTTAGGTTAGTTAATTAAGGTTAGGGTAGGATTAGGGCCTAATAACTAACGGAAGTGTAACACCGTCAGTAAAAAGGGCAAGTGGATGTATTTTTTCAAACGTGAGGGGTATATGGTGAATTTGGAAAGTTGAAAGGGTATACGGTGCAAAAAAAAATTTGTCAGGGGTATATGGTGAAAAACCGAAAGGTAATTCATTTTAACAGTGTAAACTTACTCTGTGTGAAAATAATCTCTCACTTTCTCTCTCTATCTCTACTTTTCCTTCTCACTCCTGATACCTGACTTAAGCTTCGGAGGGGGAACCACCACCCAAACCTCCAGGGTGGGTTCCTTTTTTGCAGGTTTGGGAACGGAGCTCAGGTTCGGATTTACCTGATTTGGACATCGTTGCATAAGTCTCCAATTGAAGAACATCTTGAGGGATAGTAGTTTACTTGCCAGCCAAGGAGACTAAACAGGGGGTAACTAACTGCTTCATTTAATCAAAAGGGGAAAAAAGAAAAAAAAATACCATATTTAAAATGAACAACAGTTTTAAAAAAAAACAAAATGCAAAAAGAGTTCTTGTACACAAAATGACAACTCATCAATACTTTCATATCCTTGAAATAATCCCAAATTAATGTCTCCACCAACACAATAAAACGCTCTTTAAAACTATTCCTAATCAATATTCATGATAGTAATAAGTATAATAATTATTGGTACTCAAAACCCAAAACCGATACTAACTCCCATGTATAAGCCCCAATATCATCTTAATACCATCACATGGAGATAAAGAATTCTAACTCCAATCCCATACACTCAGAAGAGAGAGTTGGAACTTGTATGATCTGAGTTTTGTGATGTAAAGAAGAAGAGTTGTAGTAGTTTTATAACTGTAGCGTCATATAAGAATACTAGATTTTAAACCCGTGCGATGCACTTTTTTGTTTTTTATGGCTTTGCGATAATAAATAAGATAAATTGTATACTTATTGAGAGACATCTGATCATATGATTGTATTAATTATAGTAATATAGTTATATTGCTAATTAATTATTATTATTTTGATGCAAATCTCAAGCTCAATTCAATTATAATAAAATTGTGTATATTTTGTAGTATGTAGCAAAAGTTACATACCCTATTGTATTTTTGATTTTTAGATAATTTTGGTGGAAATCAAATTCCATTTTCTTTTAATAATTCTAAAACTTCTATTCTTACCATAATCATATAGTACCTCTTAGGCCCTGTTCTGTTTAACTTATTTTAACTTATTTCAAAAAAGATAAGATAAGATAAGATAAGATGTTAGACAACACAATAAACTAGAATATAAGTTCAGATAAAATAAGATAAGATAAGATAAGATAAGATAATATAAGACAAAATAAGTTGAATCAAACGGATACTCTTCTAATATGATCCAATGCATAGGTTAAAAATAAAATATTACTCTAATATTTTTTTTTGTTTTAGTTGTAGGCAAGTTCCGATGATGCAAAAGTTTTGATTTTTCCAATTATGCAGCAAAAATTATACCAAATTTTTATTGTATAATATTTTTAGGTTGTTTAGTCAAAATCAAACTTTAACATTTCACTATACAAAACTATAGACATGTATTCTTTTATCTTTATATAACTCAATTTTTAAAAGTATGATTTTTAAAGACATAATTGCTATTATCACATTTAATACGCTCTTTTATAGTTACTTTTATATGTACATAGAATAAAGAATAAATAATAAATTATTGTTCATCTAAATGAATATATTTTCATAAGTTGTAAAATTATATTGTATATGGACATTATTTCAAAGAATATTTCGAGCACTCTCCGATGGTAAAAAATTATAATATTGCAAATTATGTAACAAAAGTTATATTTAATTTACATAGTATAATTATTTAGGTTGTTTATTCAAAATCATACTCTAATCTTCACTTATCCAAAATACCTTATATGTATTTATTTATATCTATGTGGAATGTTTTTTTTAACTTAAAATAGAATGACATGACATGCTCAGGTGGAGCTCTCTAGAATATTCTAAGGTTGCTTTTTAAAAAAAACTCTAATCTTTTCATCATCCAAAACTCTAATATATATGTAATTTTATCACTATAAATTTGAATTTTTCGTGGAACAACAAAGTTTCCTTAATGAATTTTATGGCAGTACTAAATTGTTTTGGTTAAATTGAGTAAGGCTGAGGTTTTGAAAGATAATATGTTTAATCTTATGAATTGGACCTATGATCAAATGCTATAATCACGTATAGTAGCTATTATATTTATCTAAAAAAAGACTAAATAATGCGTTACAATTCATCTAATTAAATATATATTCATGAGTTGTAAATGGATCTTATTTTGAAGCACATTACAAGCACTCTCCAATGGTAAAAAAAAATTATAATATTTTGAATTATGTAGAAAAAATTATATTCAATTTACATAATATAAAAATTTTGGTTGATAATTTAAAACCAAACTCTAATTTTTCTCTATCCAAAAACTCCTTTTATGTATTTGAATCTATGTAGAACTCTATTTTTAAAAGTTTTAAAATTATAATAATGAAATGGCAATCCTACGTGGCACACTTTGTTTCATAAGTTGTAGAATTATATTTTAAATGGATCTTATTTCGAAACATATTTTGAGCACTCTCCAATAGTCCAAAAATTATAATATAACTAGCTTTAAATATTCCAATTCTAACATGAATAGGTTTTGTAGAAAAGCCTTAATTCTAATTGAAGTCCTAATTCTAATTATAGTCTTAATTCTAATTGCAGTTTGTAATTTTAATGCATGGTACATAAACTATTTCTTTTCTTAAGTTACTTTAATATAACATTTAAATATAATATATATGGATCTTATTTTAAAGTATTTCTTAAATACTTTCTAATGGTGCAAAAATTATTAATTTCGAACTATATATTAAAAGTTATAATCAATTTACTATACTCAACTTTTCCATTGTGAACCCAACTCTATTTCTTCTTACCCTAAATTGTATACATGTATTTTTATTAATTTGGAACTCTATTTATTTTAAGAAAAGCGACATGGCGCACTTAATAAGCGTGACATATAGCGTCCAATGAAGACGCCAAATGTCGTGACCTTGTGAGTTGGCTTTTGGACCCTAATTCTAATTGAAGTCCTAATTCTAATTGCAGTTTGTAACTTCAATACGTACTATAGAAGTTACTTATATATAAAATTTAAATATAGTATAAAGAGAGCTTATTTTAAAGTATTTTTTGAAAACTTTCCAATGGTGCAAAGATTATAATTTTCGAAACTATATATAAAAATTTATAATTGATTTGCTATACTTAAGTTTTCCATTGTAAAACCAACTCTATTTCTTCTTATCTTAAACTGTATACATGTATTTTTATTAATTTGGAACACTATTTATTTTAGGAAAAGAGACATGGAACTTAACTAGCGTGCCATAGGAAAAGTTACATGACACTTAATAAGCGTGACATGTGGCGTCTAATGAAGACGCCAAATGTCGCATCCTTGTGAGCTAACTTTTGAACCCTAATTCTAATTGAAATCCTAATTCTAATTGCAGTTTGTAACTTTAATACATACTATAAAAATAATTATTTTTTAAGTTACTTATATATAAAATTTAAATATAGTATAAATAGATCTTATTTTAAAGTATTTTTTAAATAATTTCCTATGGTGCAAATACTATAATTTTCAGAACTATGTATTAAAAGTTATAATCGATTTATTATACTTTAGTTTTCCATTGTGAACCCAACTCTATTTCTTCTTATCCTAACTCTATATATGTACTTTTGTTTTAGGGTCCAAAATAGGGATGGAAATGGATGGGATTCGGGGCGGGTGGAGCATCACCCGCATCCGTCACCCGCATCCATCCGCTCCACCCGCATCCATCCATCCGTCACCCACCGGGTGAAACGGGTGGGTCGGGTGATAAACGGGTGAAACCATGTAGTATATAATCTAATGAAATATGTGATATGATACACATGATATAAATATTTCTATCAAAAATATAAAAAGTAAGTAAGTTTACATGTAAAACTTAATAAATGGGTGATGGGTTGGAGGTTAAACGGGTGATGGATCGGGTGACAGGTGAAAAAATTCTCACCCACCACCCGATTTCCATCCATTTAAATCGGGTTTTTCATCCATTTAAAAAACCGGGTTAAACGGGTGATGGATGATCCATCACCCATTTTCATCCTTAGTCCAAAAGTCAGTTGACGAGGTTAATAAGCGCGGCATGTGGCATTTAATGAAGACGTCAAATGTCACGATCTCGTGAGCTGACTTTGTACTTTGATTTATATATTAGTTATATGATTTAGATTAAAAAAATTCTCCACCATTACAATAAGAAATAAATTGGGCAAAGTGTAACTAATCATAGGAACCATAAAAAGTGGACAACCACAAACGTAGAAAGTCCCAAAAGTGACCTGGTCCCACTACCACGTCGTGCACGTGTCACAAATACGAACAGAATTACAGACGCGGCCTAATTTATAGTGGGAAAGAGCACTTCAAACATTATATAAATCTATTTAATACTTTTTTTTTTCTTAAAGGTGAAACAATTTCATATTTAGATCAAGTAAAACTATTATAAATTCTAATTCTTTCATGTGAAACAAGAGATCTATATTTCCTACTTTTCAAAAATTTGTTTTACATAATCATGTTGTGTCTTTCATTTCCGGTATTACTAGGCACAAGGTAGCATCTCTTACGTACATTATTACCTTTCATTCATGTTGATTTATTACCTTTACTAGTTTTTGGACCCGTGCATAATGCACGGGAAGTTTTTTTGTTTAATAAGAATGTCTATATACCAATTATTTTAAAAGCATATAATTAATTCTCTATACCAATTATATTGAAAGCATATACTCGATCAAAAAGATGCTTATATACTATCGGAAACTTAGATTCGAACCTCTAAAGTATATTAAGTTAAGAAGTTTTAAAAAGGGTAAATTGAAATATCAAATAATCTTACACATTTGTAAACAAAAACAAAACATTAGTGATGCTCTTTACACAAAAGATAAGCAGCGCTCATTTTATTTTAATTATAAAGGTGTTTAGCAAATTCATGACGCTCATAGGTTATGGAAGATTTTTTTTATATACTACATTAGTTGTAGCATTATTTTTAGGCCTGTCTGTTCGTAACTCTAAAGATGGCCATATAAGATCGGCCATGCATGGCCGAAAACTGGTATCGGGATATACAAATTCACATGCTATAGGGATTGGCCTTGACTTTTATTTATAGTTATTGCAAAACACACGACCAAGGAAAACGGCCCATTTTGAAACCCTATAAGAAATTTTGTTCCAGGTGATAGAGTGAGTGCCATACATGGTAATTTGGACAATACATGATTACTTACCATTTTCACTATCTTATGAGTCGGAGCAAAAATAACCTTTTATTGAAAATACTTAGGTTCCCAAACATGATGCTTTAGGAATAGATATGTGCTTTTTACTATAGCTGAATCATGTTGTGTCTTACATTTCCGGTATTACTAGGCATAAGGTAGCATCTCTTACTTACATTATTACCTTTCATTCATGTTGATTTATTACCTTTATTTCATTTGTATTGTCTTCATTTTAGATATTTTTTTGTCTAAGTCACATTTTGGTTTGATCTGATCTCCTTTCTTCTTCATCGTGTTTTGTCATAACAAGAGATGATATCAATATATGGTGATCACCCGATTGCAAAAGAATTTTACTTATAAAGACTTTTTGTTAAAGTCAATTAAACAAATACTAAAACAACACCAATCAAGAAATACTCGCTTGATTACTCCAACTCTAGTCATAATGTAACTAACGTGATCTAGTGAGATCATACTCACAAAATGTCAACTGTAGGCTGTAGCGACAACTAAGTGAGATAGCTAGAAATAAAGATTCGATACATTAAGTACTCTCAGCTTGTTAGTCTTTTTTTTTCCTTAGGGTTGGCAACTCCTAAAAAACAATGTCAACCAAAATGAAGTAATAAAATAGTACAACATTTAGATTAGCCATTTTTTGTCGAGTCCGTCTTGGGTGAAACATGTTACATTATAAGTGGTTAACATAAACTCAAATGTGCGAATAAAAAAGACAAGAAACGCGCCTCATTAAATGTCGACCAAATTAGATAGGATTTTACAAAATCTCACAAAAACTCGAAAAAGCAAAACCTAGCTCAACAATGGCTAAAACGAGAGTAAATTGGAGAAATCAGCTCAAATTTTCGAGAAAAACAGGATTCGATATCAGATGTAAGAGAGTCAAATGACTCCATAGACGAAGGAAAAGAATCAATAAACTCTAGAAATCGAGCTATTATACCATTCAATATAGAAGACAAAGAAACCATGCACAAATTTTATAGAAAAACTAGAAATTCGTATTTCAAAAGGTTTGATATAAGAACAACTAACTATGAATTGAATTACTTTAATTTGGATCCACAATATGTCGTCTTACCAAAAAAATTAATTAACAATTCTATAATCAGTTTAAATTATTGTTGACTAAACCTTTGTCATTTTATATTTAGCATCATTATAAGAACAACTTATGTCATTTGATTTTGTTTTAAGAAACAATGAATCGACTTATGTTATTTAAATGTAATTTTGTGTCATTTGTTAATGTTTTGGTATGAGTTTTAGTCATTATCGTATCATTAGAATAATCGTAGTGGTATCCACTATAAATGAATGACACAGACTCGTAGAAAAATGACATGGTTTAGACATTTGAGGACATAAGATTAAAGAAAAACGACAGTATAATAAATATATACGAAGAAACTAACTCCAACGACATACTCTTAACTAAAGAATAACACTGTACGCAAATGTTGCACTATAAATGACATAGACTACATATATAATGATTGTACTACTAATGACAACTCATCCATACTTCCATATTCCTTGAATTAATCCCAAAATAATGTCTCCAACATCACAATAAAACTCTCTTAAAAACTATTCCTAATCAATAGGGACGGGGCGGGGCGGAGCACGTGCGACATAGGCAACCGCACATGGCCACCAAAAATTTAGGGCCCCCATATACTATTTGTATATTAATAGATATTGACTCATTGTATAAAACATTTTTCATTATTGGTGTTGAACTTATATATCATATATGCACCGTCTTCATTGGAGAAATCTAATAGACATGTAACCGGATAGTAAACTAGTCCAAATATCACTCCATATCATCAAATTACGATTTTAGTTCCCTTAAATAACTCATAATTTAAGTAATCCAGCAATAATTTTAATACACTCCTAAATGAAAGATTGATGTCACTCCTCAAATATTTCAAAAGAATATTTTTTACAATTTTCATCCCTTGAACGAGGTTAGACACATTTTATTTATACTAATAACAAACTAAGTCATATACCGAAATAACTCCTATTGGGTTTAAACAAGCCCAACTTACCCACTACACCATATAAAATCCTTACCTTAAGGGTAATGGTAAAACCATGAGCCTATTAACTATTAAAATATATAGTATAAGATAAGATTGTAATACATTTCTATTCATTAGGCCAACTAATACAAAATATAAACTCTTATCTAGATGCAAATAAATTAAAGTCAAGAGAGACCAACATTAAAAAGGCAACTTATTAAAAGGGTGCCTTTGATTTTATATCAATGATGTTAATGTGTGATTATTTTTTTTTTATAATCCAAAATTTAAATTTTAAAATATATTTGTACTTTTAATGTATTAAGAAACGGACTAATAATATTATCATCATTGTATATGGCCTGCTTGGTAACTGAAACGCCCCTAAATATATGAATATTTTTATATTTTATACTATTAAATCAAAATTGGAATATGTTTGTACTTTTAATTTATTAATAAAGGGCCCAATACAATCTTAATTGTACATGGCTTTCTTGACAATTGAACTATACAATCTTAATTGTACGGGGCTAATCAATATTCATGATAATAATAACTATAATAATTATTGGTTGGGCTGGCAAAAGTTAACCCAACCCGATAACCTGACCTGAAACTGACCTGAAAATTCCGGGTTTGGGTTGAGATTTTCGACCTGAAATAAAAAATGGGTCGATCCAACCCGACCTGAAAATATAACGGGTTAGGTTTGGGTTGACTTTTTGAACCTGAAAATAACCTGAATAACCTGATTTAAAAGTCAGATTATTTTTAGGTCGGGTCAACCTAAAATTAACCCAGATTTTCATAACTTATACAACCTATCTTTTGTTATTCTTATTTGTATTAAGCCAAGCCCATTGCTTGGCAGGGCCGTTCCTGACATTTTATAGGCCCTGGGCGAAATAAAAAATTTGGGCCCTTTTAATCCAATATTTTTATCCACGTCTCATAAAAAAATTAGGCAGAATCCTAATGCCTAAAATATTGTAAAACCATAATATAGTAGACATACAAATATGTATAACATAATATAATAGGTTGAGCTGGAAGAATTTTTGTTTTAAAAAAAATACTCTTACCTTTAGTGATTTATACTCTTGTTTTCCTACTTCATAATGAGTATTTACTTTCTTCAATCTTTCGCTTAAAAAATACTAATCTTTTAATTAAGTTGTAGATCTAAATATTGTAGTTTGTTCTTCATAATAAAAAAAGCACAAAGGATATCAAAAGAAATTGAAGTCCTCTTGCAACTTTAATTTAACAACCAAATATTGCTCGCTAAATGGTTGAATCATGATATCATTATATAAATATCATTATATAAATATCATTATATATAATTTCAATTCATATCTGTAATCTGTATGCTCATGAATATTGTTCATTAGATGAATGTTTTCATGAATAAATTAATTATGCATTATATGTTTACATGAGAAAAAAATAGTACAATATAATTATTTTGTAAATTAAATCATAAATATATACACATTAGAAGTCACATAAATAATAATAAAAGAATCAGAGTATAAGAGAAACAAAATAATGAAATAATTAGCAAATAGCAAACATACCTACAACTTATTCAAATTAAAAGCTTCAAGAACATCACGCAAAAAAAATAAAAAAACACCAAATAGCATAAAGCAAGCACCATGAAAAGAATAATAGAGTGAAAATATAATATAAAAAGCATTAAATTACCTGGTATAGTTGCAACTTACAAGCACTAGATAAGGCATTGTCTATTATCGTATGCAAGAAAACAATCATCTAAAATTGAAATTTTAACCTCAAACCCCATAATTTTTTTTGAGAATAATCATAGAGAAAACACAAGAACAAAACTACTGTAATAAAAGAACTTAATAGAAGTATGCTGTAGAGTAATGGAAGAAACGCAACAAAAAATTGACTTTTTCTTTGGAAATATATGTAGTTTTGGAAGTTCTAGAGATTGTCTTGGATAGTGTATTAATATGGAAGTTTCAAAGCAGTAATTAATTGTAATGCGGAGCAGATTTTGGAATTGTGAATATCTAAAAATTATTGCTTTTCTGATTTTATGCTTTAGTGTAACTGTGTAAGCAGAATTTTGGGCCCCTTAAGCTCACGGACCCTGGGCAATAGCCCCTCTAGCCCATGCCCAGGAACGGGCCTGTTGCTTGGATCACCTAAATTTCATTTCTGGTCATTAACCCATACGTTCATAACTTAGCTTGTATAGTTGAATTTCATTTCAGGTCATTTTGGGTTGGTTTCAGGTCAAGCCGAAATCGGTAAGGTTGGGTTTGGGTTAAGATTTTCGACCTGAAATTAGAATCAGATTCGATACATTAAGTACTCTCAGCTTGTTAGTCTTTTTTTTTTCTTAGGGTTGGCAACTCCTAAAAACAATGTCAACCAAAATGAGGTAATAAAATAGTATAATATTTAGATTTGCCATTTGGCGAGTCCGTCTTCGGTGAAACCAGTTATATTATAAGTGTGTCACATAGACTCATATGTGCGAATAAAAAATACAAGAATTTTGCTTCATTAGATGTCAACCAAATCAGATAGAATATTACCAAAATCGCACAAAAACCTCGAAAAAGCAAAACCTAGCTCAACAATAACTAAAAAACGAGAGTAAATTGGAAAAATCACAAAACCTGAAATTGACCCAACCCGACCTGATTGCCAGCCCTAAATTTATTGGTACTCAAAACCCATAACCAATTCTAACTCCAATGTATAAGTCCCAATAGCATCTTACCGTCACATGGAGATAAAGAATTCTAACTCCAATCCCACACACTCTAAACAAAGAGTTGGAACTTGTATGATCTAAGTTTTGTGATGTAAAGAAGAAGAGTTGCAGTAGTCTTTATAACTCTAGCATTATATAAGAATATTAAAAAAATTCTCCACCATTACAATATATAAGAATCAGTTTTTTTTTACCAAATACCCCCTACAAATCACAAAATTCCCGGAAAGCATCTGAGCCGCACCGCACTTCCACGGCCTCGCCGGTCTACCTGAACCAGCCAGAATACGCCGATAAGGCGGGAATGCAGGTGTGAGAGAGGAGAGGGTGTCGGGGGAGGGGGGGGGGCTGTGGTTGGCGAGGGGAGGGGGGGGTGGGGGGCTGCGGCGGAGGGGGAGGGGGAGGGTGGTCAGGGGCGGGGGGGGGGTGGGGGGGGCTGACCGGTGCAAGGGAGGGGGGAGGGGGTGGGTTAGGGTTTAGATTAGATTTTAGGGATTAGGGTTTAGATTTTAGATTTTAGGGTTAGGGGTTAATAATGGCAATATCGTAAATTCTAGTTTTAGATAGGGTTTAGATTTTAGGTATTGTTTTCATTTTAGATATTTTTTTTGTCTAAGTCACATTTGGTTTAATCTGATCTCCTTTCTTCTTTATCGTGTTTTGTAATAACTAGACATGATATCAATATATGGTGATCACCCAATTCCAAAAGAATTTTACTTAGTATAAACTAAAGACTTTTTGTTAAAGTAAATTAAACAAATACTAAAACAACACCTATCAAGAAACAATCGCTTGATTACTCCAACTCTAGTCTTTATGTAACTAACGTGATCTAGTGAGATCATACACACAAAATGTCAACTGTAGGCTGTAGCGACAACTAAGTCAAATAGCTAGAAATAAAGATTCGATACATTAAGTACTCTCAGCTTGTTAGTCTTTTTTTTTCTTAGGGTTGGCAACTCCTAAAAACAATGTCAACCAAAATGAGGTAATAAAATAGTACAATATTTGGATTTGCCATTTGGCGAGTCCGTCTTCGGTGAAACCAGTTATATTATAAGTGTGTCACATAGACTCATATGTGCGAATAAAAAATACAAGAATTTTGCTTCATTAGATGTCAACCAAATCAGATAGAATATTACCAAAATCGCAAAAAAAACTCAAAAAAGCAAAACCTAGCTCAACAATAGCTAAAAAACGAGAGTAAATTGGAAAAATCAGGTCAAATTTTCGAGAAAAACTGCGTTCGGTATCAGAACTAAGAGAGTCAAATGATTCCATAAACGAAGGAACAAAATTAAAAAACTCTATAAATCGAGCAATTGCACCATTCAATATAGAAGACGAAGAAACTATGCACAAATTTCTTTGGAAAACTAGAAATTCAAGTCTCAAAAGGTTAGATATAAGAACAAATAACTATGAATTGAATTTTTTAATTTAGATCCACAAACTGTCGTGGTACCAAAAAAATGAATTAATAATTCTTTAATCAGTTCAAATCATTGTTGACTAAACCTTTGTCATAACTAGACATGATATCAATATATGGTGATCATTTGTACATTGTTTTCTTCCCTAGTCACGACTGCACTTACTGCATGGTCTGAGACGACAAGATACAACTGAAGAACCTCACCCTCTTTAGGCTTAGAAAGTACCGGTGGAGTCGTCAAATATTCTTTCAATCGACGTAATGCTTCCTCATGGTCCGCTGTCCACTCAAACCTTTAGTTATTTCTTAACACATCATAGAACAACCTGTATTTCTCAGAAGATTTGGAGATAAGGCGATTTAAAGCAGCTACTTTACCTGTTAGTCTTTGGACGTCTTTCACACATTTTGGGGATTCCAAGTCCACAATTACTTTAATTTGTTCAAGACTTGCCTCTATTCCTCTCTCTGCTACCAAATAACCCAAAAAATTCCCTGCTGACAAGCCAAATGTACACTTTGTCGGATTCAACTCCATCTGATACTCCTTGAGGATGTCGAATGTCTTCTTCAAATGGGCTATGTGATCTTCAGTCTTCAACGATTTAACTATCATATCATCAATGTATACTTCCATAGTGTCCCCAATCAAGTCTTTGAACATCATATTGACTAGCCTTTGATACGTTACCCCTGCATTCTTAAGCCCAAATGGCATGACTTTGTAACAGTATACTCCTCTTTCAGTTATGAAGTCTGTCTTCTCTTGATCATCTGGGTGGATCTGGATTTAATGATAAACACTGAAGGCGTCTAAAAAGGTCACCGTCTGGTGCCCAGCTGTAGCGTCGACTAGCGCATCTATATGAGGCAATGGAAACGAGTCTTTTGGGCATGCCTTATCTAAATCAGTAAAGTCAACACACACTCTCCATTTCCCATTCTTCTTGGAAACCACCACGACATTTGACTTTCCAAAAGGTTATTGACTTCCTCATTGATTACTTTGTTCCTTTCTAAAGCAAACTTGCTCCATTTCAGCTTTATTGGTTTGTACTTTGGGTCTATGCTTAACCTATATATGAGTCATGACTTCAAGACTGATACCTACCATGTCCTCGTGACTCCAAGCAAAACAATCAATGTGACTCTTCAAAAATTCAACTAATGCAACACGTACCTCCGGATTTAAGCATTTACGGTCTTTACCACTTTATCCGGTTGTAATGGGTCTAGGATGACATCCTCTACCTCGAATAATTCTTTCCTTGCCCCCGTCACCTGACCACACTGTAATTGCTATACTGACGACGGTTGACCTCGCGATGGTTTTAGTGCCTCCATATAACATTCCTTAGCCAACCTCTGGTCGGCTTTGATTTCTTAGACTCCCCACATTGTTGGGAACTTCACCATTTGATGTACTGTCAATGGTACTGCTCTGATCTTGTGTATCCATGATGTACGTAAAATCATGTTATAAGCAGACAATTCATGCACTACATCAAATTTAACCTGGATATTTACCCCCTTGGGCATATACTGGTAGGTAGATGATTCCTATCGTCTCGCGTGATTCGCCGCTCAACCCAACTAGGGTAGTTGTCTTCCTGGTTATACTCTCTTCAGTTATGTCCATGCCTTTCAAAGTTTTGGTGGTGACGATGTTAGCACTGCTTCCATTGTCAACCAGGATCCTCTTGACCAGGCAGTTGCTTACCGTTAATAAGACCACTAAGCCATCACGCTGCTCTTCATCTTCATCAATCTCTGAGTCATCAAAGGTTATCAAGTGGAAACGCCAACTGTCTTCTTCGCCTCTCACAAATCTAACTGCCTTGGGTTTCCCCTTTGCTTCTCTAATTCGTCGTTTGGCAGCTGAGTAGGTCAGTCCACACATATCCGATCCTCCTGTTAAGAAATTTATTACCTTTGTCAGAACCGGTGATTGAGGACGATCATCGCCTTCCTTTCCAGGTTTTGCGCCAATCATGACCTTGGTCTTCTCGGTCAGTATATCCTTCAAGTACCCATTTCGGAGAAGATATGCTACTTCTTTCCTCAACGCTATGCACTCATCCGTCGTATGCCCAATGTCCCCATGGAACTCACACCATTTACTTGGATCCTTCTTGCCATTAGGCTTGTCCGGCTTCTTAGGCCACCTAGCTTTGTTCCCAAAGTTTTCCAGACGGTCCACTAGCCTTTTTACCCCTACACTGAAGCTGTACTCGCTAATTCTCGGGGGCAAATATGGGTCTTCTTTCCAACTCACGGCGTTTGTCCTGGAACCTTCTCCTTCTGGCCTAGAATACGACTTAGGTCTTTCATCTCTGCGTCTTTGAGGGTAAACTTTTTGACTGTAGTCGGTATTCCTTTTGTTCGCTTATAGGTCTTCCTCCAGCCTTACATATGACAGAGCCCTGGTTTGTACGTCTTCAAAAGTGGCATGATGATACTTGGTAAGTTCTCTGTACAGTTCTAAATCGGTCGGGAGGCCTCTGCGGAGGATGTCCGGAGTGACGATTTCCATCTTTTCCCTTGGCTTCTGAAGGATTCGGTAGTAACTTCCTGCTTTATGCAAATTGAATGTTAAAAAGATCAACCAATTCTGTAAAGGTGCCTATCCTCCCGTTAGGTAAATTGATGAACTAATGGAGTGTTGGTCCAGTCAAGATCGTTCCAATTCCCTTACACAGACATGCCTATCTCAGTTCATTGAGGATTGGTGCCATCATCATTCTTTATTTGTATTGATTAATTACGTTCCGTCATATGACTTGATTGGAGGAACTGAGCACTTCTTCGGAATTTCCATCGATGCGACATGGTCGGTAAATGGCGATTCAGCATAACTTTCTGGTGCTGCCTTCTTCATCGTTGGCAGAACTCGTGGGATCTTGGAAATCATTGCTTATACCTGCGGCAACTCCCTCTGGAGAAGATCTACCGGCCCCACTTGTTCGAAGGCTCCATTGCTTGGGGTTGCATCATCCCTGCAAAATAAGGGTTAGAAACATAACTCAAATTTTGATTACTTACGTCATGGCCATCTTGCATGTGATGGAATATTGGCGTGTTGTGGAAGGAATTTACTCCATCTGCCATTGGTGTGATGACCCTTGTCGTCACAGTTAACATAGGTTGTGAGTTGAACAGAAACCCTATCGACGGAATCACTGCCGTTAAAGATGGTTGACAAAAAGCGCCACCTATAGAGCCTCGAGTCTGGAAAAGTGACGTTGGTGCCATTGTATTTGATTGAGTTGGTCTCATCCAGATTGGCAAACTAATCCCGACTGTTGACGACAGTGGGGGGATCTACCTATGATTCACACTTGAGAGGATAGGCGCTGCTCGTGATGCGTGAAAGTCATCGGTCTTGAAAGTTGCGAAGAAAACATCTGACTTGCTAGTGTCCATGTCATACTTAATGGCATTGACGTTCTTGGGAGGGGAGTCTCATTAACGATATTCCCCTGCCCCAACTCCAAGGACAAAATTAATCCTATAGGGACTTTATGAGCCCGTGTCGTCATTAGTGTTGACATGGTTCCCATGTCGAGCTGTGTTGCGACACTAGAAAAATCTCTAGGCGTATGACGTCCTCCAGTAGCGATCGAGACTGCTGACGACACTTGTGAGCGCAAAGCGTCATTCTTTCATTGTAATAGTGTTAACTTTTCGTTCATGGCTTCGGCCACCTGAGTGATACGGGGCTCGACGTCTTGCATTGAAAAAGATTGGTTACCAGACACCGTCAAGGCTCTTTAACCGATTTATCACTCTAACCCTCTGGAACTGGTTTTGGCTAAAGGCCCCACGTCGGGCGCCAAATTGTTTAACTGAATTTTAGGAGAAGACAAACAATCAAGAATTTGTATGAAGTCTCTAACCAAATCAAGAGTTCTATAGATTGAATGTAATAATCTTGAGTATTGCTTATGATTGTATATGAGAACGTTGTACATGTTTTTACCTTTTTCTGTTTTGTAGACATTCTCACAATATGTAACGTCTATTTCTTTAGCCGTTGTCCTAAGATTAATCCTCTCATAATTACTCCTAATTACTCCTAGTTACTAACTCACTTTATTGCTCCTTGTTTCACGCCTTCTGATGACAATTCGGTCTGTTGGGCATGCTTCTAGCACAAGCATTTTGGGCTTGCTTTCCCGCTCAAAATTCCAGCTAAACAGTGGTTCAGGTGGCAAAATAAGTCAACATAGTAGCCAAAATGGGGGGGTTTCGGTGGCCTAGACAAGGGGGCGTCCATTTAAATGTTGATTCAGAGCCAGGTCATGAGGTGATTAAGCCATACCATGTTGCTTGGCCCGAGCAATCCCATCTTCACCATAATCAATAACCCGAGAGAAATTGTGATGTTTTGCCTCACACAGGCGATGAACCCAACATTAATAAGTTGGTCATGAGCCCAACATTAATAATTATACTTTCTCCAAGGTACTAGATGCATTCCTTGTTGCTTTATTTTGAATTGTTATGCTGATATTATAAATTCCACTAGTAACACTTTGCAAGTATTTGATTAGGGTTGGAGTGAATGTGCTTTGGCAATTGAAAAAAACAAAGAAGTCCAAATTGTGGCAAATGGAGAGGATGAAGAAACATATGCATCAGAAGTGATGCGCATACATAATGTTCATTTGACGAATGATCTTCGTCGAGTCAAGGTTATTAAAGATTTAGTGGCGTCTGCACCTTTGCCATGTCCTACGGATGAATTCGCTTATGTTTGTCAGGCTAAGCGTAGTTTTGTTCCGTGGCCAATTCACTTGATTTTTCCAAATACACAGGTAAATCAAATACTTCTCCAATTTATTATTCTAATAAAATATTGCTTAAGAAAACTATAAGACATGCTCACTTCTCAAATTCATCTCACTTGCTCTATATGACCTATTGCTTTTCCGTTATTTACTTTGGAGTGATATAATCGGTGATAGCAGTTATTGAAGCAAATTAAGAGGTAAGAATATTGGACTTGATGCATCACACGTAGCAGCTCATTACAAACTGCTACCACAGCACGGAGCTCATGACTTAATTCTTAGATTTATTGAGTTTCACACGTAGCAGCTCATTAGGAATTACAACAATAGTAGGTAACAATCATTATATGAAGATACACATATACAGCTGTCTGACTTGTTGTGAACCAAGTGTATGAACTTGTTGAATTTTCTAATTCATACACAAAAGCAGGTCATAGACCTACTGTGAACCATGTGTATGCATTAGTTGCTCTCTGTATACCCATACAAGTTCATACATACTATTTTCCATACTTTGACAAATTCTTCTTTTCTTATTTATTATTAAGGCCGATAAACAAGTGACAAAATCATATGCCACTCCATCCCCGTAAATGCCATCATCATAAGCATCAAAGACTCGAAAGTTCACAATCACTAATAAGGATCTTGCCCAGTTGACAACTAGTTATTTGCAAAAGTTCAAGACTCAAGCCATGAAAATGAAATCAAATGGTTATAGCATATCTGTTACAATACCAACAACTGTGTATGGTCATGAGCGGACGATTACCATTGATTATAAGGACATGCTTGATTGGTGCTTCCAAAGGGAGATTGGAGTGACTCATTTGTCCATTTTCATGAAGTAAGTTAAGTTGTGTTTTCAGGTTTCCTTTCCCAATTTCTTTACAGTTTAGATTTTGATGAAGTAAGTTAAATTGTGTTTTTAGGTTTTCTTTCTCAATTTCATTACAGTATAGTATTTTCATGACTTAAGTTAAGGTGTGTTTTTAGCTTTTCTTTCCAATTCTCATTACAGTATAGTATTTAAATTGATGTGCAAGATACTTAAGCGAAAAGTGTCAACAAGATAGTGTATCTGGGATGTATGGATTTTGTGATCTAAATTATTTACCTCATTTGGCACGAATAAATGAAGAAGAGAGAACCGACTATCTAGCTCATATTTTTGGCCAAAACAAAGGGAAGAATGTTAATCAACTATTCTTTGCACCTCATCATGACAAGCAAGTAAGATTATTAAATTAATTATGCTATTCACCTATTTATGATAAAGATATTAAGTGGCTATCCTTTTAGTAGAATTGTGGTATGTGCAGTCGAGATTGGATGCTAGTGATCACCAGTCCGTGGAATGGAGTAGTATTTTGGCTTGATCCTGCTCGAACAGAAAATGATATTTGTGAATTTCGTCAAAGGACGATAAATGAGTATGTAGTTATGTACTTAAAATGGTTTACATATATTTGACTCATAATATCAAATTAACTATCTAATTTTCCTTGACAATTTATTAGTGGAAGTATAAAATTTAGCCACACATTTCGAATGGACATCAAGAAAACAAAAATGAATCCGGCAATTAAGTGGAAAAAAACTGAGATATATTATGGCCATGTGCTTTTGGACTTATTTTTAGTTTAGTTCAGTTCAGTTCAGTTCGATCAGTTCAGTTCAGTTCAATTTAGTACAGTTCAGTTCATTTCAGGTTAGTTCAGTTCAGTTACTCTCTGCATTTCAGCTTCTCTCAGTTTAGTTCAGTTCAGTTCATTTTCTCTCTGTCCAAAAGAATGGGGCCTATGTCATTCTTATATTTTATTATTTTTATGCAATATATTCAAGCTTATTAAACCTAATATATATAAGATGACTAATTGTATCGTTGCCTCAATGAATAAGTGTCCTCGAGAACACCAAGAATCTCACGACTGTGGATATTATGTGTGTTGGTATATGCTCGAGACGGTAGAGATAAGGGGACAAGCAATTCCTGATAATGTATCATTATTCCTTAAAAACATCACATCACTTAGCAAAATTTTTGTAAATTAAAGTACTTGTAGTTACGAGAAAATCATACTTATTAATGCAATAGCTAGCAAGATTGACAACATACAACATAATGCCATAGGAATCATTTTATAAAAACTCCTTCCTAAATCTTCCTGTACAATGTTGCGGCTTTTTTTTATAAATGCCTCCTCAACATTTTGTGTAGTACTCTTTGTAGAACACTCCATGAATATCAATTCATGTTCCTGCTCACCTTCTTTTGTGCTAACTGCCCTCCTATGATCACATTTATCAAGAGAAAGTGCACTTAATTTAGATAGCCACAATGTGAACCAAATGCTTCCAAGAGAGTAGAACACAGAAGGCCAACAAAACTTAGTAGCATATTTTGTACAACTTGTATGGTAATTATCATAATTAAATGTTTTATGTTTTGCAGTACTTCGACGGAGTTCAAAGTGAATTTTCTCAAAATAACCTTGATGAGCTGAGAGACTTGTGGATCAAATATGTGGATGAATATAAACAAGGGGATGAAGAAAATTTTGAAGATAATGTCGACTTTGATTAGGATCTATATTTTATTTTTGAGGAGGATTAAGGAGGTAATAAGTTGGAACAAATAGTTAATTGAATTTTTGTGGCAACAAGGTGTAGAGGTTTTTGATGCACATCGCTAAGAAAAGTTCAATTTGAGGGCAATGTTATTCTGCACTATTCAAGATTAACCAGCCTATGGAAATCTTTCAAGGTATATCGTGAAAGGGAAGGCACCTTGTCCCTTATGCGAAGATGGTTTCAAGGGAAGACGGTTAAAAGCATAAAAAAGAATGTTCTTTTCTAAAATTATTTGCACTTCTTTCTCCTACATTCCACATGTGTACATTGCTAATTTGTTGACATTGGCTTTCAAACCTGAAGTATCCGAAAACAGCTTTAAAGCTTGGAGTAGCAGATCTATAGATGAATACTCCCCTTTATGATATAATATGAGATCATCTACAAAAAACCCATATGTGTAAGTTGCATTTCTTTACATCTTGGATGGTATTGGAATTGATCTAGCTCACATAACTTATAAAGAATGCGAGAAAGATATTCCATACAAACTATAAAAAGTAGAGGTAACATTGGGTCTCCCTGTCTCAACCCACTAGTAGCCTTGAAATAGCCCTCCATGCTTCCATTTATCATGAGTGAAAACATAGGGGTTGTAACACAGTGCATCACCATATTTGTAAACTATTATGGGAACCCTAAATGAAGCAGCATCTCTTGCAAAAACTCCTAATTCACAGTATCATATGCCTTCTGGAGATCAATTTCAGAAGACATAGGTTTAACCTTTTTCCTTCCATAGTGCTTAACTAGGTCCTGGATGACCATTATATTGTGCACTATAAATCTACCATAGTAGCATCTGGTTTATTCTAGAGAAGCAGATTGCCTTTTAGGTAACTACGGGTACCAGTATGTGCTAAGAGGATTTCATAAGCCTGGAGCTATTGCATGGAAGCAGCTATGTTGGAGCAAAGTATGTGGTGGATTGGGATTCAGAGATGTGGTGGCTTGGAATATTGCTTGTTTAGGCAAGTATGTTTGGGCTATTTCTTCAAAGCAAGATAATGTATGGATCAGATCTGTAACACTCCGTCCGATTATAGACATAAATTAAAGAAAATTTAACAACTTACTGAAGGAGAGACGATATCGGAAATATCGTCAAGACGGCGATGTCACTCTAACAAAGGTTAAATTAAACTATATAAAATTAAAACCCAATTAAGATGATCCAAAATATCCATAAGGAGGCAAAACAACCTCATAAACCCAATGAGATAACTATAAATAAAACGTCTTAAACAAAATTCCTAAATAACCTTTCTCTCATTTCCCATAACACGAAAAATCACCTACAAAATATATCAACAAACATCCACAATCAGTGGGGAGTAACTAACAGCTCTCCCAGCCCAATTAGGATCCATATAAGAATTATAAAAGCCTTAATAATTAAGTCACACAAAAACATCTCAATAGTAAACTTCAGATAATCAAATAAATCACTTAAACAAAGATAATATATACAACATGCTTAATATTCAACACGCTTAATATAAATAGAGTAAAGATAACAAAATAAACAAAATGGGTAAATAACTTATATATATAAACTCAAGTATCAACAACATAAACCATCAAGGTTTAAAATAATAAAATAATATAATTAGTTTGAGAGAGAGAGTTGAACGCTAGTGGACAACCCACTTCCTATGGTAATGTGAGACAACCTCCAGACAGCCTATGAGTTACGTTCCCTACTGCCTGTGTCTAAGAATGGCCATACTCCCGATGCGGTGTAGGATTACGTCCCCACCGACCTCTCGGACGACAACAAAACCAAGGAATACCTAGGATTACGTCCTATGGTTTGCATGTTCTTCACCTCGGGATTACGTCCCTCCGGATAATCTTGCTCTCAAACAATAATAATAATTAAAATAATAATCAATCATCAAACTACACGGATGCCCTTAAGGACTTACACCAAATCAGCAGAAATCTAGGATCGTAACCCAAGAATTTCAAATTAAATAAAATTCTTCTCAAAATAATAATATAATGAAGAGTAATACTTTAACTCATCATAAAACTAAAAATAAAAGAAACATTTTAAAAACTTAAAAACATTTACAAGAACAACTACATGCATACCCGAATGATCCAACTACAAAAACTAAGCAAAAGAACAAATTACATAACCAAATAATTGAACCAATAATAACAAAACGTCTAGTACGCAACCAATACCATCCCACAATACACATGAACATTAAGCAGGGAAGGCCGACAAATAAGAACAACAAATGCTATACTAGCAGCAACAAATGCTAGACAAGCAGGCAAAGAAGCCGAGTAAGAGCAATAACACAACCACTTGTATAACAACACTAACAACATTTAAGCACCACAACTGTAGCAGCATTGTATAAGAGCAATACAACAAATATGAGTAAAATATTATGGCCACAAAACCATCCTTTAACAAACCAAACTTATTCATACCTCCATTCTTACCCAAATTCATACTCACGTTTCAAAAATTATGCTCTAACATATGCTACAAACCATTATAATCATGTTAACCAAATAAACCAAGGATTTTCATGAGAAAACATACTCCACGTAAGTCAGCTTGAAAAAAAGAAAATATACATAAAAGAAATATCATAGCTCTATATAAGCATAACAACCCAAAAATTCAAGTTTACAAGTTACAATAATCATATAACTCAACATATAGATAATCCCACCCAAATTCCTAAGATAATACTAACCCCCAACATAACTATTAAAACGAATATAATTCCTATACGAATACTAATCGATCTAGGAGAACCGCTAGTTACCTTTGAAGACCTCCAATTGTTTGCATTCCCATTACATACTGCTCTGATCCGACCACGATTCCTGATGATCCAAAACTAGATGCCAAATCACACCGGTCACAGTGAAGGTCCAGATGTCCTCAACATGCTGTCCAAATTTTAGAACGATCCAACGATTAGATCTCCGGTGATAGCCATTTTCGTGAAGATGTGACAGGGAAATCCGAGATGAACTTTTCTATTCTTTTTCTCTCTTCAAATGGTCGAATAAAATGGGGAGGAAATGTGACTGAATTTTTGCTGTTACAAACAGCTCCAAAGGTGATTGAAAAGAGGAGTAAAAAGGGAGGTTACACTAGCTCGTAATAAGGGATTTAATTGACATTAAAAAGGGGGGTTATAAAGGGGGTTACAAGAGGACCAAAAGTCACCTCTCATACTTTAAAAGTCTGAATTTTTTGGGACAAGGGGTATAAGTTCCACTATTTAAAAATTGTTACGACGGTCCAAGCGCGCTAGAACGATAAAATAAAAATACTAACTCAAACGCGTAATTTAAATACTAGAATAAAAAGTATATAATTTCTATTTAAATAAATTATATAAATATAACATTTTAAAAGTTGAAAAAACAAATAATATAATATATAATATTTTTTTTAAGAAGTAAAATATTATAATTTTAACAGAAAATAATAATTAAGGGAAAATGACTCGAATAAAAATATTAGCGAAAAATCGTGGTGTTACAAACACTCCCCCTTAAGAAAGTTTCGTCCTCGAAACTTGAAACAACACGAAAATACACTATACGACGACTACATATAACTTTCTTTCGGGCATCTGACAGTCTAAAGTCGTATCACCTTATCAAAAATAACCTAAGGTCCACTAACAAGTAGTCAGGGAAGTCAGGATCGAATCCACAGGGAGAAAGTTATACTATCGTATCTGAATTCTAATATTATACTAACTAAATCAGTTGAAAATGGGTGTGTGACTAAACTAATAAGCAAATGACAGAACTAAGTATGAAGGTAAGAATCAATTAATAAAGAACTAGGACTATGGATCACTATGCATACAATTTGGGAAATCAGAGACGAATAATAACCACCCAATAAGTCAATTTATCTAGGGCACATGTAATTTCTCTCGAACATTACCTCCCTCAAAGATCACCTAGCCGCTCTCGCATGGTCAAGGATCACTATGCCTAATGATTGAAAGCCTATACGAAATCTCTCCTCTCGAAGCAGATTCAATATTACGATAATAGAAATATAAATCAGGCCTAATTCATAAATCTAGCATGAACGATTCAATCACAGGAAACAATTGAAATAAAGGGTAATTATACTAATCTATCAATCCCTCATTGCATACATAGATCCCCACAATCCTAGAATTAGAACTACTCACTCATGCTTGAGAAAACAATAACAAAATCAATGTAAAAATTCATACTTTCAACTATTGCAAATAATTAAGAAATCAATCCAATCAATAATAGAGAAAACAAACAATAATGGAGAAAACAAACAATAATGGAGAAAACAAGGAAGAAGATTACCAAATAAAAGAACTATATTGAACTTGCAAGCAATCCAAAGGTTTGATCTTGAATCCACAATGAAAAGTAGTAACTAGGGTTCTTGAGAGAAACTATGCGAATTAATGACTAAAAACCAAGATGAATAGTAATATTCTGATTTTGCTATTTATACTAATCCTAAAACAACTAGGAAAAGTCTTAGAGAAATAGTCCGAAAATCATTAAAAAACGCGTGTCTGATAAGTCGCCCGATCGGGCCACATCTGCCCGACCAAATCGGGCTCAACGCAGTAGCAGAGCTCCAAAAAACGACTTCGCCCGATGAAATCGGGCCGACACGCCCGATGCAATCGGGCGGCCCGCCTGTTCTAAGCATTGCGCCCAAAATATTGCTCAGTCACGCCCGACGGAATCGGGCCGAATCGCCCGATCGGGCGACTCACCGAACTAACGAACGGGCGATAGCGCCCGATCGGGCCCGCAACAACAACTGGTATGACACTTACCAGCGCCCGATCGGGCGTATCCTGCCCGATCACATCGGGTGCAGGTCCGGTTCTTCATTCTTGGCTCTAAATGCCAAGTCTTCAATTCTTCTTTGCTCAAGGATCCCGGAAAGTATCCTCGGGACTTTGAAACTCCGCATAGAACCTCTCCAGTCCAGTGTAATGGTCAAATAATAGTAGAAAATAGGGAGATGACTCCCTAAAACCTGCAATCAGACAAAGAACAGAAAACCACAACTAGATGGAGAAAGTTAGCATAAAATGGCTCCTAAGAGCACCATTGATACACATTTTAGCTCAAATATAGGGGGAAAAACACTATATAAAACCATAACATCAAACTCCCCCAAGCTAAACCTTTGCTTGTCCCCAAGCAAAGCACAACATGAATAAGAATAGGATTGCTTCACCCCTCAGATAGAAAATTTTAAACTCAATTATTTCCAACTCAAAATCGTTCAAGCAAGCAAAATTCAAGTTCAGTTGCTCAGATCACCTGACTACCAATCACTTAAGCAAACCATCAAATGCAGCTGCCCTACATATCATGCAAATCTTGAAAAGGTGCTCACCGAGGTGTCACTCCTCTCAATTTTGTGGCAGGCAAAATGTGTGCCCGGTCGCTCACCAAACCAACCATAATAGCCCTTCCCACTCACACTCTCATGTGTTTAGAAAGGTATAATATCGCCCATCCTAATCAGGTCGACTCAAATAACAAACTTAATCTTCAACTTTGGCATATTGACTCAGTATTATTCCAATAAACAATCAAACACGTGCTCAAAAGGTCTTTCTCAGGGTTGTAATGGGGCTCGGGTAAAGGTACGGAAATTATTTAGGGAATGTGATGGAAAAGCCAAGAAAGGGGAGCAAAAAATACTAGTATAACTAGGTGTGATCGAAACAACTCCCATGGCATCAACAACATAACCAAGATAATAACCAACTCTTGAAATTTCACGAACCAACCAATAATTGCACCTTTCAACATAATTTCCAATGCTTTGAAAGTTAATGAGTGAAGATCATAGAAATTTTTCAAATTTTTCACTATCATTTTTCACTTTATTTTTTTTTCTTTTTCTTTTCTTTGTACCAAAATATCATTATTTTCCAACCGCCCTACGGAATCAACCACACAATATGATATTAACTTAACAAATGCTCCCCCAAGCTAGGCTTGGGACAATAGTCATTGCAAAGGCTCAAGGTATGTAATGTGGCTTAATATAGATCAAAAAAGAAGTCATTAGGCTCAGCGGGGCTAGGGGGGAAAATAATTCATTAAACAACTCTGAGGCTTAAAAATTAAACAAATGAACGCCTCTATCACAACACATGTCCAAAGTCACCAGAAATCAACGAGTACAATGCCAAAGCCAGGATAAGAATGCTACGAGGAACTAACACACAAGAATATACCGGATATAGAGATAAATCCGAGGGCTAGAATGAATCCTCACAATCTAACCAATTCAAGCATGCAGTTAAAGTAAGCGCTTTATCAACAAAATCCACTCAAGATCAAGGCAATCAGAGATCACATCACAACATCCCAATCACAAATGCCCAACTATCCAGTATAATGAGTTAAATCGTTTTTTCAGAACAAAGTTCGGGGCACAGGGAAGCAATCAATCTATTCATATTCAACTCGTATTTTTGTGTTTATTTTTCAGCAATATTTCATTTTTTTTTTCAAAGCAATTAAACTAACTTAACTAACCTAAAAAGCAGTAAAAACAAAAAGAAAAACAATACTAATACTTACAGAAGTTCTCCACCAAGCTGAACTTGGCAATGGCCTCATTGCAACAAGGGAAAGGGAACGCATGGATATCAGTCATCCATGGAAAGGTCATCACCATCAGCATCCTCACCTCCGCCACCCCTACTACTGGACTCCGGCTGGCTGTAACTCGGGTTCCAAGTGTACCACGATGGGTGAGCATCTGTTTCTGCAATTATATGCAGTCTGCAGTAGTCATCGTACATGGGGTACATAGCTAGGTGTTGATCATTGGACAATGTATCAACACGCTGGCTAAGGCTCTGGAGAACTGCAGAGTTGACATCAACCCGCTGACCGATGCTCTGGATGGCGGTAGAGTTGGCAGTGATACCAGACTCCATCCGCTGGAGCATGCTCATCATTTCCTGAAAATCAAAAGAAGGAGGAGGAGGAGCAGAATATGGGGGAGGGGGAGCATTAGAAGTAGAGACAATATCATCAGAATGAGGGAGGCGGCGGTGAAAGGTGCGCTGGGGTATCTCAGGCATGGGGGGTGGGAAAGTCAGAACCAGCTATGGGAAGGTGGTAATGGGGCTGCCCAGGTCGGATTTTTGCTAAGGGACTAGGTAGCTCAATAGAGCGCCTCCCGTTGATGCGCCACTGATATTTATCCCCAGCCCTCTCTAACCAATGGAGACGATCTAGGAAAGCATAATCCATGAGGGTAGGTCCTATGGCTGGCTGGTAGCGAGACTCGTCAAAACCGGGGATTTTCCTAGTAAAAAGAGTGACCAACCCCCCATTGACAATGGCGCGAGAGGTCAAGGTACCGTCCGCTCGCCTCTTGGGATATGTGGTAGCTATACGCTCCATCTGGAGCGCAACATGGTGAGGGATGTTGTATTAAAATTGGTGGCGCGTCCCTCTAAGCATGTAGCTCCCTATTAAGTACAGTTCATTCCCCCTAATTAATTGTCCTTCCACCCTCCCAAATAGTGTCTGAGACATAAATCGGACCCAAATTTTAAAGATGGGTTGGTGGATGTATTTTCCCTTGCAATGTTGTAGGGTGAAGTAATTTCCATCACCGGTGATGGCAAAATAGGTGTCATGATGATGGTAGTTAGGGGGGTGCCCAATCTCCCCACCACATTGGACTCGAATAATTCGTGCAAATTCCGGTAGGGATAGGTGGAAATCCTGATTTAGCAGTCTAAAGGATACAAATGAGACGGGTCCAGTTCGGGGTTTGTTAACCTCAAGACTACTATAAAATTCATAGACAAGTACAGGATATGTATTAACATGCACGGAAATGAATGATTCCATCCCAATTATTTTCATGAAATCCTTGAATTCAGAGGCAATACCCAATTTATTCAAAAATTCAATATCAAGAAAGTGGGTAGAACTGACCTCGCGCCCTTTTAGGCGCTGAAAACTTTCACGTTGCTCCGGCGACGAAAAGATGATATCCGGAAAAGTCTCGTCCCGGGGGACCGGTGGTGGTGGTGGTTGAGACCCGGTGCCGGATCCACGACGCCTCCTCGAACTCATGTTGCTTGGAAAATGTAGAGATGGATGTCTCACTCACTCTAATGGTGGAAGGAAGGTGGAAGAGGATGGATGGGAGAGATGGGGTTAAAGAAAAATGAAGAGGATGGAGTGGGGAATTGGTAGGGGAAGATGAGAGGAGTGATTTTGTGAAGATAGAAGTAGCTTGGATGGAGGTCTCTAATGGTGGAGGGAGAATTTGGGGAAGAAGGTGAGAGTTTGGGGGTTAGGGCTTGAAGGAGAGAGAGAGAAAGAGATTGGGAGATGAATGAGAGAAGGGAGCGGAAATCCCGATTTAATGAGCCCGCGGTAGTCGGCCCGATCGGGCGAGGTGAGCCCGATGTCATCGGGCGAAATTCTTTCTTCAGGGCGCAAAATACTGTTACGGGCCCGATCGGGCGGCAGATTTTTTTCGTTCCAGGAACTGACGGAGTGCTGCCCGATCGGGCGTCTATGCCCGGTGTCGTCGGGCGGTTTGATTTTCGTTGACGGAAGACTGCATGATCGGGCGGCATGGCCCGATACAATCGGGCGCTTCTTTTTTTTTCTTTCAGCCCAAATTTCTTCGCGGGCCTGATCGGGCGTGATGCGCCCGGCGTCATCGGGCGGATGCCTAAACATGTTTTGCCTTAGAATTTTGCGATCCTTTCAATGGGAAAACGGACCAAGCTATTATGCGAAAAGTTCCTGCACACATATAGCCTCAAGATGATGATTAGTACTCTCTCACTCTCTTACCAAAACTACGAAACTAGAAAAACTAAAAACAAAACAAAAAAAAACAAAAAACAAAAAAAAACAAAAAACAAAAAAAAATGAAAAGGAAAGGGGAAGTCGGGTTGCCTCCCGAGTAGCGCTGGTTTATAAGGGTCCCGCACGACCATAATGCCGCATCCCTCAAACAGAAGGGGAAGGGGGTTGGAGGTATAATTCCTCCACATATCCAACAAGAGCTCCTGTATGATACAGCTTTAAGCGTTGGCCATTAACTTTGAATTTTTCACCTGTTGCATTCATCACCTCAATAGAACCAAACTTGTTAACATTAGTGATAGAAAATGGACCAGACCACCTAGACTTCAACTTACCAGGGAAAAGTTTTAATCTAGAGTTGTACAATAAGACCTTGTCACCAATTGAGAACTCTCTACTCAAAATTTTCTTATCATGCCATCTCTTAGTGCGCTCCTTGTAGAGACGCGAACTATCATAAGCATTCAGTCGGAGTTCATCAAGTTCATTAATCTGCAAAAGGCGTTGTTCTCCTGCTAACTTAGCATCAAAGTTCAGCTCCTTAACAGCCCAAAAAGCCTTGTACTCTAGCTCAACAGGTAAGTGACATACTTTTCCATAAACTAAACTGTAAGGGGTGGTGCCAATAGGGGTCTTAAAAGCAGTTCTGTAAGCCCATAAGGTGTCATCTAATTTGTCACTCCAATCCTTCCTAGATTTAGCTACCACCTTCTCTAAGATAGTCTTTATCTCACGATTAGACACTTCTACCTGCCCACTTGTCTGAGGGTGATAAGCTAGGCCAGTCCTATGGTAGACACCATACTTTTTAAGTAGAGCCTCGAAAGTGCGTTTGTGAAAATGAGATCCACCATCACTTATGACAACCCTTGGTACCCCAAACCTTAGAAAGATAATCTTTTTAAACATTTTCATAACGACTTTAGAGTCATTAGTTGGGAATGCAAGGGCTTCTACCCACTTAGACACATAATCAACAGCAACAAGGATAAAATTATTGCCCGATGAAAAGGGAAATGGGCCCATAAAATCAATACCCCAAACATCAAATAATTCAACTTCCAAAATAGGGGTTTGGGGCATCTCATGTCTACGGGAAATATTTCCCGTTCGTTGGCATGCATCACAGGACTTAACAAAGGTACTAGCATCATGAAATAAAGTAGGCCAGTAAAAACCAGATTGAAGTACCTTAGCAACGATTTTGGAGGGCCCAGCATGGCCTCCACATGGCAGGGAGTGGGAGTGCTTCAGAATGTCATGCACCTCCCGTTCTGGAATACATCGCCTATAGATGGTGTCAGCGCAAAGCTTGTACAGTAGGGGGTCGTCCCAAAAATACTTTTTAGCCTCATGGAGGAATTTCTTCCTCTGCTGGTAACTCAGCTCTGGGGGAGTCTGTCCACTCACACAGAAGTTGGCGAAATCGGCATACCACGGGGTGACGAAGTGATCGCGTAAGCTTATCATCGGGAAATGAGTCATCAATGGGTAGACCTTCTTCCATATCTTCATACTCGCAACTGGACGGGTGATCCGCCACTACATTTTCTCGCTCCCTTTTTATCTCTCGATCTCTAAATTGAATTCTTGGAGCAAAGAAAATCCACCGAATGAGTCTAGGCTTGGCCTCCTTTTTGGCTAGGAGGTACTTCAATGCAAGCATGGTCGGTATAAACAATGACCTTAGACCCCAAAGAAATAAGTCTTGAACTTGTCCGAGTGCATAGACCACGCCTAGAAGCTCTTTCTCAGTGGTGGCATAGTTAACTTGAGCTTCATCTAGTGTCTTACTAGCGTAGTATATTGCATGGAGGATGTTGTCCTTCCTCGACCAAGCACGGCTCCCACAAAGATAGTCGCTAGCATCACACATAATCTCGAATGGAAGGTTCCAATCCGGAGATCGAATGATAGGAGCAGTAATCAAAGCTTGCTTGATCCTGTTGAAAGATACAAGACAGTTATCAGTAAACAGGAACGGGGCATCCTTAAGGAGCAACTGAGTAAGTGGTTTAGCAATTTTAGAGAAATCCTTGATGAAGCGGCGATAAAACCCCGTATGACCAAGAAAGCCTCGCACCCCTTTTACATTCACAGGAGGGGGCAATTGCTCAATCACTTGAATTTTTGCTTTATCCACCTGGATGCCACGTTCAGAGATAATATGACCAAGTACCACTCCTTCAGTATCCATGAAGTGGCACTTCACCCAGTTCAGTACAAGATTGACATCTTCACACCTTTTCAAAACTTTAGCCAGATTTATCAAACATGCATCAAAATCAATTCCATACACGCTAAAGTCATCCATAAACACTTCCATAATGGACTCAATGAACTCAGAAAAAATGGCCATCATATAATGTTGGAAGGTGGCGGAGGCATTACATAATCCAAATGGCATCCTTCGATAGGCAAAGGTACCATAAGGGCAGGTAAAGGTGGTCTTCTCCTGGTCATCTGGGTGGATAGGGATTTGGAAGAAACCTGAATACCCATCTAGATAACAGAAATAAGAGTGACAAGCTAGCCTTTCCAACATTTGGTCAATGAAGGGGAGGGGAAAGTGATCCTTCTTGGTGGCAACATTTAATTTCCTATAGTCAATGCACATACGCCAACCAGTTACTACTCTTGTAGCAATTAATTCATTTTTTCATTTTTGACAACAGTAGTACCTCCCTTTTTAGGAACCACTTGAACTGGACTCACCCACTTAGAGTCAGCAATGGGGTAGATGATTCCAGTATCAAGCAATTTCATAACCTTTTTCTTAACCACTTCCTGCATATTGGGGTTCAAACGACGTTGGCCTTGTATACTAGGACGATGATCATCCTCTAAGTGAATTCTATGCATGCAGAAGTCAGGGCTTATGCCTTTCAAATCATCAATATTATATCCAATGGCTTGTTTATGTTTTCTCAAAACAGACAAAAGTTGAGACATTTGACCATCATTCAGTGAAGCACTAACAATCACATGATAATTTTCAGATTCATCCAGAAAAGCATAGCGCAGAGAAGGGGGAAGGGGTTTCAGTTCTAGTTTCTTTACCTCTACCGGTTGAGTATCATATACTAACCGTTCCGTGTCATGAGTGGTAATACCGTCAAACTCTTCACATGTAAGAACCGCTTCCCAGTTATCCACTGCAGCACTCAAGGGATTACCATCACCTGTAGAAGATGCAAAACAAAGCAAAGCCTCCAGAGGATCCCGCAGAAGGGATTGAGGCATGTCATCGTTAACTAGCACATCAATGACATCAATTCTATAACAGGCTTCCTCTAGCATGGGACTTTTTAAGGCATTGGTCAAACTAAAGGTCACCTTGTCATCTCCCACAGTCAAAGTTAATTTCCCATTCTTAACATCTATGACGCCCAAAGCAGTATGAAGGAATGGTCTCCCTAAAATAATTGGGATCCGAGTATCCTCTTCCATGTCAAGCACAACAAAATCCACGGGAATAAAAAATTTACCTACTCTCACGGGGACGTCCCTCTAGAATACCTAGGGGTATTTGATGAACGGTCGCCTATTTGAAGAGTAATATTGGTACATTTTAAATCTCCCATGTCAAGCTTTTTGCAAACAGTAAGGGGCATGACACTAACACTAGCACCCAAATCACATAAAGCCTTATCGATAAAAATGGTGCCAATGGTACAAGGGATAGAGAAACTCCCCGGGTCTTTCAATTTAGGTGGGGACTGGTTTTGCAAAAGAGCACTACATTCTTCAGTGAAAGCTACAGTCTCAATTTCATTAAAGGCTCTTTTCCTAGTCAGAATTTCCTTCAAAAATTTAGCATATGCAGGAACTTGAGTAATAAGTTCAGTAAAAGGGACAGTTACCTGCAGATGCTTCACTATCTCCAAAAACTTACCGAGTTGATGATCAAGCTTAGTCTTCAATAGTCTATTGGGGAACGGTACCTTGATCACAGGTGTGGTAGATGGAACTTTTTCAGCTACTGTCTGCTATAGCTACCTCCTTGAGGTAGTACGCAGCTATAGCTACCTTCCTATTATCTGGACATTGGATAGCATCGAATAGCTTCTCAAAGTCCCTAAACCAGTTCTCAAGCTTGTCAGGATCCCCTTTCCCATCATAAGAAGGCGGTTTACTATCACTAACCCTCTTAAACCAATCAACAGACTTCTTTTTCGAAGGGACTCTCCTAGCTAAATTCGTAGTCACTCGGACCAAATTCCTCAGCTGAGCATCAACTCTAGCGTTTCTATCGGCCATTGATCTGCCCAAGAAAAAAATTCGACTTAAAAATCGCTTATTGGACCCCAATATAGGTCAAAACTACTAAGCAAATGCCATGCTGACATTGAATTCTCAATTTCCTCTCTAAGGAGCTTTCATACTAACTCTCTTACTAGAGTAGTAGCTCAAAGCAAAACTAGCACTAATTTGTAGTCATACTACACCTTTGAGTCAAAACTGGAATCTATGCAAGTAGAAAATGCCAATCACGTTGCAATCAAACACTTAGTCACATAAAACACATCAAAAATGCTACTAGACCTTAGAACACTTACTAATCTAAGGCACATAAACACTTAGTGACTAATGCGATGCAGTGTACATATGCATATGCAATTCCCTTCCTTTTGCAATTCGACTTTGAAATACTTTTAAGTTCGAAAACTTTTGTAAAATAAAGGTAATATAACCTTTGGAGCTCTGGTAACCACTTTATAACACCCCCACGACTCCTCCTTATATATACTAGGATAAATTATGGGAGTTGTTATGCCACGCATGATAATACGTAAGGCTAATCAGAAAATACAGCGGAAGTCTTTTAAAATATACTGGAAATACTTTAATACAACTGAAATAAGAAAGTATGTAAATGAGTTACAAACTCGGAAACTATCCCATAATAGTCCCATCTTAAAAACAAGTCAAACCTTGACCCCTATGGTCAAGTAAAGTTAAACATATAATTCAAAATAACTTAAATACATAAGAAAGTACTCGTGTACTATAATTCCCATCCGGATGCTTATGATTCCCATGCACATCAAGAACTTATACCTGAAACTTCTCCTCTAAGCTCGCTCGTCAAATGGGTCATCACGGGGTTGTTGAGGAAAAACAACAACCAAAAGAAAACAAAGAAACACATACATCAGCAACGCTGAGTACATAACACTACGAAACTAATGCAAATAATGATGCATGCAATCCTCAAACAACTTCGGCTTGCTCTTCTTGTGACACTACATGCGACAAGCACATAACTGAACTTACTAAATACTTTCTTTTATTATTATTTGGCAATGAACGGGCACCGTCCTCCTCTTGGAATCATACGGGCTACTATTCTTTGTGTAAGAGATCCCACACCTCTTACTAAAGTTCCATGAACTTTAAATAACTTGACTCGAGAATTTTAAGCTTGTTAGTAATGAAAGAGGGTGAGAGTGAGCCTCTAGACTCAACATCTCAGAGATATAGAATACGAGTGACGCCTAGTCCACTCAAAGATCTTGATAATTGGAATTCCATAAACTTGCTCAATAAAATAAAAGCATTAGCATCGTCATGCTAAGCTATATGCAGGAGTGTAGTTTCACACTAACTCCCCCCTTATGTTCAATACTCATGGGGGATCCATCCCAAGAGTTTTATTGCCAAAGCCCATTATGTGAGACACGATCACAATAATAATACATCTAGCAAATAAATTAATTTCTTATCTTTCTTTAACAAGTGAATGCAGCAAATACCATAAATAACTCGATTCTAAATTCTTTGAGACCTTGCTCATCTTATTACTTTAATGACTCCATGAGTCCTTTCTTACTTTCTTAAGGATCTATGATCCAATCAATTGAGTCCTTGCTCAATGATTCAAATACTCGTGAGACCTTGCTCAATAACTTTAAAACTTGTGAGACCTAGCTCAACAAATATATAACTTCTATTGAGACCTTGCTCAATAAAACATATAACTGCTAATGAGACCTTGCTCAATAAAACATATAACTTCTAATGAGACCTTGCTCAATAAAACATATAACTTCTAATGAGACCTTGCTCAATAAAACATATAACTTCTAATGAGACCTTGCTCAATAAAATATTCTCATGCAAGCCCTAGCTTCAAGAATAACATTGAAGAACTTTAATCATGCTCAAAAGCAATAATCATCAATCACATGCTTTTCAAATATAGGAATAACTCAAAAGTTCCATTCCTAATCTCCTTTCTAAGTTCTCAACATGTACTCAAACAATTATAAGGCATAAGCCTCTCCTTACTCCTCATGCTCAATAAATAACCTTTAAACACTAAAGTCAAAGGTCAAGTGTATGTACCTTGATAACACACAAAAATCAACAATTAAAAGCTTCACTTGCTTCTACTATGCTTGAAACCTACCAAGAATAAAGTACTATCAATTAGTACTTGCCAACAACAATTCAAAGCTACTAATAAATAAAAATCAGCACTTTTAAAATACTAATAAAGCTGATTTTTCCTTAAAAATGCTTTAAAACTATCTTTAAGTCATAAACTTGAAAACCTTTACTAGTAGGCAAAACCCACTATAAACTAATACTTAAAACTCCATAAAAATCAATAATTTGTTACTTAATTACTGCTGTAAATTAATAAATAAATAATTACAGATTTTTTTTTTTTACATGTGGTTCGAAAAACCACAAAAATCTGGAAAACAACAACCAACCGGCAGCACCACCGGCCAGCACCAACGCCGCCAAGACGACCGGCCAAGACGCCACCACTATCGTGCCCAGGCGGTGGCCCACGCAGCCCACGTCGGGTTGGGCTGCCGCCACCACCGGCGTGCCGCAAAGTGGCCCACGTCGAGCCCAGCCGGCGCACCACCCTCCTTGGTGGCCGGAAAAAAAAACGAAGAGGAGAGAGACCCGAAAATGAAGAGGGAAAAAGAAAATAAAAATCAGAAAAGTTCAACCTTGTGCTTCCCTTTGATATTTGCAAGATCCTCTTACAATTTTCAAAACAAAAACTAGATTAAACTTGAAGATTTGAAGAAAAACTTGAGGAAGAAGAACTAGAGTTTGAGAGAGGAAGAAGAAGCTCTTCTTACTCTTCTTTGAAGAAAGTGGCTGGTGAAAAGATGGGAAACTTAGGGTTTCTTTTTTTTTTAGTGTGGTCTTTTGGGTAAAAGACCAAAATACCCTTACTCATCAAATTACCGAAATACATTTGATCACGAAATTGCCAAAATAATCTTCTCACTAATATTACTAACATACTTTCTTGAAAAGACTAAAATACTTCTCTGTGAAAATACTCAAATACTCTTTTGGTAAAATGACCAAAATACCCTTCTGCTCTGAAATACTGAAATTAAATAGCTTTAATACTTCAAAAATGATTAAAACTATTTAATTAAATAACTTAAAAATATGGGGTATTATAGTCTACCCCCCTTAAAAGAAGTTTCGTCCCGAAACTTAAACAAAACCTCCTCTCTTCTCCGACCTTTCAACTTTGAAAACTTATGAGCATTACGCCATAATATAGTTCTTTCTTAAGAAGTAGCCAAATAATATGCTACTAAGTAAAACAAGTAGCCAAATAATACGCTACTGAGTAAAACAAGTAGCCAAATAATACGCTACTAAATAAAACAAGTAGCCAAATAATACGCTACTAAATAAAACTTTTGCCTTGAATGTTTAAACTATGAAATGCTTACTTCACTTGAAAAGTTTTCCTTGAAAACTCAAAAAAAATCGTGCACAAATGCAACAAATTCTTACTAATTTCTAGCAAAATGCATAATTTCTAGCAAAATGCGCGCACGCACTCTACCCCCCTTAAAGGAGTTACGTCCCGGAACTCAACTCACCTAGTCGAAGAGCTCAGGATACTTCTTTCTCATCTCATCTTCAGTTTCCCAGGTAGCCTCTTCGGTACGCTGGTTAGACCACAAAACCTTGAGTATCTTTATATCTTTATTTCTTGTACTCCTCACCTTAGAGTCCAAGATCTTCACTGGTCTTTCTTCAAAAGAAAGCGTCTCATCCACTTCTATAATCTCGGGATCTAATACGTGAGACTTATCGGGTACATATCTCTTTAGTTGGGATACATGGAACACATTATGCACCTTTCCCAAGTTATTCGGCAAATCCAAACGATAAGCTAATCTTCCAATTCTTTCAATAATGTCATAGGGACCTATAAACTTTGGGCTAAGCTTTCCTTTTTGCCCAAAACGCATCACCCCTTTCATTGGTGACACCTTCAATAAGACTTTCTCACCTACTTGATACTCACTATCTCTTCTATTTTGATCTGCATAGGCCTTTTGACGATCCTGGGTCGCCCTCATCTTCTCACGGATATATCTCACTTGATTCACGGTATCTTCAATCATTTGTGGTCCCAAAGTAACCGTCTCGCTAATATCATTCCAGCACAATGGACTGCGACATTTTCGACCGTATAGGACTTCGAAAGGAGCCATCTTAATGCTAGAATGGTAACTATTATTGTATGAGAATTCTATTAAAGCCAACATCTCATCCCAAGTCTTAGGGTAATCTAAGGCACACGCTCTCAACATGTCCTCGAGAGTCTGAATGGTTCTCTCCGATTGACCATCGATTCTTTGGATGAAAAGTTGTACTCTTAAGCACATCGGTCCCAAAAGCTTTCTGTAATGCTTCCCAAAAATGAGATAAGAATCTTGAATCCCTATCAGACACAATAGTGGAAGGAACTCCATGATGCCTCACCACTTGGTCTACATATACTTTACCACACTGTTCCATTGACCAATTGTCCTTCATCGGAACAAATTTTGCTACATTAGTTAGTCTATCTACAATCACCCACACTTTGGTGAATCCTTTCGCTGTCTTGGGAAGACCTACAACGAAATCCATTGCTATGTCATCCCACTTCCACTCGAGCACCGGTAACGGTTGAATCGTTCCTTGAGGTCTCTTGTGTTCGCTCTTCACCTTCCGGCAAGTCAAACACCTAGCAACAAATTCAGCCTACTTCTCTCTTCATATTGTTCCACCGTAACATCGCCTTCAAGTCCTTATACAATTTATCCCCTCCAGGGTGGATAGAATAAGTCGTGTTGTGCCCTTCTTTCATCACTTTCTCTTTCAACTCGGTGCAACTCGACGGTAAACGCCACCTTCCATTGAATCGGACACTTCCATCGTCATGGATGCTAAACTCCTTTGTCTTCTTCTCCTCGATCAGCTTCTTTATCTTCTCCATTTCCTCATTCCCTTCTTGAGCCTTTAAAATTTCTTCATTCAATGTTGACTGGATTGAAATGGCATTTAAGCATGCTTCCATTCCACCACTCCCAACAACTTCAATGTTGAGCTTCCTAAACTCATCACACAACTTATCTGGAAGTACCAAAGTACTTAAACTATGGCTAGACTTGCGACTTAACGCATCGGCAACGACGTTCGCCTTTCCTTCATGGTATAAGATCTCAATATCGTAGTCATTAACCAACTCCAACCATCTTCTCTGCCTCATATTCAAATCTTTTTGAGTATACAAATACTTCAAACTCTTGTGATCCGTGTACAACTTCACCTTCACTCCATACAAGTAGTGTCGCCAAATCTTCAAAGCAAACACTATTGCGGCTAACTCTAGATCATGGGTTGGGTAATTCACTTCGTATGGTTTTAATTGCCTAGAAGCATAGGCTATAACCTTTCGGTTTTGCATCAACACACACCCTAAACCATTTTTCGAAGCGTCACTATATACCTCCAACTCAGCATTCTCCTCTGGCAACGTTAAGATCGGAGCTGTAGTCAACAACTCCTTAAGCTTCTTAAAGGTTTTCTCACACTCCTCGGTCCATATGAACTTTGTATCCTTCTTCATAAGACTAGTCATTGGCTTAGCTACCTTCGAAAAATCCTTCACAAAACGTCTATAGTAGCCAGCTAGACCCAAGAAACTCCTTATATCAGTAATATTCCTAGGTGTAGGCCATTCGCTCACTGCGGTTATCTTCGACGGATCTACGGAAATTCCCTTCTTTGACACAATGTGGCCAAGAAACGCCACTTCTTCCATCCAAAATTCACACTTCGAGAACTTTGCGTAAAGCTGATGCTCCCTAAGTGTAGATAATACCAATCTCAAGTGCTCTTCATGCTCCTCCTGGTTCTTCGAGTAGATAAGGATATCATCGATGAATACAACTACAAATTTGTCCAAATACTCTCGAAACATTCTATTCATGAGGTCCATAAACATCGCTGGTGCATTGGTTAAACCAAATGGCATCACGGTGAACTCATAGTGACCATACCTCGTCCTAAAGGCAGTCTTTGGTATGTCCTTCTCCCCAATTTGCAACTGGTGATACCCTGACCTCAAGTCTATCTTCGAAAATATTCCAGCTCCTCTTAATTGATCGAATAGGTCGTCAATCCTCGGTAACGGATACTTATTCTTAATAGTCACCTTGTTGAGATCTCTATAATCGATGCATAGCCTCAAGCTCCCATCCTTCTTCCTTACGAACAAAACAGGCGCTCCCCATGGGGAATAACTAGGTCTAATGTACCCTTTCTCGAGTAATTCTTTTAGTTGCTTGTTGAGCTCCTTCATCTCTGCTGGAGCCATTCTATAGGGTGCTTTTGATATAGGGGCAGTTCCAGGAACTAATTCTATGGTGAATTCTAACTCCCTTTGAGGTGGCATTCCCGGTACATCTTCCGGAAATACGTCTGGAAACTCATTCACCACCTTCACATGTTCTATCTTAAGCTTCTCTTCTTCCAACCTCTGCACACTACACAAGAATAACGAAGCTCCTTTACTCACTTGCTTTACCAAACTTAAGGATGAAATGATCTTAATTCTACCTTCTTGTGGTTTAGTCTTGAAAGTCACCTTTTTCCCGTCCTTATTCCTCAATCTCACTTTTTGTTCTCCACACAGAATCTCGGCTTTATACTCCTTAAGCCAATCCATTCCTAAAATGATCTCCAAATCTTCCAATGGAAACTCTATGAGGTTGGTTTCAAAGTCTACATCCGCAATTCTCACAAGGACGTTCTCATATATTCTTGAGCAAGTTACTACTTCCCCAGATGGTAACATAATAGGAATTTCAACATCCCTAGGGTTTTCTAAGCCATATTTTGAAACAACTAATTTTGAAACAAATGAACGCTCGGCTCCTGAATCAAATAAAGCTTTAGCAAAAGTGGAATTAATAGAAACATTACCCGTAACTACGTCCTTAGACGTTTCAGCTTCTCTAGCACTTATGACATTCAATCTTGCCACTGCAGGCACACTAGGGCCAGCTCCACTCAAAACGGTCTTGTTGATCCCATTTTGCTTGTTCCCACCTTGATAGTTGTTGCCTCCTGAATGGTTTCGATTGCCCTGACCAAACTGGTTTCCGCTCTTGCCCTTGTCAGTCTTCAACTCAGGGTTCTTGGAAAAGCACTCATACTCTCGGTGACCCAATTTGTGGCAGTAGTTACACTCCACTAGCTTTCCTTCGCAATCCTTTCCAGGATGATTGTAGGGGCACTTCTAGCAGAAATACACGCGCTCGTCTCCTTTCCTTCCCTTATTAGGACCATTTCCACCCTTCTGTTGTTGATACTGGCCTCCATTCCTTTGGCCATTAGATTGTCCTCCTTGGTGAAAGTTATGTTGAGGCTTGAACTTCTTGTCGTTCCTCTGGAAATTCTGACCAGGATTCTCCTTTCTCTTGTTGTTTGAGCTTTCAACTCCAGCTTGTTTCAAATAGGAACCTAAATGAGCAGCTCTATCGTACACTTCCTCTAAGGTCCTGAAAGTTGACCCTCCTAGCCCAAGCTTCACCTCAAGACTAAGTCCAGTCTCAAACCTAATAGCCTTTCTCTCCTCAGTAGGTACTAACTCTGGAGCAAACTTCATCAATCCTACAAACTTCTCGTAGTACTGCTCCACAGTCATGTCACCTTGCTTCAACTCGTCAAATTCACTGGCCTTTTGCCTCCTCAAGAAATTGGGATAAAATTTCTCCTTCAAAGCTCCTCCGAAAGCCTTCCAATCAAAGTCAGGCCTTGCCATTAACGTCTCCTTATGTTGCGACCACCAAAAATCGGCTTCCTCCTTGAGGTAGTACGCAGCTATAGCTACCTTCCTATTATCTGGACATTGGATAGCATCGAATAGCTTCTCAAAGTCCCTAAACCAGTTCTCAAGCTTGTCAGGATCCCCTTTCCCATCATAAGAAGGCGGTTTACTATCACTAACCCTCTTAAACCAATCAACAGACTTCTTTTTCGAAGGGACTCTCCTAGCTAAATTCGTAGTCACTCGGACCAAATTCCTCAGCTGAGCATCAACTCTAGCGTTTCTATCGGCCATTGATCTGCCCAAGAAAAAAATTCGACTTAAAAATCGCTTATTGGACCCCAATATAGGTCAAAACTACTAAGCAAATGCCATGCTGACATTGAATTCTCAATTTCCTCTCTAAGGAGCTTTCATACTAACTCTCTTACTAGAGTAGTAGCTCAAAGCAAAACTAGCACTAATTTGTAGTCATACTACACCTTTGAGTCAAAACTGGAATCTATGCAAGTAGAAAATGTCAATCACGTTGCAATCAAACACTTAGTCACATAAAACACATCAAAAATGCTACTAGACCTTAGAACACTTACTAATCTAAGGCACATAAACACTTAGTGACTAATGCGATGCAGTGTACATATGCATATGCAATTCCCTTCCTTTTGCAATTCGACTTTGAAATACTTTTAAGTTCGAAAACTTTTGTAAAATAAAGGTAATATAACCTTTAGAGCTCTGGTAACCACTTTATAACACCCCCACGACTCCTCCTTATATATACTAGGAGAAATTATGGGAGTTGTTATGCCACGCATGATAATACGTAAGGCTAATCAGAAAATACAGCGGAAGTCTTTTAAAATATACTGGAAATACTTTAATACAACTGAAATAAGAAAGTATGTAAATGAGTTACAAACTCGGAAACTATCCCATAATAGTCCCATCTTAAAAACAAGTCAAACCTTGACCCCTATGGTCAAGTAAAGTTAAACATATAATTCAAAATAACTTAAATACATAAGAAAGTACTCGTGTACTATAATTCCCATCCGGATGCTTATGATTCCCATGCACATCAAGAACTTATACCTGAAACTTCTCCTCTAAGCTCTGCTCGTCAAATGGGTCATCACAGGGTTGTTGAGGAAAAACAACAACCAAAAGAAAACAAAGAAACACATACATCAGCAACGCTGAGTACATAACACTACGAAACTAATGCAAATAATGATGCATGCAATCCTCAAACAACTTCGGCTTGCTCTTCTTGTGACACTACATGCGACAAGCACATAACTGAACTTACTAAATACTTTCTTTTATTATTATTTGGCAATGAACGGGCACCGTCCTCCTCTTGGAATCATACGGGCTACTATTCTTTGTGTAAGAGATCCCACACCTCTTACTAAAGTTCCATGAACTTTAAATAACTTGACTCGAGAATTTTAAGCTTGTTAGTAATGAAAGAGGGTGAGAGTGAGCCTCTAGACTCAACATCTCAGAGATATAGAATACGAGTGACGCCTAGTCCACTCAAAGATCTTGATAATTGGAATTCCATAAACTTGCTCAATAAAATAAAAGCATTAGCATCGTCATGCTAAGCTATATGCAGGAGTGTAGTTTCACACTAACTCCCCCCTTATGTTCAATACTCATGGGGGATCCATCCCAAGAGTTTTATTGCCAAAGCCCATTATGTGAGACACGATCACAATAATAATACATCTAGCAAATAAATTAATTTCTTATCTTTCTTTAACAAGTGAATGCAGCAAATACCATAAATAACTCGATTCTAAATTCTTTGAGACCTTGCTCATCTTATTACTTTAATGACTCCATGAGTCCTTTCTTACTTTCTTAAGGATCTATGATCCAATCAATTGAGTCCTTGCTCAATGATTCAAATACTCGTGAGACCTTGCTCAATAACTTTAAAACTTGTGAGACCTAGCTCAACAAATATATAACTTCTATTGAGACCTTGCTCAATAAAACATATAACTGCTAATGAGACCTTGCTCAATAAAACATATAACTTCTAATGAGACCTTGCTCAATAAAACATATAACTTCTAATGAGACCTTGCTCAATAAAACATATAACTTCTAATGAGACCTTGCTCAATAAAATATTCTCATGCAAGCCCTAACTTCAAGAATAACATTGAAGAACTTTAATCATGCTCAAAAGCAATAATCATCAATCACATGCTTTTCAAATATAGGAATAACTCAAAAGTTCCATTCCTAATCTCCTTTCTAAGTTCTCAACATGTACTCAAACAATTATAAGGCATAAGCCTCTCCTTACTCCTCATGCTCAATAAATAACCTTTAAACACTAAAGTCAAAGGTCAAGTGTATGTACCTTGATAACATACAAAAATCAACAATTAAAAGCTTCACTTGCTTCTACTATGCTTGAAACCTACCAAGAATAAAGTACTATCAATTAGTACTTGCCAACAACAATTCAAAGCTACTAATAAATAAAAATCAGCACTTTTAAAATACTAATAAAGCTGATTTTTCCTTAAAAATGCTTTAAAACTATCTTTAAGTCATAAACTTGAAAACCTTTACTAGTAGGCAAAAACCCACTATAAACTAATACTTAAAACTCCATAAAAATCAATAATTTGTTACTTAATTACTGCTGTAAATTAATAAATAAATAATTACTGATTTTTTTTTTTTTACATGTGGTTCGAAAAACCACAAAAATCTGGAAAACAACAACCAACCTAAGAAGCACCACCGGCCAAGACCAACGCCCGGCCAAGAGCACCGCCAAAGATCGCCACCACTACGTGCCCAGGAGTGGCCCACGCAGCCACGTCGGGTCGGGCTGCCGCCACCCACCGCCGGTGCACGCAGCGGTGGCCACGTCGAGCCCGGCCGGCGCACCACCCTCCTTGGTGGCCGGAAAAAACGAAGAAGAGGAGAGACCCGAAAATGAAGAGGGAAAAAGAAAATAAAAATCAGAAAAGTTCAACCTTGTGCTTCCCTTTGATATTTGCAAGATCCTCTTACAATTTTCAAAACAAAAACTAGATTAAACTTGAAGATTTGAAGAAAAACTTGAGGAAGAAGAACTAGAGTTTGAGAGAGGAAGAAGAAGCTCTTCTTACTCTTCTTTGAAGAAAGTGGCTGGTGAAAAGATGGGAAACTTAGGGTTTCTTTTTTTTTTAGTGTGGTCTTTTGGGTAAAAGACCAAAATACCCTTACTCATCAAATTACCGAAATACATTTGATCACGAAATTGCCAAAATAATCTTCTCACTAATATTACTAACATACTTTCTTGAAAAGACTAAAATACTTCTCTGTGAAAATACTCAAATACTCTTTTGGTAAAATGACCAAAATACCCTTCTGCTCTGAAATACTGAAATTAAATAGCTTTAATACTTCAAAAATGATTAAAACTATTTAATTAAATAACTTAAAAATATGGGGGATTACACTTTAGGCATCTCCGGACCATCATACCGCGTTCCACTCCTAAGAGTGATGGCATTGGCGGTATCTCTTGGTTGCATGGGTTGTGAAGGTAATGACCCAGGTGGTCTACTAGCAGAAGAACTAGCCAACTGAGCTAGTTGAGTCTCCAACATCTTGTTATGCGTACCCAAGTTTTCCAACTGAGCCTTTGTGTCGGCTTGAAAGGCATTAAAACCTTTCGGCATCTGAAACATCATATTCTTCAGCTCTGTCATGGCTGGGTCAGTAGGAGGAACAGGTGATTGTGGAGCCTGATTTCTCTGAAAACCAGGAGGAGCTTGTTGTTGAGGTTGATATTGGTGAACCTGATTTTGTGGGACATATGGTTGTTGAGGTTGAGGATTCAACACATTATTGCTCCGATATGAGAGGTTGGGGTGATTTCTGTACCCGGGGTTGTAAGTATTAGAATATGGATTGAACTGGCCCCTAGGTTGTGACTGAAAAGCATTAACCGCCTCACAGTTACCCCCGACATTAGAAGATAGGAGCGCAGGACACTCTTGAGAGTTGTGCCCAGGTATCCCACAAGCATCACAAATAGGAGCATTATAATTAGAAGCACTAGCCATCGCATTAACACTCATATGGGAGGGGTCATTACCTAGCTTCAAGGAATCAATCTTCTGGTTTAGAGCAGCTAGTTGCCCGGACAGTAAAGAAATGGCCTCAACATCATGTTTCCCTCCCATCTTCATGGAGGAACGAATGGTAGACGCTTGATTAGAAGTGAGTTTCTCCAGAAGTTCATACCCCTCATCAATTGCTTTATCCATGAAAAACCCACCGGAGGCTCCATCAATTACCCTCCTTGTATCTGCATCAACTCTAGTGTAGAAAATCCGGCCACGTATACCACCGGTCTAAACCATGATGAGGACAAAGGCGTTGCAGATCCTTGAACCTCTCCCAAGCTTCATATAATGACTCTCCGGATCTTGGGTGAAAGTTACTATGGCATGACGCATATCTGCAGCTTTTTGGTAAGGATACCATTTGATGAAGAAGATTTTGGATAGTTCCGCCTGGTGGTGATGGTGGAAGGCAAACTTATTATACCAAAATAGAGCTTTGTCGCGCAGAGAGAAACCAAATAGGATGAGTTTCATCTCATCTAAGAATACCCACTTGTTTCTGAGTAGCACAACATTGTAAAAACCGCTGCAGGTGCTGATTTGGGTCTTCAGATGGTAACCCAACAAACTGATTATTTTGAACCATATTCAGAACATGAGACTTGATTTCGAAGTTTGTAGCAGCAATGGTAGGCATCCGGACCCCAGTGGGTACATTATCAGGAGAAGGTTGTGCATAATCTCTGAAGGTTGGTTTAGCTTCGTCACCCATTATAGCAGTAATAGGTGAGATGGAAAATTCTTGTTGTGGTGAAGATGGTGGAGCAGGTGTCTTTTGGGATGGTGTCCCTGCAGACAACTTCGCTTGCTTAGTTTTCTTTCTGAGTCTACGAGCGGTCTTTTCAATCTCCGGATCAAATGGGATGAGATTTGGGGATTTCAATTTCCTGCTCATACACCAAAAATACTAAAACAAACGTGAGATGCTCCAAAGAACAGGTGTTCTTCAGAGTAGAGGTTAGTGTAATACTATAATTCAGATAATAAAAATAAACCGTCTCCCCGGCAACGGCGCCAAAATTTGACAGGTTAAAGTCGTATCACCTTATCAAAAATTACCTAAGGTCCACTAACAAGTAGTCAGGGAAGTCAGGATCGAATCCACAGGGAGAAAGTTATACTATCGTATCTGAATTCTAATATTATACTAACTAAATCAGTTGAAAATGGGTGTGTGACTAAACTAATAAGCAAATGACAGAACTAAGTATGAAGGTAAGAATCAATTAATAAAGAACTAGGACTATGGATCACTATGCATACAATTTGGGAAATCAGAGACGAATAATAACCACCCAATAAGTCAATTTATCTAGGGCACATGTAATTTCTCTCGAACATTACCTCCCTCAAAGATCACCTAGCCGCTCTCGCATGGTCAAGGATCACTATGCCTAATGATTGAAAGCCTATACGAAATCTCTCCTCTCGAAGCAGATTCAATATTACGATAATAGAAATATAAATCAGGCCTAATTCATAAATCTAGCATGAACGATTCAATCACAGGAAACAATTGAAATAAAGGGTAATTATACTAATCTATCAATCCCTCATTGCATACATAGATCCCCACAATCCTAGAATTAGAACTACTCACTCATGCTTGAGAAAACAATAACAAAATCAATGTAAAAATTCATACTTTCAACTATTGCAAATAATTAAGAAATCAATCCAATCAATAATAGAGAAAACAAACAATAATGGAGAAAACAAACAATAATGGAGAAAACAAGGAAGAAAATTACCAAATAAAAGAACTATATTGAACTTGCAAGCAATCCAAAGGTTTGATCTTGAATCCACAATGAAAAGTAGTAACTAGGGTTCTTGAGAGAAACTATGCGAATTAATGACTAAAAACCAAGATGAATAGTAATATTCTGATTTTGCTATTTATACTAATCCTAAAACAACTAGGAAAAGTCTTAGAGAAATAGTCCGAAAATCATTAAAAAACGCGTGTCTGATAAGTCGCCCGATCGGGCCACATCTGCCCGACCAAATCGGGCTCAACGCAGTAGCAGAGCTCCAAAAAACGACTTCGCCCGATGAAATCGGGCCGACACGCCCGATGCAATCGGGCGGCCCACCTGTTCTAAGCATTGCGCCTAAAATATTGCTCAGTCACGCCCGACGGAATCGGGACGAACCGCCCGATCGGGCGACTCACCGAACTAACGAACGGGCGATAGCGCCCGATCGGGCCCGCAACAACAATTGTTATGACACTTACCAGCGCCCGATCGGGTGTATCCTGCCCGATCACATCGGGTGCAGGTCCGGTTCTTCATTCTTGGCTCTAAATGCCAAGTCTTCAATTCTTCTTTGCTCAAGGATCCCGGAAAGTATCCTCGGGACTTTGAAACTCCGCATAGAACCTCTCCAGTCCAGTGTAATGGTCAAATAATAGTAGAAAATAGGGAGATGACTCCCTAAAACCTGCAATCAGACACAGAACAGAAAACCACAACTAGATGGAGAAAGTTAGCATTAAATGGCTCCTAAGAGCACCATTGATACACATTTTAGCTCAAATATAGGGGGAAAAACACTATATAAAACCATAACATCAGCATCTAAGTAGCACCTTAGAGGTACTCTGCAAAAACGAAAACATTAGTGCTAGCTAAACCTCACTAACTAACACATAAGAAAAATATATCGCACATTGTTTAACAAAAATAATTCCCGGGGCTTTCTTCCTACCCAAGTAACTCTCACTAAGTACTTTTCTTAAAGCCTAAGATACTAATAATCCTAGATGCAACAACTACATATTTCCCATGGAATATGTAGCAACTCAATGAGAGTTTTTGGATCATTTGCTCTGATACCAACTGTAACACTCCGTCCGATTATAGACATAAATTAAAGAAAATAGAACAACTTACTGAAGGAGAGACGATAGCGGAAATATCGTCAAGACGGCGATGTCACTCTAACAAAGGTTAATTTAAACTATATAAAATTAAAACCCAATTAAGATGATCCAAAATATCCATAAGGAGGAAAAACAACCCCATAAACCTAATGCGATAACTATAAATAAAAACGTCTTAAACAAAATTCCTAAATAGCCTTTCTCTCATTTCCCATAACACGAAAAATCACCTGCAAAATATATCAACAAACATCCACAATCAGTGGGGAGTAACTAACAGCTCTCCCAGCCCAATTAGGATCCATATAAGAGTTATAAAAGCCTTAATAATTAAGTCACACAAAAACATCTCAATAGTAAACTTCAGATAATCAAATAAATCACTTAAACAAAGATAATACAACATGCTTAATATTCAACACGCTTAATATAAATAGAGTAAAGATAACAAAATAAACAAAATGGGTAAATAACTTATATATATAAACTCAAGTATCAACAACATAAACCATCAAGGTTTAAAATAATAAAATAATATAATTAGTTTGAGAGAGAGAGTTGAACGCTAGTGGACAACCCACTTCCTATGGTAATGTGAGACAACCTCCAGACAGCTTTTTGGGTTACGTTCCCTACTGCCTGTGTCTAAGAATGGCCATACTCCCGATGCGGTGTAGGATTACGTCCCCACCGACCTCTCGGACGACAACAAAACCAAGGTATACCTAGGATTACGTCCTATGGTTTGCATGTTCTTCACCTCGGGATTACGTCCCTCCGGATAATCTTGCTCTCAAACAATAATAATAATTAATATAATAATCAATCATCAAACTACACGGATGCCCTTAAGGCCTTACACCAAATCAGCAGAAATCTAGGATCGCAACCCAAGAATTTCAAATTAAATAAAATTCTTCTCAAAATAATAATATAATGAAGAGTAATACTTTAACTCATCATAAAACTAAAAATAAAAGAAACATTTTAAATACTTAAAAACATTTACAAGAACAACTACATGCATACCCGAGTGATCCAACTACAAAAACTAAGCAAAAGAACAAATTACATAACCAAATAATTGAACCAATAATAACAAAACGTCTAGTACGCAACCAATACCATCCCACAATACACATGAACATTAAGCAGGGAAGGCCGACAATTAAGAACAACAAATGCTATACTAGCAAAGAACAAATGCTAGACAAGCTGCAAAGAAGCCGAGTAAGAGCAATAACACAACCACTTGTATAACAACACTAACAACATTTAAGCACCACAACTGTAGCAGCATTGTATAAGAGCAATACAACAAATATGAGTAAATTATTATGGCCACAAAACCATCCTTTAACAAACCAAACTTATTCATACCTCCATTCTTACCCAAATTCATACTCACGTTTCGAAAATTATGCTCTAACATATGCTACAAACCATTATAATCATGTTAACCAAATAAACCAAGGATTTTCATGAGAAAACATACTCCACGTAAGTCAGCTTGAAAAAAAAGAAAATATACATAAAAGAAATATCATAGCTCTATATAAGCATAACAACCCAAAAATTCAAGTTTACAAGTTACAATAATCATATAACTCAACATATAGATAATCCCATCCAAATTCCTAAGATAATACTAACCCCCAACATAACTATTAAAACGAATATAATTCCTATACGAATACTAATCGATCTAGGAGAACCGCTAGTTACCTTTGAAGACCTCCAATTGTTTGCATTCCTATTACATACTGCTCTGATTCGACCACGATTCCCGATGATCCAAAACTCAGATGCCAAATCGCACCAGTCACAGTGAAGGTCCAGATGTCCTCAACATGCTGTCCAAATTTTACAACTATCCAACGGTTAGATCTCCGGTGATAGCCATTTTCGTGAAGATGTGACAAGGAAATTCGAGATGAACTTTTCTATTCTTTTTCTCTCTTCAAATGGTCGAATAAAATGGGGAGGAAATGTGACTGAATTTTTGCTGTTACAAACAGCTCCAAAGGTGATTGAAAAGAGGAGTAAAAAGGGAGGTTACACTAGCTAGTAATAAGGGATTTAATTGACATTAAAAAGGGGGGTTATAAAGGGGTTACAAGAGGACCAAAAGTCACCTCTCATACTTTAAAAGTCTGAATTTTTTGGGACAAGGGGTATAAGTTCCACTATTTAAAAATTGTTACGACGGTCCAAGCGCGCTAGAACGATAAAATAAAAATACTAACTCAAACGCGTAATTTAAATACTAGAATAAAAAGTATATAATTTCTATTTAAATAAATTATATAAATATAACATTTTAAAAGTAGAAAAAACAAATAATATAATATATAATATTTTTTTTAAGAAGTAAAATATTATAATTTTAACAGAAAATAATAATTAAGGGAAAATAACTCGAATAAAAATATTAGCGAAAAATCGTGGTGTTACAAGATCGATTCATTTAGTGTATATTAGGGGTGATAATTGGTGGAATTACTCTCCTAACACAGAAGCTAGCTTGTATTGGAGGAAAATATGCTAAGTTAGAGACTAGCTCAAATTGTTCTTTACAGAGGTTGAATTGAGTACTCTTCCTGTTTACTCAATTCAAAGTGTGTAGGATAAGATCAAAGGTGAGAAGGAGACTGTTCCATGGGATATAGTGGTTTGGAATAGACTTAGTATTCCAAAGCACAGATTCATAGCCTGGCTTGCAATTCAAGCTAAACTCCAGACTATTGAGAAGCTGACAAGAATTGGGATTTCTAATACTGATAAATGTTTGATGTGTGATGCTGATGTGGAAACTCACTCACATTTATTCATTTTTAGTGCACTTTTAGCACAAGATGTTTACTAGAAATCAAGAGGTGGAAGGGAATTCAAACTAACAACAACATTTTTCAGCAAGTTATAAGATGGATAAGGAACAGTAGAAGAGACAAATTCCAAAAACAATGTATGTAAGTAGGAGTAATTAAAGTGGTGTGTTATATTTGGCATAGTAGGAACATGAGCTTTTGGATGCAATGTATGCCAAGTATAGGTAGTATAGTTAAAATGATTAAGGAATTATTAAAAGTGAGACTTGGATCTATGTTGCCAAGCAAGATTAGTAGGAGTGACTATACACTAGTGGAAAAAACCTTAAATGACACAAGTTAATTGATCTGGTTCTTTAAAAACGGATCCGTTACAAGTAAAACGGTCCGGTTCCTTAAAAACCGGATCAGTTATTGTTGGTTTTTGGAGCAAAAAATGTCAAATATTAAACTGATCCGGTCCATATGAGGAACCAGATAAGTTGGGCTTGATAACATTATGTAAGCGCGGCTCACTTATCCTCCCCTCACTCATCTCAATCCTCATTCCTCACACGCCTCTCAAACCCCCCCCAACAAACCTTAACTCCCCTCTCCCCTCTTCCGATCTCCTTCCTCCTCCCACTCAAACCCACGCCACCAACCACCCTCTCTCATTCTCCTCCTCCCCTCGCCACACCACCACCCACCCTCTTTAACTCTCAATCTTCGTCGCTCGCCACTCTCACTCGTCACTCGTCTCTCGCCACTCTCACCCGTCACTCGCCTCTCGCCACTCTCACTCGTCACTCGTCTCTCGCCACTCTCACTTGTCACTCGTCTCTCACGAACCAGATATGAACAACTCTTCGACGCTGTGTCAACCGTGAAAGGCAATTGTTCATACTTCGCCGCTCGCCTCGAAAACGAATTTTTAGGTTTTTTCGTTTTTATTTATTGAATATTTTGGATTTTTGTAATCCTCTTTGTAATTATAGATCCATGAGTTTTTTTTTTTGTTTTTCATGTTCGTTTGTATTTTCAGATCTATGGTCAAATTTATTTCGTTATTTCTTCGCAATTATATTCCGTTTGTTTTCGTTTTCGTTTGTAATTCTAGATTTGTAATTAACAAACATATTTTCGTAATTATAACGTGCCTATTGACTTATATATTTAGTTTGTAATTTTCATTTGTTTATAATTTTTTATATTTTCTGCCTTTTATTTAGTTTGTTGATGATAATATTGTCCTATATTTTGTTTGTTAATTACGTAATTAGCCGTTAGAGAGCAAATAGTAAGTTGATGTAATATTTTCAAACGAATAATATTGCGAAGATTCCAAATCTAAATATTTACAAATTCACTCGTTTGTTGCCTTTTATTTAGTATGTTGATTATTACGCTTTATTTTGTTAGTCCACTCACTCCACTGTCGCTGTGAATAAGTTTTGAACAAATATAGAAAAGCACTTTATACAAAGCACAATACAGTGCTTTATATAAAGTGCTTTTTTTTACCCTCCACAATTTACTCAACTGATCCGGTCATGGCATAGAACCGAATCAGTTAAGTCATTTAACTGATCCGGTTCTGTGCCATGACCGGATATGTTAATTACTAATTGATCCGGTTTAGGACCGAATCAGTTAAGCTGCTCCGGGCCCACCCGATCCGGACCAAAACCAGATCTGTAAGCTTTGTTTTGACCGAATCCGATGGGTTTTTTCTACTAGTGATAATTGGTTTCTATGTCTGTAATTGCCTAGCAAATTGTAGTGAGTGTGTAAATGTTTTTCCTCCCTTGGTTTAGAGGAGTCCAACCTAGTTGGTTTGCTCTTGCCTCAGGGTGATTTTGATGTAACCTGGTACCTAATGGAATGAAAACATAATTACTTGCTTAGCAAAAAAAAAATGTTCTTTTTGGATATCTTCCTTTTTCGCCAAGTGATCATATTTATCGTGGGCGAAGGAAGGCCTTTGATGGGAAACAAATGTTTGAAAGACGTCCAAAGGTATCAACGAGTGAAGTAGTGTTTGCAAAGATAAAAGATCATCAAATTACATTTGGGAAAGGAAACAAAAAACATCTGACAACACAGGGCTATAAGAAGTGTTCTAACTTATGGAGCTTGCCTTATTGGAGACTCTTGTTTATTTGACATTAGATATAATGCATATTGAAAAGAATGTATGTGATAGTCTTATTGATGCATTACTGAATATCCCTGGAAAGACAAAGACGACCCTAGTGCTAGAGATGACCTAAAGGAAATGAAGATTAAAACTGAATTTCATCCCATTCTGAAAGGATCGGGAATTTTTTTTCCCCCAACTGCGTATACACTGTAAAAAAAGGAGAAAATTCAGTTCTATGAGTGTTTGGCTGGAGTGAAAGTGCCACAGGGTTACTATTCGAACTTCAGTAGCCTTGTTTCTATGCAAAAATTGAAACTTATGGGCGTTAGATATCATAATTGCCATGTTCTAATGCAACAATTGTTACCATTGATTATTCGTGGTATTTTGCTTAAAAATGTTCGAGTTGCCATAACCTGGTTATGTTCTTTTTTTAATGCAATCTACAACAAAGCCTTTGATCCTAGAGACTTGGATGATTTAAAAACGTGGTCGTGATAGGGGTGTTGGCTCGGGATTTACTAATAAGGATTATTTTAGGTTCAACAAACCAACGCCTGCTAACCAGCTAGACGCACAAATTGTTCGTATAAAATTGGAGATGGAAAACATGAAAAACAATCAAAATCTAATGATGTCTTATATGATGTCGTGTGGTGGCCACTTTGGTGGCTCTATTGGTTAAGGGTTAGGTGGTGGCCAATTTGGTGTTTGTAATGGTCAAGGGTTAGGTACTGGTGCCTAATTTGTTTGTTTTAGTGTGCAAGGTGGTGGTTTTGACAAAGAATTTAGTCGCGTAGGGTTTGGAAACGCCCCTTTCATAGCTTCACTCGCCTACTTTGTGGAAATGGTGGCGAAGGTTCAAGTGGTGCTCTGTTGAGTGGTTTTAATACAGAGCTTAGTGGTTCAGGTGGCAATTCAAGTTAACATAGTTGCCAAAATGAGGGTTTTAATTTGGTGGCCTAGACGGAGGGGCGTCCATTTAAATGTTGATTCAGTGCCACATCATGAGGTGATTAAGCCATACCATGTTCCTTAGCCCAAGCAATCCCATCCACACCATGATCAACAACCCGAGAGAAATTTTGATGTTTTGCCTCACAGAGGTCATGAGCCCAACATTAATAATTATACTTTCCCCAAGGTACTAGATGCATTCCTTGTTCCTTTATTTTGAATTGTTATGCTGATATTATAAATTCCAGTCGTAACACTTTGCAACTATTTGATTAGGGTTGGAGTGGATGTGCTTTGACAATTGAAAAAACAAAGAAGTACAAATTGTGGCAAATGGATAGGTTGAGGAAAGAGATCCATCAGAAGTGATACGCGTATATAATGTTCGTTTGATGAATGACCTTCTTCGAGTCAAGGTTCTTCAAGATTTAGTGGCGTCTGCACCTTTGCCATGTCTTAAGGATGAATTCGCTTATGTTTGTCAGGCGAAGCATAGTTTTGTTCCGTGGCCAGTTCACTTGATTTTTCCAAAGACACAGGTAAATCAAATACTTCTTCAATTTATTATTCGAATAAAATATTGCTTGAGAAAACTATTAGACATGCTCACTTGTCCAGTTCATTTCACTTTATCTATATGACCAGTTGCTTTTCATGTTATTTGCTTTGTAGTGGAATAATCGGTGAGGGTAGTTATTGAAGCAATGCAAATTGAGAGGTAAGAATATTGGACTTGCTGCATCACACGTAGCAACTTATGACTTACTCCAAGCACAACACGAAGCTCATGACTTGATTAATTTAATTAGCTTCACACGTAGCAGCTCATTAGGAATTACAACAATAGTAGGAAACAATTATTATATGAAGACACACATATACTGCTGTCTGACTTGCTGTGAACCAAGTGTATGAACTTGTTGATTTTTCTAATTCATACACAAAAGCAGGTCAGAGACCTACTGTGAACCATGTGTAGGAATTAGTTGCTCTTTGTATACCCATACAAGTTCATACAAACCATTTTCCATACTTTGACAAATTCTTCTTTTCTCATTTATTATTAAAGCCGATAAACAAGCGACAAAATCATATGCCACTCCATCGCCGCAAACGCCATCATCGCAAGCATCAAACACTCAAAAGTACACGATCACTAATAATGATCTTGCCAAGTCGACAACTAGTAATTTGCAAAAGTTCAAGACTCAAGCCATGAAAATGCAAGTGGTGATTGCATATTTGTTACAATACCAGCAACCATGTAAAGTCATGAGCGGATAATTACCATTGATTATGAAGACATGCTTGATTGGTGCTTCCAAAGAGAGATCAGAGTGACTCACTTGTCCATTTTCATGAAGTATGTTAAGTTGTTTTTTTAGGTTTTCTTTCCCAATTCCATAACAATTTAGATTTTGATGAAATAAGTTAAGTTATGTTTTTAGGTTTTCCTTTCCAATTTCATTACAGTATAGATTTTCATGATGTAAGTAAAGGTGTGTTTTTAGTTTTTCTTTCCAAATCTCATTACAGTATAGTATTTAAAATATATTTGCAAATTAATGTGCAAGATACTTGAGCGAAAAGTATCAACAAGATAGTGCATCTGGGATATATGGATTTTGTAATCCAAATTATTTATCTCCTTTGACATGAATAAATGAAGAAGAGCGAACCGACTACCTAGCTCATAATTTTGGCCAAAACGAATGGAAGAATGTTAATCAACTATTCTTTGCACCTTATCATGACAAGTATAGATTATTAAATCAATTATGATAGCTATTCACCTATTAATGATAAAGATATTAAGTGGCTACTCTCTTACTAGAATTGTGGTATGTGCAGTCGACATTGGATGTTAGCGGTCATCAGTCTGTGGAATGGAGTGGTATTTTGGCCTGATCCTACTAGAACAAAAAATGGTCAAAGGACCATAAATGAGTATGTAGTTATGTACTTAAAACGGTGTAGACACCAAATTTTGAACCCATGTTGTGCATAAAATTTTAAAATAATGATTTTGAGATGAAATAAAAATAACGAAAATCGTCATGCATCGTGGAGCACGCGCCCCGTCAAAGGCATGTTTCGTCTCGGAGCACGAGTTTCATTCCGTCGTATGGTCTTCCATTTTTACGTATTAGTCATGCAATTTCGGCTTAGAAATATAATTTTCCATAAGTTGTAGTCAATAACTACAGCCACTGTTTTAATAAAATGATTTGTTGAAGAATCATGCTCGTCTTTACTAATTTGAGGAGTTTTCATTAATTGTTTTAAGTTAGTTTTTTTCGGAAAAAAAATAGAATAACGAGTCACAATCAGGCGACGAAATTTTAGACGTCTTTCAAAACCGGTAGGATTTAGTTTTCTTGGTGGTGATGTCATTATCCATTGTGTAAAGAATAAGAATATATTCCTTAACCACCAATCACATCCTTTTATCCATTAGTTAAGAAATAAGAATTATGAAAAAGAATAAGAATAAGAATCAAATCCAAAGTGTAAGAGCCAAGAATCCGGCTTTTTCGGAAGATTCGAGTTGTGCGCCAGGCACATGATCATGCGCCAGACGCATGACCATGCGCCCAACGCACAACGTGACTGCGCCTAGCGCACGGTGCTGTGCCTAGCGCAGGCTCATGCGTTTGGCGCAGTAGTCCAGTCAGCACTTCTTTCATGTTTTTCGATGCATTTCTACGTATTAGGATGTGCTGAAATTCGGATTTTGCCTCATAAGTGTAAAGATCAAAATCAAATCTAAAGAGAATAATAATATTGGTGATTTCCATAAATTTGATGGTGTAGGAAGATTTGAGGGGATTTAGTGATGTCATTAAGGTGATGTCATAAGTGTGATGTCATTAAGATAATATGGGATGTTAAAAAATTAGATTTTTGGGTTAAAAAATCTGATTTTCTACCTCCTTCAAACCCTAATTCATCACCCCTTTTCCCTATAAATACCCTCCTTTGTTTTCATTTTAAGGGACAACTTGAAAAAAACAACTTAACTTCACAATTTCTCACAACTAAAAATCTCAATACTACTCTCCTTCTCCCTAATTTCTCCCTCTAAGAAAAATATCATTCAAAAAAGAAAGCAAAAGTTATAATTAGTAAGTAAAGAAGTTCATCAAAAGAAAAACACTAAAAAAAGGGTTTAGTTAGTAATTACGTGGATTTAGAAACTCACTTAGAAATTAAGAAAATCACAAAAAAGTAGAAAACTTTGCAAAAAGGAAGTGCATCATTGAGTTAGCAAGGTAAAGTTAAAGTTCTTGTTATTTTTCTTAATTATCTTCTTAATCACATACTAACTTTCTCTTTGTTTTCTCTTATCATTTTTTAATTTTTGGAGTGATTTGGATATGTGGAAGTCATAATAGGTTCCCAATCTTAAATCAGCCCACCTAGAATAGTCAACTCTAATGGGGAGACTCTTAGGAAATATGTGCTTATGTGATTTTATTAATCAAGTTGTTATTTATCACCAAAAACATGTTTTCATAAAAAATTCAAGTTGATTTGTGCATAAACATCTCCATAAAAAGAAAATGTGATGCTGTAATTATAATCAGTTTCAATTTCGTACTTCATTTTATTTTTTCGTATGTATTATATAAATATTTTATAGGACCTAATATTTTTCCTATGAAATTAAAGATGTTTCGAGCACCTGAGCTTTGGAATTTCAAAAAAAAAAAAAATTAAACAGTAATTTAAAAATCATACAACAATGTTGTGCAAAACTGATTTTGTCCAGTACCACATGAGCTTGTTCTGTCATTAAAGTTTAAAATAAACTCATTTAGATAAAACTCAAAGCATCAACTTTAAAGTAGACATCAGTAGCTTTCCAAAAACATGAAAATCATGTTCATACCAAAATTCACTTCAAACTAAGTTCAGTAAGTTGGATTTTAAAGAACACATTGGATAAAGGTCCTGTTTTGACCAGTTTTTAGTGTAAAATTCACCATAATTCGAGTTGTCACTAAAATCTTGTGAAATTTTGACACAACATACGGAACTCACTGAACTATCCATAGGTGTATCACATGCTCTTTATACGAAAATGTTAATTCAAAATCATGAAATTTTAAGTTTCTCTTTAAATGATTCGTTTTTATTATGTAAATAAAAATCAATAAAAAATTGTCATAAAAAATCAAAATCAAAGAAGTTAATTAATCTTTAACTTTCATAATTTACAAACAAAAATGAATTCCGAAGCCCTTTCAAGAAGATGAAGATTAAGGAGCATCATGGTGAATATCAAGATTGAAGATTTGTATAGATCATAGAATTTGTACATTTTTGTTGTAAAAATAGTTTCTTTGTAAATAGTTATTACATCAATCCATTAATAAAAAATATGGAGAATTTTATGCATAATTTTCATAAATAATTCCACAATTCTTTTGAATAAAAGGAGCAACCAATGTTATAAATATTGCATGTTAGGCCCAATATATCTAGTATATGAATTAAATGACCCAATCTCTATTAAGAGGAAAAATTGCAAATCTAACTAAGTTAAATTGTATGATGATTTATCTTACATTTTAAAATTGTTCTCCATCTTCAAATGGATCAATCATATAATTTGACATAATTAGATTGGTAATTATGATCTCCAAATTGATTTTAGGCCGTTTCACGTGTCTCACTTTAAATAGCCAAATTCAATTAGCCAAAACCAATCTCCAAATTTGATCTCAAATTGATTATTTTTCTCAAAATGACTTAATAATCTTCAATTAAGATTATTTCTCAAAAGCCTTCAATTAGGAAGCAAACTTCCAAGACCTCTTGAAAATTATAAACGTGATCACTAATTAAGGTGGTTATTTTAATCCTTGATTAAATCGCTAATTAGGGCGATTAGCTCAAATTCTTCATTTAATCACTAATTAGAGTGATTGTCTTAAACCTTAATAATCGTTAAGTAGGGCGATTATTTTTCTCATTTAATCACTAATTAGGGTGGTTATCTTAAACCTTGGTTAATCATTAATTAGGGTGATTACTTTAACCTTTTCTATTTATTCACTAATTAGGATGATTATCTTAAAACCATTTTTAATCACTAATCAAGGTGATTATCTTTTCTTTTAAGTTTAATCACTAAATGAGGTGATTATTCTAATCTTCATTTTAATCGCTAATTAAGGTGATTAATTTAACCTTTCATATTTAATCGCTAATTAGAGTAATTATCTTAAACCTTAATAATAGTTAATTAGGGCGATTATTTTTCTCATTTCAATCACTAATTAGGGTTATTATCTTAAACCTTGAATAATCACTAATTAAGGTGATTACTTTCTTCCTTCATTTTTAATCACTAATCAAGGTGATTATATTTCCTTTCTTTTTAATCACTAATTGAGGTGATTATATTTCCTTCATATTTAATAACTAATTAAAGTGATTATCTTTCCTTCATATTTAATCACAAATTAAAGTGATTATCTTAACCCCACTTCAATCACTAGTTGGAGTGATTACCTCATTTCAAATAGGTGTGTCTAATTCTAAAGGTGAGTTATTCATAATCTATTTGCCTCCCCTTTTCTTTCCCAATGGAATTGGCCATTTAGGGTGAGACATAAGATCGAACTACGATGGTTTTGATCCATGAGTGGATTCCAATCCCGCAATGATTGGTACGTAGTGCAAATTCAGTGCTCAAACCTACCATGTACAAATGATATATTGGCCCTAAATAAAAATGGTTGATGTGTATATGTGCAAACTATGTGATCTTCTTTCTTTTGAATAGCCATGCTTACTTTAAAATGGAAAATAACACATTTAGTCGGAGCCCGTTTTGTAGAACGGAAGAGGAGATGAGTTCCAGACGTTCGCACCTCTTAACCTAAACCCCGAACCCTATCTCATGGTATGAAAGACCAATTTTTTTTTTTTAAATGATATTTCTTCAAATTGATTTTAAAATGATTTATTAAATAAATCTGTCCCTATTCAGACATTAATAGGGTGGCGACTTCAAAGTTTTCTAAAACTCATAGTCCAATGAGAGACTTTTGTGCGATTCAGACCGTTAATTAAGACAGTAAAAAATCGGATACCACAAACGGTTTACATATATTTGACTCATAATATCAAATTAACTATCTAATTTTTTCTTGACAATTTATTAGTGGAATCATAAAATTTAGCCACACATTTCGAATGGACATAAAGAAAATAAAAAAGAATCCGTCAATTAAGTGGAAAAAACCTGAGGTATACTATGTCATTCTTATTTTATTATTATTTTGATGCATTATATTGAAGCTTATTAAACCTAATATATATAATATGACTAATTGTATCATTACCTATATGAATAAGTGTCCTCATCAACACCAAGAATCTCATGACTATGGATTTTATGTGTGTCGGTATATGCTCGAGACGGTAGAGAAAAGACGACATACAATTCTTTACAAGGTATCATTATTCTTTAAAAACAACACATCACTTAGCATATTTTTTGTAAGTTAAAGTACTTGTGGTAACGAGAAAAGCCCTTTCAAGAAGATCACTCCTCTACTTTTGAATAGTACTCTCTGTAGAACACTCCATGAATATCAATTCATGTTCCTGCTCACCTTCTTCTGTGCTAACTGCCCTCCTATAAGCAATATCACATGTATTAAGGCCCTGTTCTTTTGGACTTATTTTCAGCAAAAATAAGTAAAAATAAGTTCAGTTCAGCGAAAATAAGTTCAGTTCAGCAAAAATAAGTAAAAATAAGTTCAGTTCAGCAAAAATAAGTAAAAATAAGTTCAGTTCAGCAAAAATAAGTTCAGTTCAGCCAAAATAAGTTCAGTTCAGCAAAAATAAGTTCAGTTCAGCCAAAATAAGTTCAGTTCAGCAAAAATAAGTTCAGTCTTGTCTAATGTTGTAATTATTATTTTTGTTTTCAATATTACTATTACTATTGTTATTATTATTATTAATATTATAATTATAATAACGATGAATTTGTATTTTTTATTTTTTTTATTTTTAATTTTTTATTTATTTATTTATTATTTATTATTTAGTATTTCAATCACCACCCTACTACCGCCAGCCGCCACCATCCTGCCACCGCCACCACCAGAACCACCCAAACAACCTCGCCAACACCACCGCCACAACCACCCTGCCAACACCACCACCACAACCATCCCGCCAACACCACACCTACCCCACCAACACCTCCACCACAACCACCACGCCAACACCACCACCACAACCACCCCGCCAACACTATCAGAACCACGAAAATTCAAAAGGAAAAAAACAGATCTTCATCTTCTAATGAAGTATGTGAGCAAATTCAAAAAAAAAAAAGATCTAATCTAACCAAATTATAGAAAGATCTAAGCATTACAGATCTAACCAAAATTAGATCAAAGACGAAGGAAGAAGAAGGAGATCGAAGGAGCGAGAAAGAAGGAGAACAAAGGAGAGAGAAAGAAGGAGAAATGTCCCGTTCGTCTTTGCAGTGGTGCCTACATCTGTTCGACTTCGTCTTCGCGGTTGTCGTCGCAAAGTGGTGGTGGTTTTGTTCGACTTCGCAGCGGTCGTCGCGGCGGTGGTGGAAGCGAGGCTCGACCGCGGCGTGAGGGAGGAGAGTGAGTGGCGTGAGGGAGGAGAGAGAGTGGCGTCCGGGGAGGAGGGAGGGAGAGAGTGGCGTGAGGGAGGAGATAGTGGCGTCGAGGGATGGAGGGAGGAGGGAGGAGAGAGTGGCGTCGAGGGTATGAGGGAGGAGAGAGAGTGGAGGTGGTGGGGAATTATTATTATTATTTATTATTTATTATTATTCATTATTATTATTATTTATTATTTATTATTATTTATTATTATGATTATTTATTATTTATTACTATTATTTATTTATTATTATTATTATTATTATTATTATTTATTATTATTTATTATTTATTATTATTATTATTATTATTTATTATTTATTATTTATTATTTATTATTATAAAATAATAAAATAATAAAATAATAATAATAAGTATTGATAATATTATGTTAATATTTATTGATTATTATAATAATAAGTATTGATAATATTATGTTAATACAGTTTAGTTCAGCAAAAATAAGTTCAGTTCAGCAAAAATAAGTTCGGTTCGGCCAAAATAAGTTCGGTTCAAGCAAAAATAAGTTCGATTCAGCCAAAATAAGTTCGGTTCAAGCAAAAATAAGTAAAAATAAGTTCGGTTCAAGCGAAATAAGTAAAAATAAGTTCGGGTTCGGCAAAAAATAAGTTCAGTTCAGCCAAAATAAAATAAGTTCAGTTCAGTTCAGCCAAAATAAGTTCAAAAGAACAGGGCCTAAGAGAAAGTGCACTTACTTTAGCTAGCCACAATGCAAACTAAATGCTTCCAAAATAGCATAACACAGAAGCTAGCCCAACCAATCTTGTGGATTTCAGAGTAGCATATTTTGTACAACTTGTATGGTATTTATCTTTATTAAATGTTTTATGCTCTAAAGTACTTTGGCGGAGTAACAAGTGAATTTTCTCAAAATAAACTTGATGAGCTGAGAGACTTGTGGATCAAATATGTGGATGAATATAAACAAGTGAGTGAAGAAGAATCTGAAGATAATGTCGACATTGATTAGGATCTGTATATTTTCTTTTTGGGCGGGATTAGGGAGGTTATAAGTTGGAACAAATATAGTTGATCGGGATTAGGGAGGTTATAAGTTGGAACAAATATAGTTGATTGAATTTTTGTGCACATGAATTGGAAGAAACAAGTGCTTTTTTTTTTTCTTGAGAGCTTAGTTGAATTTTTGGAATCTTCAAACATTGATATGATTTTGTAATGAATGATATTACATGAATGAAAATTTAGTCCAATTATAAAGTTATCTGAATTTTGTCAATACAAGTGACTATATATTTTGTATGTAAATTACCTGTAGAATATAAAAAATATAAAAGCAGGCAAAATGGATTGGAGAAGCTAGCGCTTTATGTAGAATAGTATTGCTATTAAAGCAGCTGAAATATTGCCTTTTAAAAAAAAATAAGGGAAAGACTAAAGAGACCATATTTTCCTTCCAAGTGGTGTTTTCGAGAAGGATTAAAAAGACAATCTATATATTATAAATGATTTCTTTGCAGGATTAAAGAGACCACATATTTTTAAAAGCTGGCGCCTTATCCTTCTTTTTGTTTCCCTAATAAAATCCATAATTAACCACTTATCCTAGATAAGTTGTCTATTCTCCTAAAATAACAAACCACTCATAATAAGTGTTTATTTTATCATGAGAGACCAGTAAGCTATAGACCACCTTTTATGTGGTCTCTAAGGGAGATTTAAGGGGGTCTCATTAGGCTTTTTTGTAGTAGTAATCCAACTTAAAATATCAAATTCGGTTTCATAAAGTTGTACATAATTAGTTTTATTTTTCTTAGTTTATATTTTGTTGTTTTCAGTTATGTTTGTACTTAGTTTATTTTTTTCAAGTTCCTAGTAGGTTTACAGCTTTTTTTACATAGTTTTTATTTTTGTCTCCAAGTTTGTTTGTCTTGTTTGTCATCATCAAAAAGGGGGAATATTGTTAATCTATAAGTTTTGATGATGACTTGCACACAGACAAACTTGTCTAATAAATCTTTGAGTTCCTATGAAGTTTTAGAGGTTCATCGAATCTCACATGCTACTGGAAGGAACTCGTGGAGTAACAAACCTTTCCAAGCACAATAAATGAAGTTCCAAGTGAAGAATAGTCGAGGACTATCTAAACAAGGAATCCAAAGAATACCAAGGAGTTCCAGAGCAAGAATTACTTGACGTAACAAGTGATGATCCAAGCAGAGTTCCAGAGCAGGAGTAGAGCTGATCAATGCCAAGCTCTAAAGGGAGTTACAAATCAAGAGTTCCAGAGAAGGAGCATCTTGAAGAGTACGAAAGTCAAGAAAATTAGGAGTTTAATTTTCTAAGTGTTTGTAAGTACACTAGAGTCTGAAGTCTGACTGGAACACAAGTCGAGTTTCAAGTGGAACTCAAGTGTCTACGAGTCTATTGGATTTGTGTTTAAGTAAGCGTCCTAAAAAGTAGCAAACTGAATTGAAGGAGTCAAATAGGAGTCTAGATTATTCATGTCTTAATTTTAAGGAATTAGTTAGGTTTTAAACTAAATAAATATCTGTGGTATCCAATTTTTTACTGTCTTAATTAACGGTCTGAATCCCACGAAAGTCTCTCATTGCACTATGAGTTTTTAAAAACTTTGAAGTCGCCACCCTATTAATATCTGAATAGGACAGATTTATTAAATAAATCATTTTAAAATCAATTTCAAGAAATATCATTTAAAACGATGATGACTTTATATGGATAAGGCTTTTTGAAGATTGGTCTTTCATACCATGAGATAGGGTTCGGGGTTTAGGTTAAGAGGTGCGAACGTCTGGAACTCGTCTCCTCTTCCGTTCTACAGAACGGGCTCTTACTAAATGCGTTATTTTCCATTTTAAAGTAATCATGGCTATTCAAAAGAAAGAAAATCACATAGTTTGCACATATATACATCAACCATTTTTATTCAGGACCAATATATCATTTGTACATGGTAGGTTTGAGCACTGAAGTTGCACTACGTACCAATCATTGCGGGATTAGAATCCACTCATGGATCAAAACCGTCGTAGTTCGAGCTTATGTCTCACCCTAAATGGCCAATTCCACTAGGGAAAGAAGAGGAGGGAATAGATTATGAATAACCCACCTTTAGAATGAAACAAATCTATCTGAAATGAGGTAATCACTCCAATTAGTGATTGAAATGGGATTGAGATAATCACTTTAATTAGTGATAAAATATGAAGGATTAAGATAATCACCTTAATTAGTGATTAAAAATAGAGGTTAAGATAATCACCCTAATTAGTGATTAAACTTAAAAGGAAAGATAGTCACCTTGATTAGTGACTAACAATGAAGGTTAGGAAGTAATCACCCTAATTGATGATTATTCAAGGTTTAGGATAATCACTCCAATTAGTGATTAAATGAGAAAAATAATTATCCTAATTAACGATTATTAAGGATAAGATAATCACTCTAATTAGTGATTAAATAAGAAGAATAACCGTCCTAATTAACGATTATTAAGGTTTAAGATAATCACTCTAATTAGTGATTAAATGAAAAGTTTGAATTAACCGCTCTAATTAGCGATTAATCAAACATTGAAATAACCACCTTAATTAGTGATTACGTTTATCATTTTCAAGAGGTCTTAGAAGTTTGCTTCCTAAATTGAAGGCTTTTGAGAAATAATCTTAATTGAATATTATTAAGTCATTTAGAGAGAAATGATCAATTTGAGATCAAATTTGGAGATTGTGTTTGGCTAATTGGAATTTGGCCATTTAAAGCGAGACACATGAAACGGCCTAAAATCAATTCGGATATCATAATTACCAATCTAATTATGTCAAATTATATGATTAATCCATTTGAATATGGAGAACACATTTTTAAAATGTAAGATGGATCATCATACAATTTAACTTAGTTAGATTTGCAATTTTTCCTCTTCATTGAGATTGGGTCATTTGATTCATGTACTATGACATATTGGGCCCAACATGCAACATTTGTAACATTGGTTGCTCATTTTATTAAAAAGAATTGTGAAATTATTTATGAACATTATGCATATACATCTCCATGTTTTTTCATTAATTGAGTTATGCAACAATTATTTACAAAGAAACTATTATTACAACAATATGTACAAAATCTATGATCTATACAAATCTTCAATCTTGGTATTCACCATGATGCTCCTTGATTTTCACCTCCTTGAATGAGCTGTGGAATTCATGTATATTTGTGAATTTGTGAATTTGTGAAAGTTAAAGATTAATTAACTTCTTTGATTTGAATTTTATGACAATTATTATTGTTTTTTATTTACATGATGAAATGAGTCATTTTAAGAGAAACTTAAAATTGTCATGATTTTTTTATTCACATTTTCGTATGAAGAAAACATTTTTTTTTTTGAAAGTTGAGTTAATCACTTTATTTCATTTTCCAGATTGCACTTTTGTTCTTACACTGACTTAAAAAAATCATAAATTTCTGTATATGGATAGATCAGTGAGTATTTTATGTTGTGTCAAAATTTCACAAGTTTTTAGTGAAAACTTGAATTATGGTGAATTTTATGTCAAAACTGGTCAAAACAGGACCTTTATTGAAGCTGTTCTTTGAGATCCAACTTATTGAACTTATTTTGAAGTAAATTTTGGTATGAACATTTTAGACACTTTGAAGAACTATACTGGAAATTTTCACTTGAATTGGATACTTTTAAGACCTTGTTTTATTTATTTCATTAACTAAAAGGAAAATCGATTTTCTGGAATTTAGGGCTTTACATGAATGGTATTGTAAAAATGATGTAAAATTGTATAAAATTCATATGAACATGATTTTTATATTTTTGAAAATCTACTGATGTTCTCTTCAAACTTGATGTTATCAGTTTTATCTAAATGATTTTATTTTAAACTTTATTGATAGAACAAGCTTAGGTGGTACTGGACAAAATCAGTTTTGCACAACAAAGTTGTATGATTTTTATTTATTTACACGAAATTCTTTTTTTAGAAATTCCAAAGCCTAGTTGCTGGAAACATCTTGCACTTCATAGAAAAAATATTAAATCCCACAAAATATTCTGATAATATAGGCGAAAAATAAAATGTAGTACGAAATTAAAACTGATTATAATTACAGCATCGCACTTCATAGGAAAAATATTAAATCCCTTGCACTGCAGCCCTTGCGTTTTTTTCCACTAGTGAGCATCACATTTTTTTTTTTTATGGAGATGTTGATGCACAACTTGTCTTGAATTTTTTTATGAAAATATTTTTGGTGATGAATAACAACTTGATTAAGGAAAATCACATAATCACATTGTTTCCTAAGAGTCACCCCATTAGAGGTGACTATTCTAGGTGGGTTGATTTAAGCTTGGGAACCTATTAGGAAACAATGTGATTAAGAAGAAAACAAGGAAGAAGTTAGTAGATGATTAAGAAGATAATCAAAAATAAACAAGAGTTTCCACTTTACCTTGCTAGCTCAATGATGCACTTCCTTTTTGCAAATTTTTCTACCTTTTTTTGTGATTTTCTTAATTTCTAAGTGAGTTTCTAAATCCACTTAATTACTAACTTAAACTCTTTTTGTGTTTTTTCCTTCTTTTGATGAACTTCTTTACTTACTAATTATCTTACTAACTTTTACTTTATTTTCTTAAGTGTGATTTCTTTAGAGGAATGGAGTGGAGAAGATGAGAGAAGTAGTGAAATTAAGTTTAACTCTTTTCAACTTCTTTACTTACTAATTAAGACTTTTTCTTAGATGGAAAGATTAAGGAGGAGAAGAGTAATAGAGAAGATGAGAGTGAAGTTGATTGTGTTTTTTTCACAATTTGGTTTTGAAGTAGAAAAAAGGAAGGTATTTATAGAGAAATGAAGGAGGTGAACTAGGGTTTCAAAGAGGTAGAAAATCATATTTTTCACCCAAAAAATCTGATTTTCTTCATCCTTAATCACCCTAATGACATCACTCTAATGACCTCACCCTAATGACATCATCAAATCTCTTTGGAAACACAAATATTCTTATTCCTTTTTGGATTTTCTCATAAATGAAGCAATATCAGATTTTCAGAATATATTATTCCCTAAACATCCTAATACGTAAAAAAAATACATCGAAAAACGTGCAAAACAAACTGATTAGGATGTTGCGCCTAGCGCAACGTCCTGCGCTAGACACAGCACCGTGCGCTAGGCGCACAGGCCTGCGTCTAGCGCAACGTCCTGCGCTAGACACAGCACCGTGCGCTAGGCGCACAGGCCTGCGTCTAGCGCAGGAGCCTGTTGTACGCTGGGCGCATGATCATGCGTCTGGCGCATGGTCATGTGCATGGCGCACAGTTCGAATCTTTCAAAAATAATCGAATCATTGGCTCTTACACTTTGGATTTGATTCTTATTCTTATTCTTTTTCATGATTTTTATTCTCTAACTAATGGATAAAGGATGTGTTTAATGGATAAAGAATATATTTTTATTCTTTATCCAATGAACAATGACTTGACCATCAAGAAAACTGATTAATGTCGGTTTTGGGATACGACTAAAATCCGAACGCCTAATCGCGACTCGTTTTTCGCTTTCCGAAAGATAATTAACGAAAATTCGTCAAATTAGTGAAAACGAGCATGATTATACTACGAATCATTTTATTAACACGGTGATTGTAGCTATTGACTAAGACTCACGGAAAATTACGTTTCTAAGCCGAGACTGCACGACTAATACGCAAAAAAAAACGGAAAACCATACAACGGAATGAAACTCGTGCTCCGGGGCGAAACACGCATTAGACAGGGCGCGCGCTCCACAATGCATGATGGTTTTCGTTATTTTTATTTCTTTTCAAAATCTTTATTTACTCGAAAAAGGGGTTCAAATTTTGGTGTATACATAATGCTCCACATTGGTCGAATTTTGGGGGAAATGATGACCAACGTTTGAAAAAGACACAAAATTTTGACAGAAAATTTCTTTTGAGATAACATATTCTCCATAAAAAATAGTTATCATCAGTGCTATTTTGTAAACATGATTTGCGACTTTTGTTGACGCTTTAAGTAGAAAATGTAACACCCCGACCCATACGGAGTCGGGTATATCGTCACCAATGTGCATCCAGGGCCAACAACTGTCCTCAAGAACCAACACAAGTTCTTCCGGTGCATTTTGTCCTCACTCATGCGCACCCCGAGAAACTTCCCGGGGAGGTCACCCATCCCAAGACTACTCCCGACCCAAGCACGCTTAAGCGTGGAGTAACTAAGGAATTAAGCTCCCTAAAAGAAAGATGCATCTTGTTGGAATGAGTAGCCTGCTAAATCCCTTTAAAGCAATCATGAGGGGTATTACATACACCCCCACTTGAGAACAGCAACGCCCTCGTTGCGCCTGAGGACTCCACATATTCGGTCACAACGACCTGTGGGTCGCCCCAGCCTGGAAACTGATCGTCGGAGACTCCAGATATTCGGTCTAACGACCTCTGGGTCGCTCCTTATGACAATGCAGTCCCAGAATCCTCCCCCACTAGGCGCCTGAGGACTCCTAATATTCGGCCTAACAACCTTAGGGTCGCCCCAACACGCGGTCGCAGGGTTGCTCTGATACCATTTGTAACACCCCGACCCATACGGAGTCGGGTATATCGTCACCAATGTGCATCCAGGGCCAACAACTGTCCTCAAGAACCAACACAAGTTCTTCCGGCGCATTTTGTCCTCACTCATGCGCACCCTGAGAAACTTCCCAGGAGGTCACCCATCCCAAGACTACTCCCAGCCAAGCACGCTTAACTGTGGAGTAACTAAGGAATTAAGCTCCCTAAAAGAAAGATGCATCTTGTTGGAATGAGTAGCCTGCTAAATCCCTTTAAAGCAATCATGAGGGGTATTACAGAAAATCCCAATTAATTTTCTAAAATGGGAAATGCGACTTTATCGTCGTCTTAGATAGAAAATTCCAATTAATTTTCTAAAATTGAAAATGCGACTTTATCGTCGTCTTAAATAGAAAATCCAAATTAATTTTCTAAATTTTGAAAATGCGACTTTAACGACGTCTTAAATAGAAAATTCCAATTAATTTTCTAAACATTGAAAACGCGACTTTATTGTCGTCTTTTTTCAGTCTTATGAATTTGTCTTTTGTTAATGTGAGAAATTCCGACAATTAACAGGTCGACTCCAGTTTTTACAGTTTTTCATGGCCTTAATGACAAACAAGTTGTCAAGTCACCATTACTTACTTTTTATGACTCCATGTGTTATCATGTCACTTAAATTAGGACATTGTCAGGTCATGTCACCTTAGAGTGATGCATTGTTAAGTCATGTCACCTTAAAGGGTTGACCAAAGGTTATTACCCTGTAGATAAACTATGGTGGACCAAATCATCATGTGGCAAAATTTTTTATCTGTTTTTCCGAAATCTTTCAGAAAAAATTTCATGCATAATGCTTATTCGCTTTATTGGAAAATGATGATCACTATATAAAATAGATTGATCATGGTCATTATTTTGGATGATCATTAGGAAAAATAATTATATCAACGTTCTTGATTCATCATTGACACAGTTTTTTTTTATGTTCGGCTTCAACAAAAATTGCCATACTACAAATGTTTGGTCATTAACCATGGTGAAGGATGCTCCTTATTATCCTATGGACAATACTCAAACTTATTATTCTTGGCATGAATCATGGATGATCATCTTTTCCATCTATAAAAGGGGCATGGTTCTTCATTTCCAAATGCACCACTTCCACTACTCCAGTCTTCTTTCTAAATTTTTTTCTTTCACAAAATGGTTCTTACTTATGAAGAAGCTAATGAAATGCGGAGTCGGGAGAAAAAACAACTCTCGGGGGTCACAAAGAATTTGGAGCAACCAAGACAATCTTTTTCTTCTTCCCACTTCACTAAGGCTCTTATGCCTTTGCTTTCTCTTTCCATCTGTTATGACATGATTCATGCTGCTTCCCAATTTTGGGACGAAACTCATCATGTCTTCCGCTTTGGAGACCGGCAGATTGTGCCTCTTGTTGAAGAGGTCGAGGGTTTGCTAGGCTTATCATCTAGTGGTCTGGTTATTACACCTTGATCTCCTACAAGAATCTCGGGAGATTTATCAACGATGTTATATCTTCCTGAAAATCTTCATGGCAACTACCTACAATATGGTGAGGTATTTATTCTCAACTTATTGTTGACTTTTTAATTTGGCACTTGGCAATTCTCTAACAATGACAACTATAGGATTGCTAGAGAAAATGCTTGCATTCTTATGATTTTGGGAAGTACCCTCACTAAATGGTCTTTAAACACATGCCATATTCGGTGTCTTTCACTTATTCCTCAAATCATTAGTGGGGGTCGTTTTGGACCACTTATTTTGGGGGAAATGTTTCTTGGCTTAGATGAACTCAAAAGAAAACCCCAAAGTTTCGTGAAGGGATGTCCATTAGCCCTTCATTTACGGTTATTGGAAAAAATTTCTCTCATAAAAACCTCACAAGAGTCTTACTTACAAAACTAGTCATGTCCGAGAGAGAGATCTAGTTCCTTTCTTCTATCAACTTAGCAAAAATGGTGGGTGGGAGGATTTTTTTCTGCAGCAAGACATAAAGTGGGTCACAAGCCACCTTGGCATTAGTTCAATTGTATATTGCAATTCTGGTCGTAGAGGTGTACAACTACCGGGGCTTTGCCAGGTCACTTTCTACCTTCCATGGAGGTGTCTAAGGCAAATTGGTTGGAGGCAACATTACATTCCTGCCCTCCAAGTTCTTCCACCTTGTACTACTTATGAGGCTGATATGAGTGTTATTCAGAGAATGCTTACTATATAGCAGGGAGCTAAAATTATATCAGTGCTACATGAACCTCACCCTCCACTGATTGATGAAGATTACCTTCAATGGCTTCTGACGGATATTGGTCAAGACAATGATTCAGACAGGCCTACCATGAAGAGGAGAAGATTTTGAGAGAAATATCATGTTGTTGTTTTTTTAAGTTGTTTCTTTTTTCTTTTTCTAGTTTTTGTTTATTTTCTTTGAGTTTGTAGGAAATGAAGGCTTTATGTCTTTTTATGTATGAAATGAAGTACCCCAGTTGGGATGAATAAAAAAGATATGTTTGTGAGAATTATCTGCTTGTGAGAAATTCAATGTGAACACAATTCTAAACACGTGCACACTTTAACATTAAATATGACATGCAAATCATAATTAATCAATCATATGACACATAAAAGCATAACACATAACCTTAACAAATCAAAAACATCCTTGCATGTTTCATCATTTTTCTTTTTCTTTTTTTTCTTCTTATTTTTTTTTTTTTTTTTTTTTTTTCGTTTTTTTTTTTTTTTTTTTTTTTTTTTTTGGCTTTTGCATACATCATATGAATATCTAGAAACACATGGCTTGTTTATTAAGAATAACCAGATAGGATACAAAACCCACAAACTGCTTGGTTACTTGACCATGACAATTACAATTACATTAATGCCTAAGCGTAATATTTCTTCAATTGATCAAGATTAGTGAAATGAGTGAATTCACTCCCATCAAAATCCATTAGCTTTACTGCTCCAGCCGTGGTGACATGCTTGACTAGTAATGGTCCAGACCAGTTAGGCTTGAATTTTCCCCGAGGATGATGCAACGGAGCCCTGTTTTCCTTTAAGACTAGATCACCTTCTTGAATGTCTCTATCTCGAACCCTTTTGTTAAATGCAAGAGCAATTCTCCGCTGATAGAGTTGAATGTTATGCACTGCTTGTAGTCGGCGCTCATCATAACGAGTTTTGTACCATTGGTCTTATGAGATTTCACTTTCTGCTATAACCCTGAGAGATTGTATCTCCACCTCAACCGGTAGGACCGGCTCCATCCCATAAACCAAAGAATACGGAGTTGTTCCTGTAGGAGTTCTGATTGATATTCTATATCCCCAAATGGCATATGGTAGTTTGTCATGCCATTCCCTAGTCTTTTCAGTCATCTTGGAAACAATAGTCTTGATTGTCTTATTGGCTGCTTCCACCGCTCCATTTATTTGGGGACGATAAGGTGAGGACTGATGATGCTTGATTGCATATTTTGCGAGAGTTGTCTTCAGATGACCCTCAAATTGTGATCCATTATCAGAGATGATTTCAAAAGGTATGCCATACCGACAGATAATGTTGTTAATCACAAATTTCGAGACTTACTTTGCCCCTATCTTTGAAAATGATGTAGCTTCAACCCACTTCGAAAAGTAATCAATTGCTACAAGAATATATTGATGCCCATTTGAAGCCTTCAGATGAATTTATCCGATATTTCTATGCCCCAACTCGAAAATGGCCAAGGAGAGGTCATATTATGTAGTGACACAGGTGGCATATGATTGAGGTTAGCAAATATCTGACATTGCTTGGAGGCCCGGACAAAGCTAATGCAATCACCTTCTAGAGTACTCCAATAGAAACCTGCTCGTAAAATTTTAGGAGCCAACATTCTTCCGTTCATATGGGGTCCACATTCTCCTCCATGAACTTCTTCCCTAATGGCTTGCTTTTCGCTATCATTCACACAGAGTTGTAGAGTACCATCAAACCCTTTGTGATATAGTCTGCCTTTTAGTATGAGAAAATGAGCAGCTAGCCTTCTGATGGATATGCGGTCCTTCTTGCCACTTCCCTCTGGATATTGCATTGTTTCCAGAAAATTCTTGATATCCTTATACCAGACATCATCATCATCTTGTTGAGCCAGTGTGGAGACAATTTGTGCTACCGCCACTGTAGGTCCATTCCTTTCTTCAATTAAAACTGACTGGATTTTTGTACCATTTTCCCATGTTAAATTAACAGCGAGATTAGCTAAAGCATCAGTGAAACTATTTTGTTCCCGAGGAAGATGTTTGAAGCTGATGTCATCAAAATAAGGGATTAATTCTTGAAGGTACTCTGTGTAGAGCTGCAGCCTCTCATCTCTAACCCTCCAAATTCCTATTATCTGAGATATGATGAGATTAGAATCTCCATACACAATGAGATGCCTTGCCCCTACTACCAAAGCGGCCTTTACTCCATATATACAGGCTTCATACTCAGTTGTATTATTTGTTGTTGGGAAATCCAGCTTGACAGCATATGAAATATGGACTTCATCAAGATCTACTAACAAAACCCCTGCTCCATTACCTCTACGATTAGAAGCTCCATCGAAATACATGCACCATGGTGGATTGTCAATGAATAATAAATACTCATCAGGTAATGCATCATCATATTCATCTCCTGACATTGGTCCTTCTGCTAGGGCTTCAGATATGGCTCTTCCTTTGACAGGATTATGGCTGACACATTAAATATCAAACTCAGAAAGCATAGCATGCCATCTCGCTAATCTTTCACTAAGAATGGGTTTCTCGAACCAATACTTGATGGGATCCATTCTCGAGATCAAGTAAGTGGTATGAGCTTGAAGGTGATGCCTCAACTTCTTCGTGGCATAGACCAAGGAGATACAAGCTTTTTCCAGTGGGGAATATCTTGTCTCATACTCCAGAAATTTCTTGCTGAGATAGTATATGACAACTTCCTTCTTTGTTCCCTCTTGATACTGGGCTAAGAGAGCTCCCATAGCCGTTTATGTGATAGTGAGATACAAAATCAGAGGTTCTCCTGGTCCAGGTGGCATTAGAACAGGTGAATTTGAAAGGTACTCTTTCATGGAATCGAAAGCTTCCTTACATTCCTCATTCCACTCATGGGATGCCCCTTTTCTGAGCAGCTTAAATATGGGTTCACATCTCATAGTGAGTTGTGAGATGAACCTACTGATATATTGAATTCTGCTGAGAAATCCTCTTACTTCTTTTTCTGTTTTTGGAGGAGGTAGTCCTTGAATAGCTTTTACCTTTTCAGAATTCACTTTGATGCCGTCTTGACTGATAATGAATCCCAACAACTTCCCTGAAGTGACGCCAAACACACACTTTTGAGGGTTTAGCCTTAGATTGTACTTCCTGATTCTTTCAAAGAAGGACCTTAGTGCCGGAACATGCCCCTCACGATCTTCACTTTTCACAATCATGTCATCTACATAGACCTCCACAATGTCGTGGATGAGGTCATGAAGGATAGTGGTTGCAGCCCTTTGATATGTGGCTCCGGCATTCTTGAGACCGAAAGGCATAACTCGGTAAGAGAAGGTGCCCCACGGAGTGATGAAAGATGTCTTTATCATGTCTTCTTGGGCCATGAGTATTTGATTACACCCTGAGAATCCATCCATGAAGGAAAACATTGCATGACCGGCCGTACTATCCACGAGAACATCAATGTGGGGTAGAGGAAAGCAATATTTTGGTGATGCAGCATTCAAATCTCGAAAATTAATGCATACCCAAACTCTCCCATCCTTTTTAGGTACGACCACTATATTGGCGAGCCAACTCGGATGCTTGACAGCTTGGATGAATTTGGCATCAAGCTGTTTCTGAATTTCTTCTTTCACTTTCAGACTAATCTCTGGCTTCATTCGGCGGAGCTTTTGTTGCTTAGGCTTGCTTTTAGGATGTAACGGAATGCGATGTTTTGCAATTTCTCTATTAACACCAGGCATATCAGCATAATACCATGCAAACACATCGACATACTCTTTTAACAATGCAATAAACACAGACTGTTCAATTGGGGAGAGGGATGACCCTATTTTGACTTCTTTTACAGCATTTTCTGTACCAATATTAATTACAATGGACTCTTCCATGGGTTTCATGTATGTTTCAGTTGTATCAAGTGATTCATCAGTATTAAATTCAATGTCAGAGATAACATCTTGCATGCAAATGTACTTAGATAAAGGTTCACATTCAATTTCCTCACTATCAGAGTTTTCTGACTGGGTATGCAAGGTAGATTGGCTGGAAGATGAGCTATCAGTATGATATCCATCTGAAAGGGGTGAAAAGGTATTTTCATGAGACGGATGTGGAGGATGGTTTCCTAAAAACATTTTAAATTCTATAGGCCCGTCTTTTGCCTGACACTCAATACTCCACTTATGTTCAATGCTTTCGCCAAAAGGTATCATCAAAGACACTAGGTCAAAATCCCCTTCCTCAGAGGACTCAGAAGTGAAAAGCTTCTTAAGGACTCCATGTTCCAAATTATCCACCCAGTCATTTTCTGTTTTCATTTTTTATTTTTGGACAAACCAACTTTTGACTAAGTCCAGATTTCTAGCCTCATTGAAGAATATCTCCAATTCCGGTAAAATCTTATGTTCCTTCCTACTAAGCCAAGGTTCTGGAAACTCATAGTACAACTCAGTATCTCCTTGCAGGATGAACTGGTCGTTGAGGGTAAATGAAGGTTCTTTGATGTTGTGAGAAGTGCTGCCCGGATCATATCCTAACCCATATCGGTTTTGCTTGTCTACTATGGGGATTGGTTGCTTTATTCTCCTACCATCATGCCCTAATCCGATTCCTTGAATATAACCCATCTTCATCATGATTTGAAATCCTTTGTACAGAGGTTGCATGGCAAACCCTACAGGCTCTTTGACCGCATTTGTGGATATGGCTGAGGCCTTTGTTTTCTGATGGTAATTGGTCATCCTTAGAGAAGGGACATATTTCTTCTTTTTGGACCTAAAGGTAGAGAAAAAAGAATTAAAAGAAAAGAGAAAAAAGCTACATATTGCAGAATGCATTGCAGAATAAAGAACATTTTCAAAAACGATTTCGCCATATTTTGACTGGAATGGTCCACCTTTTCAATTTTGGTTTTTTTCCTTTTGACTCTCTTGAATGATTTTACTGTCATTGGGGTTGAAAACATATGTTTTTTTTTTGTCATTCTTCCATTCCCTGTTTTAGTATTAAACAAAGACAGAAAATATAGAGATTAGGGCATGTATCCCCATTGATGTGTCAATTTAACATTCTGAAGTTGCTCCTGTGATGACTGTCATCTTTAGTGCTAATCACATTGCCTTAAATACAATGGTTAATATATTTGAGTCGAACCCGAAGGCTGCCTACACATCCCCATTGCTCCAGGTGCATTTTACGAGGAATTAGACTCAGCGTAGTTCATTATTTTTGAAAGAACAAAAGTTTTTTATTTAATAAAGCAGCTGCACTCATATTGAGCTACCTACGTACCCCAGGTGTTACATAGGTGGAGTGATCTCACAGTGCAAGTGTACATGATAATGGGGATTCAAGCTGCACATAGTTCTCTGATACTAACGAGCTGAAAGATTTTTTCTTCTTCTCCTTTTTTTTCTTTTTTTTATTGATGGGCTAACCCCCTACATGACGTTTTACGGAAGATTTTTCTCCTTCTGTGAGACGATCAAGTAGCCTTGCGGTAGACAAGAGCTATGTTGGTGATTTGCTTGATGCGATAGCTGAGAGCGTGACATTGGTTTGTGTCGTGACCATGCAACTGATGATATTGGCAGTACTTGTGAAGATCTGATCCTACGGGACTTGCGCCTGGGCGTCTTGGAAGTGGATGTATCCGACCCTGTTCGACTAATTTGCGGAAGATATCAACATGGGATTGAGATTGAGGGCACGCCGATACTTTCCTTGTGGGCACTTCCTTATGGGTTGGACTAATGATGCCTCGGTCAACCAAGTTTTGAAATTTGTAGTAAAGATCATGGCATCGATCAGTTTCATGCCCAAATTGACGACAATAAGCGCAGAGTTTGCTCATGTCTGTTCCAGGAAGGGGTAAACAGTACACATGTTCTGAAATTTGAAGTATACCTTGTAGAGCTGATCAACTCCAGCCCGGCCCGGTCCGGTTTTTTTTTTTTTGGGCGGGCATTGGACAAGCCAAAAAAGACTTTTCCATCTAATTTTTGGCCCGGCCCGTTTTGGCCCGAAAAAGCCCGCTCGGCCCTGCCCGAAATAACGGGCTTTGGGCACAAATTTTTGGCCCGGATTTGGGCCCGGCCCGGTCAATGGGCAAATTTTTTTGGCCCGGCCCGGCCCATGATCACCTCTAATACCTTGCCTCCAAAGACGATCATACACCATACTCAATGGTTCATCTATTTTAGCATATACCCTTGGATTTGTGTTGGGAATTTTAAGATCTTCCCGTGGTCGTTTTTCTTGCAATTTCAGAGCATCGATGTCAAAGCCATGTTGTTCCATGTAGCTGAGGGAGGTGTACTTGATAGTAACCATGTGATGATAATAGAAATCAGTCTGTTTATGCTCGAGAGCCCAATTAACAAAGGCTTGGCTAGCATTTTCCCAACTAGCTCTATCTACACAATCTGAAGAATAGTAGCAATCCAGAGCTGGTCCTTCTAAACTCTTGTCAAAGAGCATGGGGTAATCTTCCTCTGGTATGCCCCATGGATGCAAGGCATTCACAAATCCAACTAAGTGGACAAAAGGATCACCGTTACCGTCAAATGTCCGGAACTGTGGTAACTCACGATAATGATCCTCGTGTTGATATCCAGGAAAGAGAATCAGTGATTCAGTTTGAACTTCTCGGATAAGACCTGCTAAAGTCCAGTTCAAAATCATCAGTCCTAGATCTCTTCTTCGAGTCATTATCATCATCTTGAGGATTGCCGACACAGGATTCCTCCGGTGCTTCAACTGACGTATCATGAGTGTCGATGCTTGGAACTCCTATTTCTTCCTCGTCATCCTCACTATACTCTGGTTCTGTTTCTTCAACACTTACATCTGGTGTGGCTACTGGAACCTCATTCATCCATGAATTTTCTGGTGCTGCTAGAATACAGTGGATAGTGTAACCATCCAACCTAGTGCCCTCTACTTCGTTCAAATACAATACCGATTTTCCGGTGTTGGAGATAGTCATAATTTCTAGATCACCAGAAATAGTCACACCACCCAGATTAGTGAGAAGCTTTACCTTTTGGTGTAAAGTAGAAGCCACTGCTCTATTCTCATGCAACCATGGTCTTCCTAATAAGAAGTTAAAACAGGCTTGAATGTCAATGACCATGAATTCCACCTTCCTTGCCACGGGGCCACATTCAATGAGGAGGCTGATTAAACCCAATACTTCCCTCTTGGCATTATCATATGCTCTGACCACCTGGTTGGATGGTACCAGATCTTCTTTTGAATACCCAAGTCTCGTTAGCACACGCAGAGGGCAAACATTGATTGCAGAGTCGTTTTCGATCAACACCCTAGGTATCTCCCATCCATTACTGCGTATAGTGATGTGCAATGAATTGTTGTGGTTGATATTGTCAGGGAGATCATTGTCTGTGAACATGAGAGTTCGATCTACCCCATGAATGAGCCCCACCATCTGGTCAGGTGTTATAGAAGAGCTTACAGAGGCTTCATTGAGATGCTTTCGAACAGCTGCCCTATGAAGCTGGGAATGCATTAACAATTTCCAGATGGAAACATTAGCATTTACTTCTTTCATGCGCTTGATAGTATCATCTTCCTTGTTACTATCCTCTGTCATTGGCTCCTTGCCCTTTTCTTTTCTCCTCGGTACCTCCAAAGGATTTTCATCCTCCAAATGGGATGGTTTAAAATGGCGGCCTGCTCTAGTTAAATGAGAGATATCCACATACTCCTCATCACTAAGATCATCGAGGCAGATGAAGCGCCGTTATGTACTTGGAGTGGTGGAATGTCCTCCAGTGCTTTTGTCCGTGATTTTCAAGGTCGAAGAGGCATCTTCATCAGCATCAGAGTCCAAAATGAAGAAGGCACCGTCATAATCCAAAGTTCCACATATGTCAGAGAATGGATCTTTGTTGAGAGTGAAACTGGGGTCTTTATAAGGCATCATTTTGACATTTCTTGAGTGGAATAGTCATAGATCAGGCACTTGTATCCTACGGCTATTGGCATTTCATACATTTGAGGAATTGTCATTCGGATTAACTGGATTGGATCGCATCCATCTGAAGCAATAGAGATGGCATTAATGGCAAATGAGGTCTTATGATTAGGAAGGGGGTTTTTTATGATGTTGGGCTGAGAGTCGTTTGGTTTATTGGAAGTAGATCCTAAAGAGAGCTTTCCATCATCCACAAGGTTTTAAATTTGATGCTTTAAAGCCGTGCAACTTTCAGTATTATGCCCCGGACTTTGGTGATACTCACAGTTTTGATTTGGGTCATAACCAGGGTAAGGATTTTTAGGAGGTGGACGTGGATTCAAGGATAGAATGAGATTGGCCTTTTTTAGCTTGGAGAGAGCTTGGGAATAAGTCATGTTTAAAGGAGTAAAGTTCCTTTGTGGCCGTAACTGGAATGCAGAAGATGCGCCAATGGCATGGATCGCATTAGTTGTCTTAGGAGCTGCTGAATCATTATTTGGAGTTCTTTTGTTATTTCGAAACTTTGCATTATAAGTAGTGCCGCCAGTAGGTTCATCTTTCTTGATGTCCCCCCTTTTCACAGCATCCTCAACTAGAGTTCCCGTAGCAATCAAAGCTTTGAAAGTCGGGAAATATTGGTAGGCCATATGCTTCTGATAGATAGGAAGAAGGTTCTTCACAACCATTTACAGTTGTTCCTCCTCATTAGGCCTATTCATCATTTTAGAAGCCTTGTTTCTCCACCGAGTGATGAATGAAGAAAATGTTTCATTAAGGTTTTAAGAAGTGGTCTCCAGATCCCTTCTAGTAACATCAATTTCTTCATTATATTTGTACTAGTTTGAGAATTCTCTGACTATGTCAACCCAAGTGGATTTCATTGTGTTTTCAAGGTTGAGGAACCAATGTGCTGCAGCACCATCTAAATACTGTTGAAAGAGTTGGGCCATCAAAGATTCTTCCACTCCCCAGGGACTCATTGCCCCTACGTACATTTTCAGGAAATTAGTGGGGATGTCGGTTCCATCAAACTTTGTCAGGTTAGGCATCTTGAAACCATGAGGTAATCGAGCCTTTGGGAATCCTTGGTTCAGCCTTAGTCATGCCTTTTAAGACTTCCTTGAGCTTGACTACTTCTTCCTCGAGCTTAGTGGGAATTTCTCTCTCATTGTTCATAGGTTCAAGGTGAAAAGGTAAAGCTAATTCCGACACCGGAGGAGGAGGAGGAGGCGGCATCTGGGCGCTTTGGCGCATTATGCCCAACACAGTTTGTTCAATATTATCCTATCGGTCAAGCATGGCCTGAACAAGCCCTCGGAGCTTAGTCATTGGATCAGGTGGAGGGGTAGAGTTATGTTGGTGCTCGTTGTTCGGAATTTCAGACATGTTGCTGAGACGCGTAGCAGACAATACAGCTGGTGTAGACAAGGATGACAGTATTACTGACAGACAACGTTCACTATGGTCAGAACTTCGGCGAATTAGCCTAGATCCTGAGCGGGCCCAGGAAGAGTTCCTGTGAAATGAGATGAAGAGTTAGCACACAAGTTTGTCCAGACTTTGTTTCTTCCCTTTTTTTTCTCTCTTTCATTTTTTTTGGTGCAAGGAATGAAAGAAATGATATCTTTGAAAATTATTTTTTTCTTTTAACCCCAATTTCAGTTATCATTTATTAAAAGGTGTGAAACCTTGACTTTATCATTTGTTTTGGATTTTTCATTACATTTTTGATTTGTTATTATTATTATTTTTTTAGACTTGGACCTTTTTATTTACATTTTACACTGCCACTCTTTGGACTCAATTTTTTTTTTTGGGATAACACAAAAACATTTTTCAAAATCAATTTGATAATATCCTTCCATTTCCTGCTACAATAGAAATAAGAAAAAAGATATATAACGAGGCATGTGTCCTCATTTTGGCAAATTATAATGCCCCAAATATCGTTCTTCCTTGTAGTGATCTGCACGTATTGATTGCTTCTAAGCGCTGAAACCACAAAAGAAAATATTAAATGCAAAAGGGGCCGCACCCGAAGGTTGCCTACGTATCTCCATGAGTGGATTTGGATTTGAGGAAGAAATTTTTCCTGCTATGATTTTTTTTTTGAATGGAGAATCAGGCCCAACGTAGCTCTGACATTTTTGAAATGAAATTTTACGTACTCCCTCCGTCCCATAATACTCTTTACACTTTCCTTTTTCATCTGTCCCATAATACTCTTTACACTTCTATTTTTGGATATGACCCACTCTTATTTTAATCCTTCTGCCTCTTAAATATTGGCCCACACTCTCTCTCCTCCAAATAAAATAATACCACTCCTATTACATACCAACTCTAACCATGACCCACATTCTCTCTCCTTAAAATAAAATAATACTACTTTTACTAACTACTAACTCCTATCACATCTACTTTTCAATAAAATAACAATTGATAACAAAACAACAACTTATCATCTAAAACTACGTGCCTTGATAAGTGTCAAGAGTATTTTGGGACAGAGGGAGTAATTTTTTTTTGTTTTTGCAGCTGCACTCAGAAAATGAGTTGCCTACGTACCCCTTTTAGTACATTACATAGTAGAGAAAGCTAAGATAGATGACATTGAATTTTTTTTGTTTTTTGTTATTTTTGTAGGGGATCAAGCCGCACGTAGCTCTACCTACAAAGTACAATATATAAAAGCAATCAAATGATTCAGGTACTTCTCAAACTTTTCAGATTTCAGTTTACTGGGCGTTATGCCATGTATTCTCCTGTCTGAAGACGTCTGTTCCACCTTTCCTTTTTCTTCTTGACATATAAAGGGTTGTCTTCTCAGCTGAGGAGCCATGATGCCATGCTTTGCACACAAGCATGCAAGAGGCTCTTGTTTCATAATCAATTTCATCAAGGAAGATATAAGGTTCCATGATAGATTGAATAGCAGTTACTTTGTGTGATGGACTCTCTTCTCCTTCACACTGAACTGCCCAGGACTCTTTGAAAAGCCAACGGAACTTCTTCTCAACCCTCTTAACTTTTCTCATGTCTGGTATCCAGTTCGGTTGATCAAGATCCTCCTCGGGAATTGGCCAGTAGAAGTAGTATTTTACCAGTTTGAGGGGTGGTGTCTCTGTGTGACCATTGTCGTTCTCCTCATGATTTAGATGACATATATGAGGTATGCGGGATTTTTGCATTGCCACCCCTATTGCTATATCTTATGGGACTGTGATTACCCCATGTGGAGTTATCATCTTCATCTTTTGGTGCAATGTTGAGTTGATAGCTTAGTTCTTGTGGAGCCATGGTCGCCCTAACAACAAAGTGAAAGGAGCTTCGCAATCAACGATCATGAAATTGACCTCTCGTATGACTGCCCCAATGCGTAAGATCATGGTTGTTGATCCTATGATTTCTTGTGTTGAGCCATCATACGCAATTACGGTTCCTATGGAGGCTTATCCTTGTGGAGGAGGACACCCGAGCCACTTGAGGGTACTAAGGAGACAGAGATTGGCAGAGGCTCCATTATCGACCATCACACCTTTGATGTGTCTGGCACTGTGATCAACAGCAATGTACAAAGCGCTGTTATGAGTTGGGTTATCGGGGAGATCTTTATCAGAGAAGGTTATGACAGAGGTGATTTCAGCTTGATCTGTATTGAGAGGTCCTGTTGGCATATTCTGAGCACAACAGATATCGGCATAGGCGATGAGCTAATTAATTGTCATTGAGATAGTGTAAATGGCTTCTGAATTGGATCCCTGGGGTACTGAAGGAACATTACTCCCTAGCATGCAAGGGTTGAAGGAACCATCCTGAGGACCTGTTTCATCCTCTACCGTTGACGGTGCGGGGGTGATACTTCTTGGTCGAGTCGGATTCCCATGGATAGTTATTGTTCCCGAAGTTGTTGGGCATTTGAGTTTTTGGTGTGCAGGAGAGGCAACGACTTTGTTCGCATGGAGCCATGGTCGCCCCAACAACAAAGAGAATGAAGTTAATGCTTCGACAACCGTGAAATCTGCATCACAAATCCAGTCTTTATACCTTAGTTAAAGATTAATCATCCCTATAGCCCTTCCTGAAGAATTGTCGTATGCTCCTAACACTGTATCAGTAGGGCTTAATAATGTGTTGTTATATCCCAACTCATAAAGCGTTCCTTTCGGGCAAACATTAAGTGCCGATCCATCATTTATTAGTACATTGGTTAATTCTCGCCCATTGCATTTCAAAGTGATGTATAAAGCTTGATGAGGATCCAGTTCCTTGGGAAGATCAGCCTTAGTGAAGGACACAATTGGAGGCATCCATGTTGGAGGAATGGGAATTTTTCCATCTTCTATTAGCTGGTGGATGACATGCCGAAGGTCAACACACCGGTCTGTTTCGTGTCCATAGCAAAAGTTACAGTATAATCCCATGTTAACCCCTGGCGGTGGCAAAGTGTAACAGTGATGCTTCGCTTCTAGAAGACCCTGTCTTTTTAGACGACTGTACATGGTCCCCAAAGATTCTTCCGTGTCTGCATAGATTTGATTAATAGACCTCCAACGACCTTTGCCCTTTGCTGAAGCTTTAGTCTGGATTTGCTTTCCGGAATCAGACATTGTGAAATGATGCGAGTTTTAGTTTTCCCTTTTTTTGGATGTGAAGTACCTGAAATGTACACACTAATAATGTTAGTCAATGACTGATGATTTTTCTTTATAGGTTTTTTTTAGCAGGAAATGGAAGAATCCTCTTTTTTTCGAAAACAATTATCCCTTTTGACACAATATTTTTTTTATCTTTTCCTTTTTTAGAACAATTATCTCTTTTGACACAATTTTTTTTTATAGACTAGGCTTCTCGTGTTTTAGACTATATGTTATAATTCCTAAACGTGACACGTTTTGAACTCGTGATTACGACTCTTTTTCATTTTTCATTTTTTAAATTTTTTTGTTTTATTTTGGGATTATATCTTCAAAACAAGATTTTTTTTTTAGAAATCATTTTTGTTTTTTGGAAAAATAATTTTGAATGAAAAAGAATTAGTGAAGGTAATGTGAGTTTTTTTTGTAAAATGGGTGAGCACACTTTTTTTACATGACACTTGTGTTAAATAAACAAGAATACTCTTAATATTTCAATAATTATTTCGGCAGCAATTCAGCTACAGTTAATGATTACTGAAGTATTGACCGACTGAAAACGGACTGAGGAATTTTGAAAATTTTTCACATTATTCAATAACTGAAATAAACAAAGGACATTGTGCATTGATCCTTGTGTCCTAAAAGTCAACTAAAAGGTGATTCATTTAAGGAGAGATTATGTTAAAGTGGCCTCGAGTCACTTCCATTGTGTCCATCGAGGGTGGACGTTGCTGACAGAGCCGGTCGCAATAGCTCGCGGATGCAAGTTTTACGCCCTTAATTCATTAATTTGTCATTCAAAAATTCCGACCCTTGCCAATAGACAGAGGTATCAGACCTAATAAGAAAATGGTTAGAAAGAGTGCACGTGTATGGATCGATAAACTACCAAGCACACATAATTTTCACATAAGCATACTATATACAAAAATTAAATTGTGAATATCCATGATTAACTTTTTTTTATTATATATACATATGGAAAATAACGCATTGTTCAGGTTTAAACCTCATATACTTCAAGTGGAAGTATAATCCCCAGTGAAGTCGTCAGCCTGTGGTATCTGATTTTTTACTGTCTTAATTAACGGTCTGAATCCCACGAAAGTCTCTCATTGGACTATGAGTTTTTAAAACTTTGAAGTTACCACCCTATTAATATCTGAATAGGGACAGAATTATTTAATAAATCATTTTAAAATCAATTTCAAGAAATATCATTTAAAACGATGATGACTTCATATGGATAAGGCTTTTTGAAGATTGGTCTTTCATACCATGAGATAGGGTTCGGGGTTTATGTTCAGAGGTGCGAACATCTAGAACTTGTCTCCTCTTCCGTTCTACAGATCGGGCTCTTACTAAATGCGTTATTTTCCATTTTAAAGTAATCATGGCTATTCAAAAGAAAGAAATTCACATAGTTTGCACATATACACATCAACCATTTTTATGCAGGACCAATATATCATTTGTACATGGTAGGTTTGAGCACTGAAGTTGCACTACGTACCAATCATTGCGGGATTGGAATCCACTCATGGATCAAAACCATCGTAGTTCGAGCTTATGTCTCACCCTAAATGGCCAATTCCACTAGGGAAAGAAGAGGAGGGAATAGATTATGAATAACCCACCTTTAGAATTAAACTAATCTATCTGAAATGAGGTAATCACTCCAATTAGTGATTGAAATGGGATTGAGATAATCACTTTAATTAGTGATAAAATATGAAGGATTAAGATAATCACCTTAATTAGTGATTAAAAATGAAGGTTAAGATAATCACCCTAATTAGTGATTAAACTTAAAAGGAAAGATAGTCACCTTGATTAGTGACTAACAATGAAGGTTAGGAAGTAATCACCCTAATTGATGATTATTCAAGGTTTAGGATAATCACTCCAATTAGTGATTAAATGAGAAAAATAATCGTCCTAATTACCTATTATTAAGGTTAAGATAATCACTCTAATTAGTGATTAAATAAGAAGAATAACCGTCCTAATTAACGATTATTAAGGTTTAAGATAATCACTCTAATTAGTGATTAAATAAAACGTTTGAATTAACCGCTCTAATTAGTGATTAATCGAGGATTGAAATAACCACCTTAATTAGTGATTACGTTTATGATTTTCATGAGGTTTTAGAAGTTTGCTTCCTAATTTGAAGGCTTTTGAGAAATAATCTTAATTGAAGATTATTAAGTCATTTAGAGAGAAATGATAAATGTGAGATCAAATTTGGAGATTGTGTTTGGCTAGTTGGAATTTGGCCATTTAAAGTGAGACACGTGAAATGGCCTAAAATTAATTTGGAGATCATAATTACCAATCTAATTATGTCAAATTATATGATTAATCCATTTTAATATGGAGAACACATTTTTAAAATGTAAGATGGATCATCATACAATTTAACTTAGTTAGATTTGCAATTTTTCCTCTTAATTGAGATTGGGTCATTTGATTTATGTACTATGACATATTGGGCCCAACATGCAACATTTGTAACATTGGTTGCTCATTTTATTGAAAATATTGTGAAATTATTTATGAACATTATGCATAAACATCTCCATGTTTTTTTATTAATTGAGTGATGCAACAATTATTTACAAAGAAACTATTATTACAGCAATATGTACAAAATCTATGATCTATACAAATCTTCAATCTTGGTCTTCACCATGATGCTCCTTGATTTTCACCTCCTTGAATGGGCTTTGGAATTCATGTTTATTTGTGAATTTGTGAATTTGTGAAAGTTAAAGATTAATTAACTTCTTTGATTTGATTTTTATGACAATTATTATTGTTTTTTTTTTACATGATGAAATGAGTCATTTTAAGAGAAACTTAAAAATTTCATGATTTTTTTATTCACATTTTCGTATGAAGAAAACATTTTTTTTTATGAAAGTTGAGTTAATCACTTTATTTCATTTTCCTTATTACACTTTTGTTCTTGCACTAAATTACAAAAATCATAACTTTCTGTATAAAGCATTAAATTGAGAATTTGATATATATATGGATAGATCAGTGAGTCTTTTATATTGTGTCAAACTTTCACAAGTTTTTAGTGACAACTTGAATTATGGTGAATTTTATGTCAAAACTGGTCAAAACAGAACCTTTATTGAAGTTGTTCTTTTAGATCCAACTTATTGAACTTATTTTGAAGTAAATTTTGGTATGAACATTCTAGACACTTTGAAAAACTAGACTGGAAATTTTCAGTTGAATTGGACACTTTTAAGACTTTGTTTTATTTATTTCCTTAAGTGAAAGGAAAATCAATTTTATGGAATTCAGTGATTTACATGAATGGTTTTATAAAAATGATGTAAAATTGTCTAAAATTCATATGAACATGATTTTTATTTTTTTGAAAAGCTACTGATGTTCTAGTCAAACTTGATGTTTTTAGTTTTATCTAAATAATTTTATTTTAAACTTTATTGACAGAACAAGCTTAGGTGGTACTGGACAAAATCAGTTTTGCACAACAAAGTTGTATGATTTTTAATTATCTACCCGATATTCGTTTTTAAAAATTTCAAAGCCCAGTTGCGAAAACATCATGCACTTCATAGGAAAAATAATAAATCCTACAAACAATTCTGATAATACAGACGAAAAATGAAATGTAGTACGAAATTAAAACTGATTATAATTACAGCATCACATTTTCTTTTTTTTTATGGAGATGTTGATGCACAACTTGTCTTGAATTTTTTATGAAAACATTTTTGGTGATGAATAACAACTTGATTAAGGAAAATCACATAATCACATTGTTTCCTAAGAGTCACCCCATTAGAGGTGACTATTATAGGTGGGGTGATTTAAGTTTGGGAACCTATTAGGACTTCCACATACCCAAATCACTCAAAAGATTAAAAAAATGATAAGAAGAAAACAAGGAAGAAGTTAGTAGATGATTAAGAAGATAATCAAAAATAAACAAGAGTTTCCACTTTACCTTGCTAGCTCAATGATGCACTTCCTTTTTGTAAATTTTTCTACCTTTTTGTGATTTTCTTAATTTCTAAGTGAGTTTCTAAATCCACTTAATTACTAACTTAAACTCTTTTTTGTGTTTTTTCCTTCTTTTTATGAACTTCTTTACTTACTAATTATCTTACTAACTTCTACTTTCTTTTCTTAAGTGTGATTTCTTTCGAGGAATGGAGTATAGAAGATGAGAGAAGTAGTGAAATTAAGTTTAACTCTTTTCAACTTCTTTACTTACTAATTAAGACTTTTGCTTAGATGGAAAGATTAAGGAGGAGAAGAGTAATAGAGAAGATAAGAGTGAAGTTGAGTTGTGTTTTTTTCTCAACTTGGTTTTGAAGTGGAAAAAAGGAAGGTATTTATTGAGAAATGAAGGAGGTGAATTAGGGTTTCAAAGAGGTAGAAAATCAGATTTTTCACCCAAAAAATCTGATTTTGTCATCCTTAATCACCCCTAATGACATCACTCTAATGACCTCACCCTAATGACATCATCAAATCTCTTTGGAAACACAAATATTCTTATTCCTTTTTGGATTTTCTCATAAATGAAGCAAGATCAGATTTTCAGAAAATATTCTTCCCTAAACATTCTAATACGAAAAAAAATTCATCGAAAAACGTGCAAAACAAAATGATTAGGATGCCGCGCCTAGCGCAACATCCTGTGCTAGACACAGCACCGTGCGCTAGGCGCACAGGCCTGCGTCTAGCGCAGGAGCCTGTTGTGCGCTGGGCGCATGGTCATGTGCCTGGCGCACAGTTCGAATCTTCCGAAAAAAAATCGGATCCTTGGCTCTTACACTTTGGATTTGATTCTTATTCTTATTCTTTTTCATGATTTTTATTCTCTATCTAATGGATAAAGGATGTGTTTAGTGGATAAAGAATATATTCTTATTCTTTATCCAATGACTTGACCATCAAGAAAACTGATTAATGCCGGTTTTGGGATACGACTAAAATTCGGACGCCTAATCGCGAATCGTTTTTCGTTTTTCCGAAAGATAATTAACGAAAATTCGTCAAATTAGTGAAAACGAGCATGATTATACTACGACTCACGGAAAATTTCGTTTCTAATAAGCCGAGACTGCACGACTAATACGCAAAAAAACGGAAAATCATACAACGGAATGAAACTCGCGCTCCGGGGCGAAACACGCATTAGACAGGGCGCGCGCTCCACAGTGCATTTCGTTATTTTTATTTCTTTTCAAAATCTTTATTCACCCGAAAAAGGGGTGCAAAATTTTGTGTCTACAATATCTAGGTTAAAAATCCGATTATTTAGAGTAATTCAAGGAATAAAATCTGAATAATAATAGGCATGTGTTTAATTCAGTTAGTGGGCTAATTTTTAGGAAGCTTGGACAATAAGCACAAGAGAGAACGTGTATGTTCCTACTAGTGGGGAAAATGGACGTTAAGTGGTTAAGTGGACATCATGGGTATAATGGTTGTTTAGTTGAGTTCTAAAACTTAGTATAAATAGCTAATCACTTGTCATAATTCGATTTACGACTTAGAGAAAAAAACACATGAGTTTAGAGTTATAATCTGTTAAGTGTTTGCGCCAAAGTTCAGTGGTGTTCCCGTCTAGTTACTCTAAGTTCCAGTGTACTTGAGTCATGAAAAGAGTTGTAAATTTTCAGAGTACAAGGGGAGTGAACTTAAGTTAGTTCAAGAGTTTGTGGGAAGAGTACGAGAAGAGTAGAGAAGAGCAAAGAGAAGAGAAAAGTGAGAGAAGAGCTTCAACAGTTAGTGGGAATTGTTTATTGGGAGAGTCAGAGTTCCTAGTGGAACGTGAGGGTACGAGTAGAGAATAGGTTGTAACATAGGTGTTGGCCTATTATAAAAAAGGAGTTGTTCTTCCTATTGGGCCTAGGAAGTTTTTCTCATAAACATTCTCTCGTGTCTTCGCATCTTTATTTAAGTTCCTTAAAATTCCGCAAAAGGTACTTAGAGTTCCACACGTATTTCACCCCCCCTCTTGCGGTGTTCCATTCGAGTCAACAACGACCATGGACCATCAGTTGCCGTCGGATACGTCACCACAACTTCGGACTTCAGCACCAGCGCCCAACTCAATTCAGTCGAGTGTCGACACCGACAATCACAGTAAGTTTTATTTTGGGTTTTTTTATGTTTTTTTTCATTTTTCATACTTTAATACTATATATATACTTTATTAGATTATTATAATATTTAGATGTAAATTATTGTATGTTGATATCATTCATTAGTTAGGGCTTAGGAGCTTATTGAAATTAAAATCAAATATGTCAATTGATTATTATTTATCAATTCAATTGGGAATAAATAACAAATTATACACCAAAGTCAAGCAAATACAAGGAAAATCAAGTTAAGCAACCCGATTTTCGACGATTCATGTTCAAAAGAATGAATACCTCGGAAGGTAATTCTTACTATTCACCCGCACCTCCCAATGAAAATGTGTCGAATGAAAGTAATGACTCCCCTTCATCCCCATGAACAAGTGTCCCTCAAAGTCAAGAAAATGGTATGGAAATTGGTGGTTCAAATAATAATAATGTACCACTATAGGAGGAAAAATGGCTATATAATGTTGAACTTCTTCCTCATGATTCGGGGAAAAGAATTAACATAATGGATTATCGTTCAAAAGAAAGGAATGCGGAGAGGAGAGCATATATTCTTAAAAAATGTTGCCAACCTAAAACTCATGACTTCCCTCAACGAAAGCTGGGAGGCTTGAATATAGTGTTGAAAAGGATGCGAAATTTTGCTTTGTTTTTTTCGTATTCAAGAATGATACTGAACTTTGTGTGTTGGGTGATGCATTTGTTAATGGAGGATTTAGGTCATGGAATCAGTCGGATAGATTTGCAAAACATGTTGGTGGAGCTAAAAGTGCATATAATATTGCGTATGAAAGATATGTGAACATAAGAGATGCCAAAAAGCAATCAATTCAAGTGATGTGGTTAGAAGTGAATATGAACTTCGATTGAAAGCATCTTTAACTTGTTTGAAATTTCTTTTGCTCCAAGGCTTGGCATTTCTTGAGCATGATGAACGTATTGAATCGTATAATAGGGGAAACTTTCTTGAACTTTTGAAGTGGCTAGGGGAATAATGTGAGGATGTTAAAAAAATCACTTTTGAAAATGCACTAAAAAATAACCAAATGACTTCCCCCAGGATCAAAAAGACATTATTAATTGTTGTGCAAAGGAAACAACTAAGTGCACAATAGAGGAGCTTGGTGATGACTACTTTTGCATAGTGGCCGATGAGTCAAGTGATGTGTCTCAAAAGGAATAATTAGCTACTTACATGCATGTCTTGCTTAAGTCCCAAAGATAACTTCTCTTATTTTGATAAATAAAAGGTACTTAACCTGGCCACATGTTATCCCAAGGAATTTTTAAGTCTTGATGTGCTGGCTCTTGAATTGCAACTTGATATATTCACTAAAAATATCGGAAGTGATAATAGATCTCGGGATTTGAATGATCTTAATGCCCTTTCAATGAAGCTTAAGGCACAAGACTTATCCACCAATCTTTTTGCTAATCAAGTTGATGTTGATTCTTTCTGTTACTACTGCAAGTGTAGAAAGAGTGCTTTTGAAAATGATATATGTCAAAAGTAAGTTGCGGTCTAATATGGGTGATCAACTCATGAATGATTGTTTGGTTACTTTCATTAGAAAGGATGTGTTCCTATAAGTTCCTAATGAAGATATCATTTATCGATTTCAAAATATGAAGGCTCATAGGATGCAATTGTAATTTCATTTTGAAGTTTTAACCATATTTATATATTTTTTTAAATTGGTTGTATGATTATGCATATTTTGGTTGTAAGACTTATGTATTGAACAATTTTTCTGAACTTTTTTTCCACTATGTTTGTGTTTGTTTTACGTTTGTACCCGCAGATTCAAAATATTAGGTCCGTCACCGGCTTAAAGCATCTAGGAAACGTACCCTAATTAAATTAGCAAACTTAACAAAGATAAACACGAGAATCTAAGTAGCAAAAATCTGTTTGATCTTTCCTAAATTAAAAGCAAACTCCTTTTCCAAGCAAACTAATGACACACGCCTAAAACACTTGTTCTCAACCAACTAGGAAATCACTACTCACAAGATGAATTTGAAATTTAAAAGATAAGAGTAAAAGAGTTATAAAATGCTTGAAACATAATAAACATACCTCCCAAGTAGGACAGGAAATATGTAAGCCAGATCTAACCTAAAAAATCTGAACTAGATAGGATAAATATGTAGAATCTTAAGGAAAGAATTGGGGTTGGCTCAAGTGGTGAGCTTTCCCATCTTCCCTAGCAAGGTCTAGGGTTTAATTCCTACCCCAAGCATTTTCTTGGAATATAAGGGGGGGGTGTCGGCTTGTAATGAGCATCGGGTGGGGGCCCTGGCCGAGGGCAGCCTAGAGGATCTATTCTTACCAATTTTTTTTTTTAAATGTAGAACCTTAAGGAAACTAGGATTATACTATGATGACCGTCCAAAAAGACTTACGCCCAAGAAACACAATTTGCTACCTTTGTTCATAAAAAACCGAAAACGACAAACCATACCGAAATACCGAAATACCGGTCTAAATGAGTGGTAATCATACCGATAAAATAAGTTTTAATGGTACGATTACCGAACCGATAAAAGTAACAGTTAAACGGTACTGTTAAGGTTATGATTTTTGAGTGGGTTAGAGAAAAACCGAAATATGTTTTTTCTGTATCTCATTATCGTGAAACATTTTTCAAAAATTACATTAATTTTAATATTTTTTTACTAAGTAGCAACAATTAGAGGAAGTACGTGATTGTTTGGAAACTTTACACTAATATATATAAACACGATAATTAGGGAATGGAGTGAATTCTTAGTATTAGCTAGTTATTTCTTCCAATGGATTTATTATCCACTTTATAATGCATTTTATATTAGAGTATATATAATATTAAATTATATAAAAAAATAGAAAATATTTATGTACATTAAGTAAAATGTAATAGTATAACTTGAATAACGGTTAATGGTTAACCGGAAAACCGTAGCGAAATAAAGGTTAGCCGCTTCGGTGGTAACCGGTTTAAACGGTTACGGTTACGGTTCGCAAAAAGAGCGAACCGAAACTTCCGGTTACCGAACCGAAATGTCGTTTTTGGACGGTTAACCACCCAGAACACTCCTAGACGTGAGGGATGATTCACGCAACTCCATGCATGAGATCAAATCTCTCTCTCTTTCCCTATCTCTACGCGCTCTCACTATCTCTTCTTTCTCTCTCATTTTCTCCCTTCTTTGACAACATCAAAATCAATGATCATACTAAGCCTTGTGGTTTAATTAATAGTCAATCATGGATTAAACTGTTAATTACATAAAGTGAAAGAGGATAAGCAATAAACTCTGGACTTGTACACGTTTAGAGTGTTGAAAAAGATGGGTTGGAGTACATGGTGGTAGCCCATAGCTTTTTAGGACCGTTTGATCAATGTGTTCCTCTTTATTTTGTATTGTCGATATCGATGGGTTTGATGGCACTGAGTCGCGCATATAATTGGCATGTCATTTTGTAAGACTGTTTTTAGATGGATTAGCTTGTTTCATTGCTTATGCCAGATTCATTAGTTAGTTAATTGAGTCAAGAGTATAATTAAAGTCAGCATAGTTAGTTTTGTTTGAATATATATTGTATGTATTGCATGGGTGTTATTTACTTTGTAGTATCATGCTATGTTGTTTATTATATTATTCTCTTAGACTATATGTAATCAACTTTGTTTATTACGTGCTTTTTATGTTTTGGATTATGGCTTGTGACGACCCATCTTTACCTTTTGTATTATAGGTGAGCAGCCACTTGTATTAGTTGGTCATACAACTGTATTTATGTTGGAGATTATGATGCATCTAAAAGTGTGAAGTTTAAATTACTTTTATTTTAGTTGAATTATTTATTGATTTTGAGTTGTGTGGATTCTAAATATTGATTTGTCTTTTGGATGTTGACTTTTAAATATTGACTTTGATTGATTTTGGTGGGCCACGATTGTATCCAGGATGTAAGGCTTTTAGTTGACTTTTGTTTGGAGTTTAAAATACTTTATCTATTTTCCGTTGTAAAATTCTGAATAAATCGAAACGTTTTTACATTTGGCGGTAATACTTTGATTATTCTCTATTATTCTATACAAAAGGTAGTTTAAAAGAAAGGGAATTATTGGGGTATTACTAGGTTTATGATTACGGCATGCACCGTACCATAAACATAATATCCACTGACTTTTCACATTCGGGAGGTATTTTTTGCGGTTATAGTAGCTTAACACTAAATTTAATTTATTTAAAACCCAATATATGTAGACAAAACTTAGAAAATTAATTTCATAAATTAATTAGAATATAGTGATAAAATTTTATGAGTTTACTTAATTAGACTTTATGTCACTCGCACTCTTGTTTTTCTTTTTGTTTTAATATAAATAATGAAGTCATTTAATTTTTTTCTTGACTAAACTACCTATTGTACGAGTATGAATGATAATAGCAGTGCACGAAATCTTTATTCCAATTCTTAAGGAGCATTTTAATAATGTAAGATATAAATGAAATATATTGTCTATTTAGTTAGGTGATTCACACTTTTTTTTTTTAAATTGAAAGTGGAAAAACGTACTTTCTCTTTAATTATATTGAATTGCATTTAGTACACAAGCTTAATTATAATATCTCTAATTTTTATATATTTAATATTTTGTAAAATATTTATGAATTTTTACACCATGTTTTCAGGAAAAGTATCATAAAAATCTTAATTTTATAAATTAAAAATTTTCATGTGTAGGTTGCATAGGTCTAAAACCTACTTAGTGATATATATATATATATATATATATATATATATATATATATATATATATATATATATATATATATATATATATATATATATATATATATATATATATATACTAATCTTGTCAATTTGAAAAATTGACAACTAAAACTTGAATCTTTATTTTTTGAGTTTCCATATTTTTATCTTTAGATATTAAAAAATTGCAAACACAATACAAAAAACAATAATGAACTAGCCTATAGTTGCCATGTTTTTGTTCTTTGTTTTAAAAATAAACATAATTATTTTTTCAAGCATGAATAAATGTTATTTCATTATATAATATATATCACATGAGTCAAAAACATAAAACAAAAATAAAACAAAATTTATAATAATGCCGAATGAGCCCTTAGTTTTCGGTTTTTATTAGCTGATAAGAGGTATAATAGTAATTCATACATTTTTATTTGTGGCGCTCACATCTATTTGAACACTTTAGCACTTAAGTTAAAAGTTAAAAATTTATGAAGCAAGGAACTCTCTACTGGTTTCCAAAATCATAGTTGTTCCCATGCAAATGCAGCTCGAAAATGACTGAAACGACCTATATTTCCCCCCTTTTCGAGACGTTTTTGTTCTAGATATGTAAAATGATTTTTCATGTAAGATATTTTACAATGGAAAATTCAATTGCGAAGCTAATTTTCCTTTTTTTGGTTTAATGCAACAAAAAATATGGAAAAAAGAAAAATAGAGGGAAAGGGAGAGGATGGATAAGAGGAGAGTAAAAGGTTCTAAGGTGGAGGGAGGAAAATGAGTTTTCCCTTTTTTTTGAAAGGAAAATGATTTTCACCTATACAAGAGTTATTTCTCCATGATGGAAAACTTATTTTACACCCCTTGCTAAACCAAACAACGGAAAATCAGAGGAAAATGAAAACTTATATTCATGGAAAACATTTTACATCCTACCAAATGGAGCCTAAATGCCACATATGGATAAAAAGTCATCTCATAACACTGTACAAAACAATGTATTATAAATTCATAATGCTACAAGAAGTTGTTGATTAAACAGAACTCGCCATAAAATTCAGGAACGGTAGAAGTTACAGCTGTCCTAAGCTTCTCATGTAAAACCGCCCTTAATTCATCAGGTACGAAGGGCGTCCTACATAGAGGGCAAGTAATCTGATCATGTTCCATCCAACGGTTCACGCACCCCCTATGAAATATATGCCTGCAGGTTGTCAGTCTTCTGATCTCCTTATTGTCTCTGAACTCATGCATGCAAATGACACACTGCTCGGGTATATTGGACCCGAGCCCGGGCTTGCATGCAATGTCCGCGAACTTCATGATGGGAATCATCTCCTGGATTATAGAGGCCGATACGGGCCGGAATTCGGGCTTGGTGCTGGGCCAATATATACGTGGCTCGAGAACGTAGGGGAGACCCAACTGCCTGAAGGATGCTTGGATAAAAGTTTTTAGAAAACATAGGAGAGAGAGGGTGTTAATGAAGAGTTTTGGGAGCATTTGTTTAGCAGACACTGAAGGAAAAACCATTGCACTTTGACTTTCTTTTTAGAGAGATAGAGTTGTTAAGATATTTTAGGAAATAAGAGATTATGTTATATTCATATTTTAGGCACATTTGTTATCTTTGGTGACTTTCCTCCTCAAAGGAGATTCTTGTACTGCTATATACTTCACTTATGAATGAGAATAGATCAAGTCATTGTGTGTGCCTTCATTGTTCTTAACATGGTATCAGAGCAGGTTAACATAAATGTCTAAAAATCAAATAAATTTCCTAGCCATGGCTGGTGATGATCCGGCCACTTCTAAAACTACAAAAATTGAGTCTACTTCACCGTTCTTCCTTGGACCCCAAGATCGTCCCGGCGACTTCATAACCCCCACGTGTCTTGGTCACGACAATTATGCGGATTGGGCAGCCGACATCCAATTGGCCCTGGTTGCTCGCCGTAAATTCGGCTTTGTTGATGGTTCTATCTCTTCGCCCGTTCCTCCGTGCATCGAGTCGGACTGGCAAACTATCAATGCCATGATCGTTTCTTGGATCACCAACACCATCTCTTCCGAGGTAAAAAATACTTTAACTAAATTTCGTGAACCTAAACGTTTATGGGATCACCTTCAACAACGTTTCTCTTTAGTTAATGGTCATCGAATTCAACAAATCAAATCTTCAATTGCTCGTTGTGAACAAACAAAAACCATGTCAATCTCTACTTATTATGGCAAATTGAATGCATTGTGGGAAGAACTTTTTCTTCTCGAACCTCTTATTACTTGTACATGTTGTTCAAAATGTACCGCGGCCGAACTTCACACTCAACGTCGTGAAACTGCCAAATTACATGAATTTCACATGGGATTATATCCTGACAATTATGATCATTTACGCACCAATATTTTGTTTACTGACCCATTGCCATCTCTTGATCGTGCGTATCATCTTGCTATTCAAAATGAACGAGTTCGTTTATCTATTATTGCTTCTGCTCACAAAGAAACCGAAGCCTTTGGCTTTGCTTTTAGAGCCCAAGCCAGCGCTGGGCGTGGTACCTCTTCTCGACCCATCTCCATATGTGGTCAGTGTCATAAACCTGGTCATGAGACCTCAAATCGTTGGGCCCATTTGACATGTTCACATTGCAAGAAGAAAGGACATTGGGCCAGCCACTGTTATGATCTTCATGGATATCCAGACAAGCCCAAGTCTGCTGGGCGTGGTCGTGCAACTACTGGGTCTACTGGGCACTGGGTCTACTGGGTCTATTGGGCCCGTCGGGACTGCTGGGCCTGTTCGTGCCAACACTGCCTCCAGCAGCTCTGCCGCAGCTTCTCTCGTGCCGGGTGGTCAATCTTCTTCCACTCTCTTCACTCCCGACCAGTGGAAGGCATTAGCGGGTCTCTTTGGTAATACCAAAATTTCTGAGAACCGGTTAAATGGTGAGTTTGATACTAAATTATGGATAATTGACACAGGTGCCACTCATCATGTTACGGGTAGCAAATCATGGTTGTTTGATACTCGTGTATTTGATTGTCCCGTTGGTCTCCCCAATGGTGATATTGTTATCTCTACCTTGACTGGCTTTGTCCGTTTAACGGATCATATCACTCTTATGAACGTTCTCTTTATTCCTAATTTGAGCTGTAATTTACTTTCTGTCTCTCAACTTAGTGATGATTTACATTGTGTTGTCCAATTTAACTCCTCCATGTGTGTCATACAGGACCCGACGAAGGAGCTGATTGGAACGGGGATTAGGAAGGACGATCTCTACTACTTTACGGGCAATGATTCTCTTCACCATGTTTCTGCTTCCTCTACATCTTCAGTTATGGAACTGTGGCATCAAAGAATGGGTCATCCTTAAGAAAAAGTTGTAAAATTACTTCCTCCTCTTTGCAATCATAAGGGTAGTTTAGATCCCAATTGTGAAATATGTTTCGTTCAAAACATTCTCGCAATAAATTTCCTTCTAGTGACACTAGGGCTTCTAGAGTTTTTGAGAAAATTCACTGTGATTTATGGGGACCTTATAGACATGTTTCTTCATGTGGTGCTCGTTATTTTTTACTATTGTGGATGATTATTCTAGAGCTGTCTAGACCTATTTGTTGGTTGATAAATTGGAAGTATTTGCTATGTTCATGTCTTTTGTGGCTATGGTTCAGCGTCAATTCTCTCAAACTATCAAAATTGTTAAAAGTGATAATGGGACTGAGTTCAATTGCTTACTTGATTATTTTGCTGATACTGGCATTTTATTTCAAACTTCTTGTGTGGGTACCTCTGAACAAAATGGGAGGGTAGAACGTAAACACCGGCACATTCTAAATGTTGCTCGTGCCTTAAGGTTTCAAGCTCATTTACCTATTTATTTTTGGGGGGAGTGTGTCCTTGCTTCCGCTCATATAATAAATAGAACTCCTTCTCTGTTACTTCATGGCAAATCTCCTTTTGAGTGCTTGTGTGGTCGCCTTCCCTCCTATAATGCTCTTCGTATCTTTAGTTGTCTTGCTTTTGCCCATAATCTGAACACAAAAGGTGACAAGTTTGCAAGTCGCAGTCGCAAATGTGTTTTCATTGGTTATCCTTTCGGTAAAAAGGGATGGAAATTATATGACCTTGATGCTAAACAATTTTTCATTTCTAGAGATGTCAAATTTTTTGAATAAACTTTTCCATTTCTAAATCCGGAAGCTGTTCCTATTGAACCTGCCAACATGCTCTCTGATCCTGATTATATTCATTATGACTTTGATGATTTCCATGATGAATCTCCTCCTCAAATTAACCCCCCATCCAGCCCACAAAATTCCCTTCTTCACAATACCAGCCCTCCCCATGTTTCTGAACCCATAAGCCCACAAAATTCCCCACCTACCGCTTCCTCAAATTCTGCTCCCTCACCCGCTTCAGATACTCTTCCTTCGGCCCAGCAGTCTTCAGCCCACAATTCTTCTCCTTCTCCGACTACAGCGCATCACCATTCCTCGGTCCAATCAGATTCTTCAGCCCATTCGCTTTTTCCCACTCCGGCGTCCTCCACCGATTCTGGCCCAGTCCGTTTCTTCGCCGGATTCTTCTTCTGTTCCGGGCCACGAATACTCCTCCCTTTTCTACATCCTCTGAACCGGCCTTAGGCCATGGCCTTCGTGATAAACTTCCTTCTACTCGGCTTCGTGACTATGTTACTCATACGATCATTGCTCCCAGTTCCCGTCCGTCTCTTCCTTCCTCCAGTTCCTCTCCTCCTTCAGGTACTCCTTATCATTTGTCCGTCTCTTCCTTCCTCCAGTTCCTCTTCTCCTTCAGGTACTCCTTATCATTTGGCACATTATATACATTATGACAATTTCTCTGTAAATTATCGAAAGTTTCTTGCAGCTCTTATTTCTCAATAGGAGCCTCGTTCTTTTAAAGAGGCCATGAAAGATGAAGGTTGGCGGGCCTCCATGTAACAAAAGATTCAGGCTTTGGAAGATAATGGTACATGGACTCTTGAACCTCTTCCTCCCGGCAAACATGCTTTAAGTAACCAATGGGTCTACAGAATCAAATATCACTCTGATGGTCGGATAGAAAGACTTAAGTCTCGGTTGGTTGTTTTTGGCAACCATCAACAAGCTGGGATAGATTATAATGAAACATTTGCTCCGGTTGCTACAATGACCATTGTTCGTGCTTTTCTTGCCATTGCTGCTTCTAAAAATTGGAAGCTTCATCAGATGGATGTTCAAAATGCCTTTTTACATGGTGATCTTGATGAGGAAGTTTATATGAAACTCCCTCCTAGTTTTGCTCGTTCCGATCCTAATCTTATTTGTCGCTTGCGTAAGTCTTTGTATGGCTTAAAGCAAGCTCCTCGGTGTTGGTTTGCCAAGTTGGTTACGGCCTTGAAAGGGTATGGATTTCTTCAATCTTATTCTGATTACTCTTTGTTCACTTTTACCCAAGGCCCTACTCAGATTAATGTTTTGGTTTATGTTGACGATCTTATCATTTCTTGGAATGATTCCGCAGCACTTTCTTTGTTTAAGGCTTATCTTAGTGATTGCTTTAAAATGAAGGATCTTGGTTCTCTTGAATATTTTCTAGGTATTGAAGTGGCTCGTAGTGCCTCTGGTTTGTTTCTCTGTTAACGGAAGTATGCTCTTGATATTATTTCTGAAGTTGGTTTGTTAGGCGCTAAGCCTTGTGCCTTCCCCATGCAGCAGAATCATCGTCTTCGTTCTGACATGGGGGCTCTGTTTGATGATCCGGAACGATATCGTCTTGTTGGTCGACTTATTAATCTTGCTGTCACTCGTCTGGATCTTGCTTACTCTGTTCACATCCTCTCTCAGTTTCTTTAGGCACCTTGTATTGCTCATTGGGAGGCGGCCCTCCGAGTTGTTCGTTACTTAAAAGGTACCCTTGGTCAGGGCATCTTACTTCGAGCAGACAGTGATCTTACTCTTCAGGGTTGGTGTGACTCTGACTGGGCTGCATGTCCTATCATCAGACGATCCTTGTCTGGTTGGCTTGTTTTCTTGGGTCATTCTCCTATTTCTTGGAAGACCAAGAAACAACATACTATTTCTCTCTCCTCGGCTGAAGCCGAATACAGGTCAATGCGATCTATTACTTGTGAGCTTAAGTGGCTCAAGGGTCTCTTGTTGAGTCTTGGCATTCACCACCCTAAAGCCATTGCTCTTTTCTGTGATAGTCAGTCTTCTCTTCACATTGCTAATAATCATGTGTTTCATGAGCGCACAAAACACATTGAAGTTGACTGTCACTTTGTGCGTGATGCCATCAAGGATGGCTTGATTGCTCCATCTTATGTTCCTACTTCTGCTCAGTTAGCAGATATCTTCACCAAAGCTCTTGGCAAGTCTCACTTTGACTTTCTCTTGTCCAAGTTGGGCATTTGTGATCCTCATGCTCCAACTTGAGGAGGGGTGTTAAGATATTTTAGAAAATACGAGATTATGTTATATTTCATATTTTAGGCACATTTGTTATCTTTGGTGACTTTCCTCCTCAAAGGAGATTCTTGTACTGCTATATACTTCACGTATGAATGAGAATAGAGCAAGTCATTGTGTGTGCCTTCATTGTTCTTAACAGTTGTGCTGAAGCTTCGAATGGCAAATTGATGGTAATGGTGATGACTGATGATAGTAAGGAAAAATAAAATTTTCTGTCATAGTTATTTGTATCATTATTTGTGCCATTCAATCTTATTGGTTGATGTTATTTTTTTTTTAATTATTTATTTTTTTAAAATAAGAAGTTTGTTTAGATCTAATGATGTGGGCCAATGATATTGAGTGACACATAAACAACTAAAAAAAAGTGGGACAAGAAATTTGGATTCGTAGTAGTAGGATTGTGTTGGGAGTTAATATGCAAAATAATTGATCGAGTTGGAGATGGTGATTTTATATTTTAAGAAAGTGTTTGTTGCTTGTGGGATATAGAAGCATTACCTATTGAGCTTGATTTGTCTCATGGTTGTGGGATGTAGCTGTGTTGTTTGATAAGATTCATTTGTCTCTTGGATATGGGATATAGCTCTATTACCTCCTTTTCTTTTTAATTGTTACACTTTGAGTTTTGACACTATTCACAAATTTATGTTTGATTATCATTTTTGATTAATGGGTAAAGAAAAATATAGTCATGTGGGATCTTGTTTTATTTGTCTCGATATGTACTTTTGGAATATCAATTTTTTATTACTTTTAAAAATACAAATTTAGACATATTAATGTTCAAATAGTTATAGTGGCAAATGTGAAAAGGTAAAGTGCAACTATTTAAAAGAAACGGAGGGAATTTTTACAAGTTAGATTGGTTCCACTAGATTATATAGAGTAAACAAAATTAATGACATATAATTAGCAGTAGGTAATTGTACGTTAAAGAATATAAATTTGAGGATATTGTGTATGATTTGAAAAATGCAGGGCGTACAACGTTTTTGGAGAAATCCAAAAAAAAGGGATTAGCACTTGGAATAAATCAACATGTGAACTAATTAAGCACTAATAATCTGAATTATCGTCATAATGTCATATTCTAGATCTTCTTAATTGACTTTTTGTGTGAGGGGAAGGAACCGGCCATGTTATGGTCTTGAACAATTTTAAAATTGAAACTCGAAAGGCTATCTTTCTTGTCAATGAAGGTTCATGTAAGAAAACATAGCACATCTTTCTATCTGATATACTTTATAATGAACTTATCATATTTATGTTGAAGCTAGGAATCCCAATTTTAGAATATTTATCATTCATTGCACATCTAAAAAATTCCAAGTTGAGCAAATTGTTCTAACCACCCGTTCCTTAAAATACTAAGATGTTTCACCCAAAATGTGCAAACTGAAAAAAAAAATCAAAAACTAACAAATGGGAAATACTTCCGTCGAAGTAAAAGTGAAAATAGTCTTAAGAGAAAGCGTGAAGCCATCCATTCCGACGCCTTCTCATCGCAAAAATTTCACATTATCTTACGTTGATCAGATCCTCCCACTTGTCCCGCCCTTTCTTACGTCCGTCCTTGTGTTTTACGCCGCGACACCCGAAACACAGCCCCTTAACGTCAATCGCCTAAAAATTTGCCTCTCGAAAACACTAAATAGATTCTACCCTTTAGCTGGCCAAATCAAACAATCCACCATAACTTGCAACGACGAAGGGATACCCTTTATTCAAACTCAAGTGAATTGCCCTATATCCTATGTACTAAACTCGCCTCGAAAACTTAACTTAGTCAACAAGTTTCTTCCACCTCGAGATTCACTAGGTGTTCTTGGTGTTGACGATAATCTGCCAATCATGTTAGTACACCTTGCAATCCAAATCAATGTATTCACCTGTGGAGGTGTTGCTATTGGATGGTATGATATCCACAAAGTTACGGATGGAACCTCCTCCGCAACTTTCTTTAAATATTGGGCGGCTCTTACAAGAAATGACTTCAATGAAAAGATAGTGCAGCCTGATTTCGAAGCCGCCATCACTGCCTTCCCTCCGCGGCGTAACCCGGAGCTACTCCAGATGGGTATGGCGAATAAAGATGGTTACAAAAATCACATTCACGGTTCCCCTTCTGTGGTGGTTAAAAGTTATATCTTCCGGAACAATGCTATAGCCAACCTCAAGGCTAGGGCATCTAGTCAGCAAGTCCCCAACCCGACTCGATTTCAGGCAATGGCCGGATTTATCTGGGAGCAACTCTTAGTAGTCTCAGAGATGGCCGGGGATCAGTACGAGCATACTGATACAACACTTCAAATTACGGTAGACATGCGACCCTCTATGAACCCGCCACTCCCGAAAGGTTCTATCGGAAACCTTATCGACACTGCAGTAGCCCGGGCTGGGACATTGGCCAGCCTTCCGGATCTCGCTGCAGAGATTCATGAAGCAGTTTCTAAGATCAAGGACGAGATTAGCGAAAAGTATCATGGTGAGAAAGGAGTGGAGGCAGTACGTGCAAGTTGGGATAAGTTAATCCCCGTGTTGTCAGGGTATATGGAGAGGGCTTATAAGGTTGTTAGCTGGTGTAAGCTTGGGTTCAGTGATCTGGATTTTGGGTTTGGGAAGCCTAAATGGATGGTTCCTACTGATGCGATTATCTCTTCTTTTCATAAAAATCTGATTATTTTGAGTGATTTTACTGATTCAAATGGTGATGGAGTTGAAGCATGGATTTTCCTGGAGGAGAAAGATATTAAAATTTTGGAGTCTAATTCTGATTTCCTTGCTCTTGCTTCTCCTTTTCAACGCATGTTGTGAATATTTTCGTATATTGTTTTGAAATTGAAAATGTGTGTTTTTAACTGTTCGTTTTGCTCTTTCTATAGTGATCAACTGTTCATACTTCACAGTTCACACCATTTGTGATATTGTACAGTATATGAGATATTGTCCTACTTCATCCATTTTTTTTGTTGTATCCATTTTGCACTTTTGCCAATACCTGACTTTAAACATTTATGTATAAGTAACAATTTTAAAAAGTTGATATTACGAAACTAAATGACTTGACGAATGTAACAAGATCCTAAATTACTATATTTGTTGATATTTTTAAATAATTAAACAAAGCCAAAGTGCGTGAAATATGTATTGAATAAAGTCAAAAGTTCATATGATACAACTAAAAAACCGAACGAGGATTTTTTTATACTTTTCATTATAACTTGGGTTGCCAAGCGAGTTGAGTTTTAACTTGTAGAGTCGAGTTTGATAAGGATTATAGGTATTCAAGTATCGCTTGAGCTGGACTGAGCTTTTGAATTTCTTGTTCCAGATTGTTTTGTTAAGCATTTCACTTTTTTGAGCTCGACTAATGTAGGCTTAATTTCGAGCTCAGCTCACGATTGTTGGTTTACATTTCAAGGTCATTCATAACCTCAAATAGAATGTAAACGAGTTTAGTTTGATATCGGGCTTTGCAATTTCAACTATTTTTAAGAGATTGAAGCAACAATTCTACTACCTAAACCAACATAGAGAGCATACTAGGGGATACAAATCTGTTGTAACGAACGCAATAAATCAACGAAGAGTTAAAGAACAATCGACACAAGAATTAACATGGTTCACTAACAATGTATAAGCAACGTCCACAGGCAGAGGAGAAACGTTTTTATAAGGTTTAGAAGAGAGTAAAAATTTCAATATGGAGGCAGAAGTTAATTATAGGGTTTATGTAGTACCCTACTAATTAACCTAAATAAATTGGCCTAAATCCGAAACTAAAACACATTCGATATTCTCCATCATGTAGTCTGCTACAGTAGTAGACAAAGTAACTATAGCCTTCAAAGTTGTCTTCCAACTAACAACAGAACCACCAAGAGTAAATACAGAACCAGTCATAGACCTTCTATTGTCAACATCTACAGCAAAATCAGAATCAGAATAACAAGTAACTAAACATTGTGTATCATTTCCATAAATGAGACCAACTAACATCAGACGTACTTCTAAGGTCACGAAGATCCTCGTCATAGCTGCTATTGTTCCTTCCCAGGTTGCCCCATGAACCTACTAACAACACTACCAGCATGTGCAAGATCTAGTCTAGTGGAAACCATAGAATACATCAAAAAGGAAGGATGTGGAAGCTACATTGTATAGAGGGATGATATTGGTTCCCTCTTGTACCTAACAGAAAGTAAACCTGATATTGTATTCACCGTAGGATTATGTGCAAGATTCCAAAGCAATCCAAAGGAGTCTCATCTAAGGTTGTTAGAAGAATACTCGAGTATTTGGTGGGAACAAAAGACTTGTGCTTGTGGTACCCCAAAGGCACCTCTCTTGAGCTAGTAGGGTATACGAATGCGAATTATTTTGATCTCATGGGGCTCTAAAAAGCAAAATTCAGTGGCCTTATCCACATTATAATTGAAATACATTGCAGCAGCAGCTTGTTGTTCCCAGCTCTTGTATATACAGATTCAGCTGAAAGATTTTGGTGTTGTCTATGAAAGTGTTCCTATCATGTGTGACAACACTAGTGCTATCAATATTTCTACAAAATCCTATTCAGCACTCTAAAACCAAGCACATTGAGATCAAACATCATTTTCTTAGGGATAATGTTCAGAAAGGCTTGGTTGAATTATTGTTTTGCAAGAGTGAAGATCAAATTATTGATATCTTCGCATAACCTTTTTGTAGATTGTCTTTTTGTAAGTTAAGAGTCTTATTAGGTTTAATTAAGTTTATGTAACTGTGTTGTTAGAAGTTAATAGGTTTAGGTATTTGGCTTCAGTTGTTTCCCCTGATGGTTAGATTAGTACTCTTTCATGTAAAATTCCATACATATATCTTTGCTTAATCCTTCAGGTTGTCATGTAGATGCTTTCTATATCTCCCAATATTAGAATGAATCGTTGCTTGAATGAAAGTGAAATCATGCTAAGTTGCCTGAACTAGGTGCAGGAGTTTCTTATACGAAACAACTAAGGATAACAACAATATTGCACCGATATGTTTTTGGGAAGTTGATTTTTTCCGAAAATTAAGTGAGTATCTTTACCTCTGCAAGTTGAGATATTATGTTGCAGTTATATTTCCCAAAAAAAGGCACCTCTAATGTACATATCTTGTACACACCTTTATTTTGGCGGTTGGGGTATTTATGGAAAGCTATGATTACTTCCACATATTAGAATTGCTTTTTTGAAACTCAACTGATTCACTTCCATTATTATTCTCTCATGCATATATATATATATATATATATATATATATATATATATATATATATATATATATATATATATATATATATATATATATATATATATATATATACCTCCATTTCTCCATAAGTGCGGTACATTCCTTATTTGGAATAGTCACAATAAGTGCAACCAAGCTCAAAAATGGAAATAAAGTTTAATTTTATTAGAAATTTGTCACTAAAAAGTAAGAGAGGGGACCACTACTTTTTTATTTCACCACTTAAATTACCTTACTTTATTGCGGTCCCAACTTTCTATCTTTACATTCCTTGGTATTCCCCCCACTTTCTCTATGTTTCACTTATTGAGAAACGAGAAGTATATATTTTCTCCTTCTCTATGCAATCACTTCAAATTCACACTCGAAAAATCTCTCTCTCTCTCTCTCTCTCTCTCTCTCTTTGAAGCGGTTTCTCCAAGGTTCTCTATTTTTTCAATAATGGGGAAGAAATCTTTGGTTAGTGCAAGAAAGAAATGAGGAAAATCAAGAAGTTCGGTTTAATGCCTCCCTTCTCTAACGAAAACCCCCTCTATAAGTCCAGTTTAATATCCACCCTCTTCCACCACTATCTCCGAATATCCTCCCCTACCACCCACACTCAAACCATCATCGCACCACAAAATTAACCTCCTCTACCACATAATCATCCTCCACCACCACAACCACAAAATTAACCGAAAATCAAACTGTGTCTGCTATTTTCCATAACCTAATTTCCACTGGGAAGGGTGAAGCTGTTCTTGAGGGGGAACATCAGAAGGATTCTGTTACTGCAACTATTAAAAGGGTTTTTAAAGATTTTTTTTATGGAGGTTTCTTTTGAGAAGCACCAAAAGGAGGAAGAAGATCCCGGTTGTTAGTTGTCACAAGGAAGGGTCACCATCTACCTCTACTAGGGCAAGGGGAAGGAGAGTCACCAGATCTGCTATGAAGAGGGAAACAATAGAAGTTTGTGAGGAACATTCTCCTGTCGTTAGGGGGACCAAGAGAAATGGGATCCGAGATAGACTAACCGCGCCGCAAAAGGTAAATATGTTGAAACTCATATTTCTACTGATTCAACTCCTATTATTGAAAGAAGTGTGTTGTCTAGGTGTTCTACTAAGGATGGTTATTTTGATTTACTCTACGTTATGTGAAGTGCGTTAATTATTGAAATTTCAATGTTGGATGCCTTTGTTTAAAGGGGTTAAGAATGCTTTTGTGGATGTTGTTAGGGAATCCTATGTTAATTTGAAATAATTGCCCGGTATGTCTTTGGGTTCATATGTGTTTGATTGTCAAGTTTTTTTGTCTATATCTTGTGTGGCCTCTCTGCTTAATATACATAGGGATGAGTTCCATAAGTATGCTGGGGATGGTTGGTCTACTATTGTTGGGGTAACAGCTGAGGAGATTTATAAGTTTTTATTTGTTGTTCCCTACTCCAACAAAGCTAGTTATCAATCTTCTAATTTGCGTAAACCTATTATGCTGGTCCTCCATTCCATTTGCAACGAAATATTAATTGAGAAGTTTGGACCTCAACAAAGGGGGAACCAGTTTTGATAGTGCTATAATTGAGAGGTTGGACAACGAGGAGAAAACATTAGATAAATTGCATAAGCTGATTGAGGATATGTCCAAATTCTACAAGTCTAAGGTCACTAAGCTTGAGAAGAAGGTGGTCGAGACTGAGTTGCTGGTTCTCTCCCTTCTAGAGGTAAAGGCTCAACTTCCTACAGCTTAGGGTGCTACTGGTTCTACTAATCCTCGTCTTCCAGCTGATTCTCGTCTTCTTGCTGATCCTATGGAGAGCATTAATATGATGATGAGGAAAATGAAGAAGGTGCTAATTCCTCTCACTCCTCCTCCAACAAAGAAGAAGAAGAAGAAGAAGATGATGATGATGATGATGATGCCTCGAAGGAGAGGATGAAGAGGGATGATGAGGAGTGATTGCTTTTTCCATTTGTTTCCGCCCTTCCCTTCGATAACTTGTTTATGCATTCTTGTTTTCCCCCTTTTTATGTAATTTGGGTTCTTGTTTGACTATGTTGGTTTCTACTTGGATAATTTGCATTTTGGTTTATGGATTAAGTTGCATGCCTAACTTGATTTCATGCAGCATGATGAATTTATTGGTAGTTGATGCTACTATTCTTGGATGAAGCGACAACTTATGCGCAATGATTCTTTCAGTGAGTAATTTTTAATAATGCCAAAAGGAGGAAAGTTAGTTTGAAATTGAAGCGCCTAAGTCTAGTATAGATTGAGTCTGTCCTAGTGTAGTGTTAAAAAGGAGGTTAAGTTTTTCTTAGGAAACAGTTGAAATAGTAAACTGTTTAACCTTTTGAGTCTTGTGTCAAGTAGGCTATTTTAATGAGTATTTGAGCTTGGGTTGAAGTTATCTGTTTATACTAACTTGTTGGTTACGGGAAACTTCAAAGAGTTTGTCATCATAAAAAAGGGAAAATTTGTTGCATCCCCTAGGTTTTGAATGATGACAAATAGTTGTAGGGAACAATTGTTTTTTACGGGTGTTTATGAGCCACTAGGAAACAGGATGAGAAACAAACCGCATCCCGATTGTATATTGAAACAGTCAAAGACTATTTGCTATGCTATGATGTTTCTTATGTATCAAATAGGTTCTTCGAAGACTTGAAGCTAGGAGGCCCTTTCGATGTTGTTCGAGGAAAAGACAAAGTATTACATTATTGATTCAGGGGAAGCTTCAAGAATTGAAGTGCATGAAGATAGTATAGGATCTTTCTTTTGATTCATCTTAGGTCTTCATGTAATATTTGTGTATGATATTCTTAGTGGAATTGTTTGTGTTGTTCTTAATGTCAAATAGTAGGGTTTTGTATATGGGAACCAGTGGGTTACATATTCAAAACTCTTGCTAACGAGGTAATAGGTACCAGTTACTTTCTTTGGTGATTAAGCCGGCCGATTTAGAAAAATATTTATGAAAAACTATTTTTATACATACTCTTAAATAAAAAAATAAAAAGGTTTCTTAAGGGGAGTATGTTCTCCTAGCTGACCTAAGGTTGGCTTAGAGCTAGGATGCATTGTTCTCGGTTTTTTGGCTCTTTATCATCAATATACTGATTTACTTACCAAAAAAAAAAGGTTGACAACCTTTAGAATCATAATTTAGTATTTTATTACCTTAAGCGTGTGTATATCTTAGATACTGTCTTTCCCTCATGAAAGATATTGGTCAAGATATACTTTCCTAACATAAGAAAATCATATCTTTGATATCTTGAGTTAGGGTATGCTCAAAGCTTTGACCTTGGTCTATAAATACCGAGTAATTATTCTACCTCACCTTTGATGCTCTCCTAGATTTTATTGAGTAATTTTTGAGGGCTTTCACAAAGAGAACAATTTGAACGTACGGTTCCAAAAGTAGAGTATGCATTTCATAGAGCTTTACATTACTCTTTGTTTGCTTTGTAAGATAGCGTGATTTAAGACAAACTGATTGTATTGAATCATTAATAGAGGGGTTAGAGATTGGGTAGCGTTTGTGAGTTCATTAGCGAGTGCTTGTGAGTTCAAGTGCGAAGTAGCACACTAGAGTTAGTGTGGGTGTGCTGTTTCCCTGGAGTAAGGGAAACAGGAGAGTGCGAGAGTAATCTTACTTTTCAGATTTGATTAATAAGAAAACTAGCATAGGAGGATGTAGGCGGTTGTTTCTTGAACCTCGTTAAATTTGGTGTGTTCTTTATCGGTTTTGAGTTCTATTATCGCTGTCAAGAACCGCCTTAACTCGGTTCCCCCTAAAATCGAAAGAATTTGGATTTAGTACCAATTCTTCTAAGTACTCAATTCACCCCCCTTTTTTTAGTACATTGTAAACCTTCAATTGGTATAAGAGCGGGTTCTGGTAAATAGGGTAACACCTAGAGATGTTGATCATGAGTACTCAAGAAATGAATGTTATGGGATACGACAACAAGACTCCAAAATTCAATAGGAAAAACTATGCATGGTAGAAGAGCATATTGAGGAATATCATCATTGGTATTGATTACGAGTGTTGGTTAGTTGTAAAAAACGGAAAAAATGGTATTGATTATGAGTGTTGGTTTTAGATCTAAGGCACAAATAAATGGAGTTCCAAGTGAAAAAAGGCCAAGGATTATCTAAGCAGAGTTCCAGAGCAGGAGCAAAGCTAATTAAAGCCTTGTTTCAAGAGAAATTACGAGTCAAGAGTTCCAGAGCAGGATCATCTTGAAGAGTACAGAAGTCTAGAAAATTAGGACTTTAATTTTCAAAGGTTTTTGTAACTACACTGGAGCATGGAGTCTGACTGGAACACTGTCAAGATTTGAGTGGAACTTAGGTGTCTATGAGTCTACTCAGTTTGCGTCTAAATATGAATAATAATTAGTAATTAACTGAATTAATGGAGTCTAATAAGAGTCTAAATTGTTCATGCCATAATTCTAGGGAATTAGTTAGGTTTTTAGTTAAATAAATATATAGGTTCAAAACCTGGTAAGTCACTAGTGGAAAAAAGCTCAAATGCTCCGGTTAAAACCCCCCCTAAATGCTCCGTATTGGGCTCGTAGCAGACGTCATACGAGCATTTGAGCATTTTACAAATGCTCCGGTTGAGAACCGGAGCATTTATTTTCTCAAATGCTCCGGTTGTGCTTAAAACCGGAGCATTTGAGCTTTTTTACATGAGTAAAATACCACAAATGCTCCGGTTTTTTAGGAAAACCGGAGCATTTGCACGCACAAATGCTTCGGTTTTCCCACTAACCGGAGCATTTGTTTGTTTCATATAATAAAAAAAAAGCCCACGCTTCCAGCTACTGCCAGGTAGCATGCTTACATCATTACACTAGGGCTGCTGCAATTTTCATATTAGCAAACACTCACTAAATCCAACTTATACCAAACACTCTATGTGCCCATCCCTTTCAACCACCACAAGCCTCGTGCTCGTCTTATTTACCCAACATAATATGCAAAAAACGCACACGAAATTCGTACATCCAACATACTCAAAATATTAATATTCATAAAATGAAATAAGTGTACATTAGTTACAAAAATAACCGCAGATTTGTGTTATAAAATATAATACCCCCGCTAAAATACATATATGCTAATATATCCAATCACATAACACCATGTGACGGAAGGTAAAAGCTAAGTGCAGGACTAACTTTTCTCAATTCCTCAATCAGGCATCCTGGAGAGTTAAAGGAAAAGGGAAAACCAATATACCAACTAAAACGACTAGAAAATGTCATAAATATAAATCTTAAACCAATTTATCTTCCTCTGTACTAGAAAAAGCCCCTTGTTAGAAAAAGCCCCTTGTTAGAAAAAGCCTCAAAGTGTGCCTTGAATCTGTTCCCATGTTAACTATCATGGTATGAACGGAGCATTTGTTTGTAGGATGTGATATAGAAAAGGTAGTTCCCTGCAATTTTCCCTAAATAAGCATCAATATACAAAATCGGACCGCCTACATTTTTAATGCACAAAGTAATGAGCCCCGAGGCTCGAAGATGACCAACGCGTGACATGTTTGTTCGGCGTCTCATGATTCTCGTCCCAAAGCAATACGATTCTAAACAACTCTATGCAACCTTGTATATTTGAAGTTTAAATACTAAACATGATCACAACCGGACTTGGGTGTGCACATCGGCTACGAATTGGGCCTAGGAAGGAGAGAGGACAGACTTGCCACCTTCTAACCCTAGATCTATAAGTGAAGTTATTAGAGATCTAACATAATATCAATCAAAGACAATTTCTTCCAGTTGTCGGGGGCCACCTAATTGGTACAATTTCCCGGTATCAACACTCCTCCCGGCCACCTTCTCTCTGCGATGCCTCGCTATATATTTCAAAATAAGGCTCTCAAGTTTCCTTTTCTTTCCTCCATTTTTTAGGATGTCAAGCTACCACTTATGTTTTCCCTCTCCCGTGCATAAGAGGAATCAATTAGTAAAATAATTAGTGCTTTCATCGCAAGTCCATATCCTAACATTGGACACCTCTTAAACATGTCCTTGTTTTCGCATTTTATGTGTCGGAATCTCGAATCTATATCGAGCATCATAGCTTAGATTATGAATCGAGCTTGGTCACACTAATCTTCTAAGGATCTTCAAGCATTGTATTATTTAACCCGAGAAAAGAATATTTAAGGGGGGAGGGGTGACAAAGCAGACATTGGGATTTAAGTTGTGCTCACTAGCTCGAGACAGAGCAAACGTCAAACACACATGACCTATCTAGACCCACGGTCCACACCAAGTACTAATCAACTAAATATTCTCCCTCAAAAGCCTTACCTAGAAACCCTAGAATAAAAGAAATGACCAATAGAACTACGGATTCAAGCACTAAGTATAGCACAACACACGACAAAAAAGAATATCCCGGAGATATACCTTGATCTCCATAGGATCGGAAGGCCGTTCGCTATCTTCGAGTGTTTCAAATTTGACTACACAAGGTGATCGGTGTTGAAGAGTCAAGATCCGACGTTCCATAATTTGATCTTTCAATTTATTTCATCTTTGATTTGCTTGTTTCGGGAGATAATGGCACACCGGATGCATGTGCTCTTGAGTTAATCTTCTTGAAGGCCTGGAATAACTAGCATCGCCATTAGCACTTGTCTGCTTCATTCTCTTGTTACTAGGTTTCATGCTACTGTAATTATCCTTTTCGTTGACAGGCGTATGCAACTCTTTCTGACAACTCTCAAGAGTTAGAGAAGAAGTTATATCTGATTGATCATTGTTTTTCATAGCATCTGAAGCTTCAGATGAGGCACGGGTCTTCTCCTTGTTACCACCATCAACAACATGGCTTGAACGCTTTTCAGAATTTCACATCATTGAGGTATCCTATAAAAGAAACATGAGTTAAAATATGTAAAAAAAAATAAGCACGAGAAGCAAGGAAGGCCAAAGACTTTAACAAGAAAGTCTAAAGTGATCAACATTGATCTGGCGTATGGGCCCAGCCCGATTTTTGGATCCCCTCTACCTCTAGTTCCAATTTTCTAGCCTTCTTTTCTAGACCAGTAGGATCAATGAATCCTCTATATTTCCTTTTGGATATGCATGGCCCGAGTTCTAGAAAACAAGCAATTAGTATTAATTCTAGAAAACAAGCAATTAAATTTAAAGGTGATACAAATTAGTATTATTTTCACTTTGCCGCATAACATTATTAGTTGTACTGTTATGGCCTTATTGATAGAGTGACAAACATCACAGGTTCACCGCAATGAGGGAGAGACGAGAGCGTTGTGCCGAGGATATACTACCTTCACAACATCTTTTAATTATTCCTCGAATTAAGGGAAGATGATGTCGCTTAGCTCAAAATGCCTTCAGTGATAAAGGTGAACAAACGACAATGTAAATTGTGACATAGTCATACTCATATCTCGGCTAAACACAAGAAGGCTCCTATACTCCAAAACATATAGCAACAGTTGTGAGCCATAGATATTTAATAAGAACAAATGCAACAAAAACAACCCACAAAATAAAAGGCCCACTTGTGCACAAAGACCCAAAATGCGAGAGCCATAAGGCAATTTGCAACCGGAGAAAACTTGAGCATTGACATCAGATAGATGGCTTCATGAGCCAGAAATATCAGGTGGAAAAACGATAGTGAAATTATGCCAAAATTTACAAAAATAGCCAAGTAAACATACGAAATAAAGATGATGCATTAATCACCTCTCTGCTAGCACGAGTTCCCACGTATACAACAATATTCATATCTGGAAGCCATTTCCTGAATTCTTTTGCCCAATTAGACAACGTAGACAACGGAACAACAACAAGAAAAGGGCCATTGATTTGTTGAGCATTCCGCAAAAAGGCATAACATCGATCCACGATTTAATCGGAGAATAAAAATGAATATTCTATTCCCCTCTCGTAATATATTTGATGTTTCCGCTTTTCGGGTTCTACAAAGACCTTCTAAGTTCTATAATACTTATTTAAAGTCTTAACAATTATAATATTATTTGCTTCATTGTCTTTTATCATAGTATTTTGAACAAAACCTCGTGGCCGAAGTTCAACCTTGTAATCGGAAAAAACAAGCATATAAATACGAGAGTAATATTAAATATAAACAAATTTCTACCGTAAGAAACCAAGCATAGAAACCGATTGAGCAGTTTACCAAGACCCATTTCATCGGCGAGGATGACATTAGTATCATTTCTCCAACTCGTAACAAGAAGTAGCAAAAAATTGGTTCATATGACAAATTCTTACCCGTAAAACACAAGGAACGAGCTAAATATCTCGAGACATGATAGCATCCGCACCGAGCAAGAAAATAGACAAGTAAGAAAATTGGATTCGAAAGGGCAAATTTACAAGATCGGGTTCACGTGTCTTGCCCATCGAGAAGGCATGGAAATGAGTGAGATGCATACCACAAGTTCAAGAACAAAGAAGTCATCAGTCATCTACAACATGCTCAACGGATCGTCTACAGCATGTTCAATGGATCGTCTATGAAATGCTCAACGAGATCGTCTACGGAAAAATCTTCACCTACATAATTTCAACTTTGCCACAAATATTGAGCTAAGACGACCCCCATATATACTTATCCCTTTAAATGCTCATAATTGGATAAGTTTAACGAGCACTAATATAATTTTAGACTCGGATAACGGCGGCAATTTACTGAATTTTCATTAAGTTCTAGAAAAAAACTCAATCTATTAGTTCTCACAACATCAATTTTGCTTAGAGGATCAAAATTATAGGATAAAAAGGGCATATGGAAATTATAATTTCTTGAAGAAAAGACGAGAATGAGAAAGAGGAAAAATCTAAGTAAACACCCCCTCCAAGCCTTGTTTCATACTACATATTTGATAAGCAAAGCATAGAAAAAGAGCTACAAACACCACCCACCGAAGGTCAATAACTTCTCTCATCACTCTCCAGATAGCCTACCACCCACCCACCGGTGATAAGAGTACCCCAAAGACGGTAAGTAATAATTTAAATGTCATAAACACTAGAACTAGTGAAAATTGTTGATTTTATTTTCAAAATAAGTAGCAAATCATATTCCTATATTGATGAAACAGTACACACTACAAGGAGGAGATCCGTCGTTTTCTTCCCTCTCGAAGTCCAACCCTTATCCAAGGTCGAATCGCGTCGGCCACGAGATATGGGCATGCCGGGATCAAATGACGAGTCTACGTGCATCACGTAGACCTATTCGACAAAAATTTTAAAAAAATCACAAAGCAAGTTCTAACATTAAGAAATAGAACTATGTCATGTTAAATCACATGTATTGCTTGTTTATCCAAAAGCACCAGAATAATATAATAAGCAACCCAGTTCAAAGAGGAAAAACAACGAAAATGACCAAGAAACATGCACATCACAAAAGATCATACTTTATACTGTTCACAAGGAAATTTAGGCCTTCAAGCCGATAATCACGTAATTTTCCCCCCTTTCGTCCATTCAGCCGCTTCATCCCGATTTCCGCAAACTTCCTACGCACCTAAACTTTTTCAAAGATATGAAGGGCTTATTTGAACGCAGACGGTAGAATAAAGCATCAACATGTTATCGCATGACAAAGAACATTGTAACATAGTACTAGCAAACATCAACCGGAAAATCATTTCTAAGAACATATAGCAAGAAAGCAATGAATCCCGCAATCCTAAATAATTAATGTGACAAGATAAATCAACCATGTTGAAGCAACTAAAACCACTTGATAAAGTTATCATACCTTTGCTCTTCCTACGTTTGCATCCACAGTTTTCCCAACACTCGCTATAGTAGCCTCACGAGCCTGTTCAAAGCACCACAGTTCTCATCGAAATGCATAAAAAGAACAAAAATTCCGGTGGAAAACATAAAGTCATGAACCGAGTCGAAACTTCTTTTTCTACATTTTGAACACCATAATTGTGCAGGCAACGGCAGAGCAGCATCTAATGAGAAGAGCAAGAAATATTTAACCATGTAGTTAACTTCAACCAGTCTAGGACAAAAAAAAATCAAAAAGGAAAAAAGAACAACTTGTTGCTTTGTAAGTCACCGTAAAAGCTAGAACGAATCCATATTACAAGGGATCTCAAATGAACAATTATACATAAATTCATTTACCAATCCATTTCATAAAACAAAACATCCCAACAATCGATAAAAAAATGTTTTGCAATGTAGTCCCGTAAGTTCGCAAATACTCGAACCCTAAGTTAGGATCACTCGAACCAAAATTAATCCTACTAACTTCTTAAAGAAAAAAAAAACTAAATTTCGCAACAAACAAAAAAAATCAAACACCGATATGAAGAACAATGAAAACAAAACCAGTCAAGTTCGCGCACGAGCGACCAAATCACAACCATCAATAACAATATCAAATGTCATAGCTTGAATAGGAAACAACGCTCGAATCTCTTTCGAAATCAATATATCTTTCAACGGTTTCAAAATATGAAAATTCGAAAGTGAATTAGGATTTTCTGCTTCATCCTCTTCCTCCCCCTCAACTAATTTAGAGTCTCTTCTTCTCCTTTTCCCCTTCTTTATCCGTCTTTTTACTGCTCTTGATTTTCTTCTCGAATACAGGGTTTCATGCTTCGTGCTCTTGATTTTCTTCTCGGATCTAGGGTTTCATGCTTCGATTTTTTCAATTGGTCAATTTTGCTCTCTCTTCAATTGGTCAATTAGATTAAACCCTAGAATTAAAACCCGAAGGAGTTGGGAGGTTGATTGACGATACACCGAGGTCGACGCCGAGGAGGAACAACGAGGTTGATTGAAGCTGCGGCGGAGGGAGGGACGACGAGAGGATGGACGAGGGAGGAGTACAGGTGCAATTGAGAGAGCGGGGACCGGGAGGGAGGGAAAACAATAGAGGGAAGGAATTATGAGGATTGAGGAGGGTTGAGAATTATTTTAGTACGACCGCCAAGTGTAGGTGATTTTCAGGAGAATTATTTTAGTGCGTACCGTGCAAGTTTCATGAATTGAGAGAAGGTTCAAATGCTCGGGTTGTCAACCGAAGCATTTGACATCAAATGCTCGGGTTGATTAATCAACCCAAGCATTTGTGAAAATTTTTATTAAAATTTTCACAAATGCTCGGGTTGATTAGTTAACCGGAGCATTTGATAAGTAGCAAAAGCTGTTTTGTCTACTAGTGAGTTAAAGTGTTTTAAGGAATAAAATTTTTAGAAACAATTAAGGCATGTGTTCTAATTTAGTTAGTAGGCTAAAATGTAGGAGTCTTTAGCTGCAAGCATCTAAGAACGTGCAAGTTCCTATTACTGGGGAAAGTGGGTATCAAGGGTCTAAGGGCAGTTTAATTGAGTTCATTACTCAATATAAATAGCTAATCACTTGTCATAATTTGTAACAACGGTTGAGAATGAAAACAAGAGTTTAGAGTATAATTCTTTTAAGTGTTTATCAGAGTTTCAGTTGTGTTCCTGCCCAGTTACTCTAAGTTCCAGTGTACTAGAGTTTTTTTAAAGAATTCTAATTTTCATTGAACAAGAGGACTGAACTTGAGTGAGTTCAAACAGTGTGTGAGAGTAAAGAGAAGAGTGTAGAGAGAGAAGAGCTTCAGCGGTAGAGTGAACTATTGATTGGGAGAGTAAGAGTTCCTAGTGGAACTTGAGGGTCCAAGTAACGTATAGGTTGTAATAGAGGTGTTGGCCTATTATAAGAGTTGAGTTGTTCTTCCTATTGGGCCTAGGATATTTTTGTCATCAATATTCTCTCATGTCTTTGCATTCTTAAGTTTAGTTCTTTGAAATTCCGTAAAATAAAGTGCTAAGAGTTCCACACAATATTTCACCCCCCCTTGCAATGTTCCATTCGAGTCAACGAGGAGATGGAGAGGCGCTGAGGAGAGAGAGAGGAGATAGCTCATCCAAATGGATTTGTGTGGGAGGAAAAACATAACACTTGAAGACATGGCAACAACAATGCTTATTGCAAGCAAACTCCAAAGGAACTTCTATGTAGAAGTTGTCAACACGGCGTGCGACATCACCATTCGTATCATGATTAGACCAACCACTAATAAAACTCCCTATGAATTGCTTATGGAACTTAGGGAAGTTTGATGAAAGAAGCGATGAAGCTATGTTTCTTGTCTATGCTTCAGATAGTAAATTTTATAGAGTCTACAACAAGAAAACAATGTGTGTCGAGAAAAGTTTACATATTATTTTTGATGAATATGACAGTTTTATAGAGGTTGTAAATGATGATGTGCAGGAACAAGAATATTTTGATATTGGACTAGTGAGACTAGATCCAGAAGAAGAATAGCAACCATCCAACAAACAACTACCATAAGTTTAAGAAAATCTACCTTCTGAAGAAGGCAAAATGACCAAGTTCCTGAAGACAATGCTGAAGTTCCTAACAGGCAAGAAAATGAAGGGAACTCCAGCAGAGAAGTTCAAGTTCCAACTGAAGGTGGATTTTTCAACCAAAACCATGGAGATATCAAAAGTCTTAGCCAACAGATTTGATTATAAGTAATATTCAGAAAGGAACTCAGACCATATCACATATGAGGCACTTCGGTGCTTACAATGCAAACCTATCCATTCTCAAGCCTCGAAATCACTTTGAAGCACTTGAGGATGCTGAATGGATTTTAGCAATGTAAGATGAGCTCAACCAATTTAAGAGGAACAAGGTATGGCACCTTGAACCCAAGTCGGAACACTAGAAGGTAATAGGATTGAATTGGGTGTTCAGGAACAAGCTGGATGAGCATGGCACTATCGTCAAGAACAAGGCCAGGTTAGTAGTTAAAGGTTATAACTAACTAGAGTTATTGATTTTGATGAAACTTTTGCTCCAATTGCTAGGTTAGAAGCTATAAGGATACTAATTGCTTTTACTTCTTACATGGGTTTTAAACTGTTTCAAATGGATGTTAAATGTGATTTTCTAAATGGTTATTTGAATGAAAATGTTTATGTGGAACAAACTCCTTGATTTGAAAACTCTGAAACGCCTAATCGTGTCTATAAGCTTGACAAAGCTCTTTACGGTTTGAAGCAAGCTCCTAGAGCATGGTATGAAAGGTTGTCCAAGTTCCTTTTGGAAAATGATTTTACAAGGGGAAAAGTTGATAAAACATTATTTTTGAAATCAAAAGGATAAAATCTTCTTCTTGTTCAAATTTCTGTGGATGACATTATATTTGGTGCTACTAATGAATTCTTGTGTGAGGAATTTGCTAATATTATGAGCAGTAATTCGAGATGAGTATGATGGGGGAACTCAACTTCTTTCTTGGTTTTTGCAAATCAAGCAAACTGAGAAAGGAATCTCCCTTCATTAACAAAAATATATCAAGGAACTTCTCAAGAAATATGAGATGAAATATTCAAAGATTAATCACGCTCCTATGGGAACTAACACCAAATTGGATAAATATCCTAATGGGAAAAGTGTGAATCAAACTCAATATAGAGGACTGATTGGTTCTCAGTTAAATCTGATTGCTAGTAGACCACATGTTTCGTTTAGTGCCGGTGTATGTGCCAGGTTCCAAGCAAATCCAAAAGAATCTCATATAGTTGATGTCAAGAGGATATTGAGATACATAAAAGGAACCACTGATGAGTTAACCTTGTTCTATCCTCAAAGTGACACATTTGAGTTGAAGGGATTTACTAATGTTGATTATGCAGGTGACTTAGTCAATAGAAAGAGCACCTCAGGTATGGTATAGTTCCTTGGAACTTGTTTAGTTTCTTGGAGTTCCAAGAAGTAAAACACGGTTACCTTATCCACAGAAGAGGCTGAATATGTAGCTGATGCTGCATGTTGTTCCGAAATGCTTTGGATAAAAGAACAACTAAGGGACTCTGATGTTTTGTATGATTTTGTTCCTATCTGCTGTGATAATACAAGTGTCATTTTCATATCAATGGCTAGTGCATCATTCACGTGTTAAGCATATTCACATTTGTCATCATTTCTTAAAAGACAATGCTGAGAAAGGCTTGATTAGGATAGACTTTTGTCCAACTGAAAATCAAATTGTTAACATTTTAACTAAGCCTTTAAATAGGGACAAACATTAGACGAGGCAAATCGAACTTGGAATGGTCAAGATGAGATAATTGCAAAAGGAACCCTCCAAGTAAGTTTGTACATATTGTTAAGTTCTTAACTGGTTTTCTTATCATCACAATCGGAATACGCAAGCATGTTCTTGGCGGAACTTAGTAGAATAACTCATTAATGTCTCATAATATTACCCCTATCAGACTGGAAAACTTCAAGTATACCACTTGGTGAAATTTGAGATACATTGAAATTGCGCATGTTCCAGCCACAATAAATGAAAATCCAAAAAGATTTTTTTTTATTTTTATCTATTTATACTTTTATTTTTTATTTCCACATTAAATCAAAAATCTAAAAATATTATCTTTTGTCCTTTCATGTTCCTCCCATATTAGGTTCCGTGTTAATAGCGTAAGTTTTTCTATGAAAGCACTAAGGTAACACCACTTTTCGTCAAAAACCCCTCAAATTCCATCAAGTCTCATACCTCTCCAGAATGGAAACTGCCAACATAAAAACCCGTGAAACTCTCAACAACCTCCATCACAAATCACTCTCCAAAACCCCAAAACCTATGTTCTCCTTTGAACTCGAATTCTTGAAAACCTCAACCCTAATCTCAACCATGGAAACTCCGAAATCAATCCCAACACAAACTAATGTTCCTTTAACATCAGAAGCTCCTTTCACCAGCACCAAAACATCCACAACTTCAGTTGAACCAAACCCTACCCCAATAGATACCGATGTTATGGAACCCATCAACACCGTCTATCCATCACCACAACCACCATGTTCCGACCAAATTAACCCTCCTACCCAGAACCTTGATGTTCTATCAGGCTCAGAGCCACCATCATCTTCCCGAATTTCAAGAAAGCGCAAGCAAATAGGTATCTTCCTGGGTTTGCCCTAAATCTGGTGTGGTGCAATACAATAAAGTACCGGGAGTTATTGGAGTGCAATACAAAAATGGGTTTATCTGCTGAGTGAGATCTCAAATCATTCTATTTATCCTAAAGCTCTTTATGTGTTTTGTGAAAATTTTCATTTTCATAAGGGTACCATTTCTAGTTAAGTGAATAGAATTCCATTTAGTTTTGATGTTGAGTTCCTCTTGGATCTTTCCAAAGTTTCGAATGAAGGTTACGAAAATTATTTTAAGGGGAAGTACAACTTAAAATTTGGTATGGAATCCAAGAATGATATCCTTGTTGCTTTTGGTGGAAAGGCTGGGATCAACAAGATTGACCATAATCTTTTCACGGCCTTTAACAAGCTTCTGTATAATATTGTTAGGAGAGTTATTTTGCTAAGAACACACAAAAGGAGCGAGGCAACATTGTTGGATTGTGTAGTGATTTACTGCTTGTCTAACAAGCTACAGGTAAATTTTTAAAGCCTTGATGGTGGCTCGCTTGGAACACAATATTCCAAGTGGTTACAAGGTGGGGTAGGGAATTGTTCTTACAGCAATGTTCCAAGGCCCTGCAAGTTCCTTTTTGGAGTCTTAAACTCCATTGGAGATGAAAAGAGAAAACTACCTCCAAAAAATCCACATTGGTATATCTGGATTTAGTTGTTGGGGGACATACAATGTGGTTGTCCTATGTTTTAAAAGAAGAGAGACTGAAGAAGGAAGAGGAATAAAAAGAAGACAATGAAGAGAAGAAAGAAAAAAGAAGGATCGAGAAAAAGAAAGACGCTTTCTGTTTTGCCTCGTGTGAAGGATGAGGATGTTCTAGTTATCGGACTAAATCAAGAGGAGGTAGAGGAACCTAAAGATGAACCAGTTTATGTCCATGTTTCTACTACAAAGGGTGATGGGAGTTCATCTAGAACTCAAGGGCTGGAAAAAGAGGTTAAGGCTCTATATGAAGAGTTGTTCGAAGTGAAGAGTTTGCAGCAGGAACTGCAAGGCCATATGATCTCAATGGAACTCACTATGAATACCATTGTGTCCACTATACAACAAAACAAAGAAGAGATCCTCCAAGCTAGACAAAGCATTACAACAGAGGAGGTGACTGAAGAAGAAGTTCCTAGCCTACCCTAGCCTGCCATCACCTAGCCTAACCCTTTTTCCTTCCTTCTTGTGTAACCCGAATAATGTTGTATTATTGTCATTTTGCTCTCTTTTCTTTTCATTTTCATTTCCTTTTGTAATTCTAATCTTAGAAATGGGAATGAAACTTATGTTTTTTTCTATACACTTTGCACAATGGAACAATGTCTCTTTATATTTTTCTCTTATAATCCTAACTGTAACTTGATGGCTAATATTCTGAGATTGCAGCTTGAGAATTTTACTTTGTCTCTAACCATGTTCTGAACAATTAACATGTTTAATGGTGCTGTGATGATTAAAATTATCTTACTGGAACTTACGTATGTTTGATGATGCCAAAAGGGGGAAGAATTAAAGCAAACGTCTCTTTCTCTTTTTTGCACAAGTTTCCAGAAGTTTATTCTCATGAGTTCCAATAATCTCAAGTCAGTCAAGTTCAGTTTCATAGTTGTAAATACTTAGTTTTTGTTTTCAATATTTTTGTAGTATGTTTGTAAGAAACTTTGCTAGCACTTAGTTTAGTTTATGTTCCTAGTATGTTTTCTAATTTTTGTATTTTTTTTTTGTGTGCAAGTTTATTTGCCTTGTTTGTCATCATCAAAAGAGAGAAATTATTAATCTATGAGTTTTGATGATGACTTGGACACAAACATACTTGCCTAATAAACATTTGAGTTCCTATGAGATTTAACTGGTTCTTAAGGGCTTAAAAGCTGCTGGAAGGAACTTATGGAGTAAGAAGCTTTTAAGTCACAAATAAGTGAAGTTCCAAGTGAAAGAAGGTCAAGGACTATATAAACAAGGAATCAAGACAATGTCAAGGAGTTCCAAAGCATGAATTACTTGATGGAACAAGGGATGATACAAGTTGAGTTTCAGAGCAAGAGCAAAGCTAATTAAAGCCAAGTTTCAAAGAGAAGTTATGAGTAAAGAGTTCCAGAGCAGGAGCATCTTGAAGAGTACAAAAGTCTAGAAAATTAGGAGTTTTTGTTAGTACACTGGAGTATGGAGTCTGACTGGAACACGAGTCAAGTTTCGAGTGAAACTTAGGTGTCTATGAGTCTACTCAGTTTGTGTCTAAACATGAATCATAATTAGTAATTAACTGAATTAATGGAGTCTAATAAGAGTCTAAACTGTTCATGCCATAATTCTAGGGAATTAGTTAGGTTTTTAATTAAATAAATATCTAGGTTCAAAATCAGGTTAGTTAGAGTGTTTTAAGGTATAAAATTTTCAGAAACAATAAATCATGTGTCCTAATTCAGTTAGTGGACTAAAATGTAGGAGTCTTTAGCTGCAAGCATATAAGAACGTGTAAGTTCCAATTAGGGAAAGTGGGCGTTAGTTGGTTAAGTGGACATCAAGGGTCTAAGGGTTGTTTAATGGAGCTCATTACTTACTATAAATAGCTAATCACTTGTCATTATTTGTGAGAGTTCTAGTTGTGTTCCTGTCCAGTTCTTCTAAGTTCTAGTGTACAAGAGTATTTCAAAAGAGTTGTAATTTTCATAGTACAAGGGGAGTGAACTTGAGTGAGTTCAGACAGTGTGTGAGAGTAAAGATAAGAGAGTAGAGAGAGAAGAGCTTCAGCAGTTAGAGGGAACTGTTTATTGGGAGTGTAAAAGTTCCTAGTAGAACTTAAGGATCCGAGTATATAATAGGTTGTAACAGAGGTGTTGGCCTATTATAAAAGTGGAGTTGTTCTTCATATTAGGCCTAGGAAGTTTTTCTCGCTCATAAATATTCTCTCGTGTCTTTGTATTCTTAACTTTAATTCTTTAAAATTCTGCAGAAAGTGCTAAGGATCCAACACAACAATTCACCCCCCCTCTTGCACGAGTCAACAAGATTGCCCACGCTTCGTATCTTTGCTTAAAAAGATGGCCACGTGTAGGACGCACTCTAGTCTTCTGGTAGGAACAAGATAGCAATGCCATGCTTGGGTAGGTTTGCTTATGACTAAGTTCCAACACTATCGCTCAATAAGCTTTTTGGAGGGACAAAGCGGAACCATGCATATGCAAAACTCTAATGTTATTCAAAAGCATAAAACAAGTATGAAGCATATTTTTCGAGTTTTACCCACTCGTTAAAATATAATTTTAAATCCTCCCCAATGGAGTCGCCAAATTGTAGGCGTCTTTTTATTGCCTACGCAGGATGAGTGCGTATATGACTACCTCATTACAAATGTATTGTTTTGAAATATGTTTGAAAATGAACAAGTCGCCAACAAGTCTTTAAAGGAACACTCATAAACTTAATTGGATATTGAAAAATCTTAGGGACAACTTAGGGACTTATCCAATGTAGCTTTCCCCATCATGACTCCATAATTAATCAATGAACCAAAGATTGAGTTCGAGGGTGAGGGTACGAATATGATTAGGAATCAAATTCACCCATTATTGGCCTCTACTTAATACGATGCATTTCGAGTGTTATGCAATTAAACAACCACACAATATGTCTATGCAATATAAAAATTAATTAATCTATGCCAGTTCATTAAGCACACACAAGACTAATATTTGGTGACATGTTATTTAAGCAATCAAATTACAGGGAACCTAGTCCAATTGTCCAATTTATTTGAATTTAGCATTAGAACATTTATTTGATTAGCAGGATTAAACAGGCGCGGTGATGAAAATATTAAATCATACAGGCATGCATATGAATAATAATGATATAGAATATAAAGAAAAAAAAAGAGATTTAGAGAAGAATGTTGGTTGTAGGCGTGTTTTTACATCACGACAAATAGATTGTTGGTTGTAGGCGTGTTTTTATTTCGCCTACGCGGTGTGAGCGCGTATTATATTTGACTACCCCATTATAAAGGTTTTGTTGAAAATTGTTTTGAAAGAAGTCGCCAACAATTGGATATGGGAAAACCGTAGGGACAAATTATCCAATGTAGATTTCCCCGTCTTGACTCCATAGATGGTCAAAATGAACCAAAGATTGAGTTCGGGGGTGAGGGTATGAATATAGTCATAATGAACCACATTCGCCCAAAGTTGGCCTCTACTAAATATCGATTCATTACAGATTTTATGCCAAAGAATAATCATATAATATTTTAATCACCCTAAAAATATTTTAGTCTAGGTTGGTTCAGGAAACACATAAAAGACTAATTTTAGTGATATGTTATTTAGGCAATCAATATTACAGGGAACCTAGCAGGTTGTCCAAATTAATCTGATTAATATTGGAACAGTTCTTTAGGTCTTGATTAACAATAAATAACATGTGAGGTGATAAAATCAATAAGCAGGACAATCATATAATAGGCATAGAATGATCAGGCAAGTATCTAATATATGAAAAATAAATAAAAGGAAAAGGAGAGGTTAGAATATACAGTTGAACGATTTTATACCAAAGATCTACATCATGAAACAAATGATTAGTAAATTCAATATAAAAATAATTTATTCAAGGATTCTCAGGTATTATACCTATGCGGCTTGGATTGAGGAGCGCAACGATCTTTAGGCGAATCAATCGTGGAACCAAGAACGCAGTATGAAAGAATTGATTGAAAGTATTGAAAGTATTTGAGTGTTTGAAGTATTCGAAGTGTATTTCAGAGTATTCGAGAGAATTTGTGTGCGTAAAATAATAATATTGAAAAGCAGTCCGTAATTCAGGAAAATACGGGTATTTATAGGAAAAAAGAAACTTGCGGTCCACGCAAGCCTTGCGCCAGGCGCAAGCCTACGTGGTAGGCGCAGTGCCACGCGTCAGGCGCACATTGGTGTGTCTGACGCGGCCAGCTCAATCAGAGATGCACATGTGTAAACGCGTTTTGAAAAGATAGAAAAGTATGTTGCGTCTGACGCAGGACACTGTGTGAGTCACAAAATCTACGTGTCAGGCGCTCATTGGCTCGCCTGACGCGTTCTGGCCTATGTGCTGGACGCACGTGGCACGCTGAGCGCAGCCCCCGCGTCCGGCGCATATTCTGGAATATTCGAGCATATTCCATTGCGCGTCTTTCGAAGATACTTTTTTATCCCTAAAATTCCGGAGATGGAATTTTGCGGATTAAAAATCTGATTTATTTATCAAACATAATAAAATATTTATGAAAAATATCCATTAAAATAATAAATATTTGATTGGGCTTTTGAAATGGATTTAAAATATTTTATGGGCTTGAAATACAATTAATCATCATGAACAATTAATTGGGCTTTAGAATATCATTTCGAAACACATTTTAGAATGGTTCTTTAAATTGCTCTTCCGTGGAGTCGCGCCAACTAATGCCGCGGTATGTTTCATCATTGGATCCTTAAATGGGGAGACACAATTATGTGTCTTCAGATGCCCCCACTTTGACTGAGGTTCAGGAAACCGATAGTCAAAGTATACGGTGTCGGGACGGAGAACGATTCTAAACGCTCTGCAGTTTAGAACTGATCTATAACCGCCGGTCTCTGCAAAACAAAGTTAGTATGCAGGACAATAACTACAAGCAATCTGATTACCTGCAGAAGAAGATGTTAGCTGATAGGTGCAAATAACTCACATAAGCACACAGTGATGCAATGATGCAAACTTAGACTCTCTAAGGATGCATGAGACGCAATGCAAGGATTAAGGTTATGCAAAGCTAATGGATGACACGTCATGCAAGGTCAGGGTTATGCAGGACTAGAATGTATGAAATGCAATGCAAGGTCAGGGTTTTGCAAGGCTGCAAGATGGATAGCATGATAGAATGATAGACTGATTTGAAATGCATAGAATGATTTTCGAAAATCGTTTTTAGTAAATCATCGGGGTTCGTAAAAGAGGTCCGCGAATTACAACTTTTCGGGAGTTTGATTTGAATTGGAGGAACCACCACACGTAGGAAGCCCCCACTTTGGGTGAGCTTGCCTTGAATTAGGCATTATGAGCCTTGATTGAAATTGTATTTGATCTGATGCTGAAATGTAGTTGATCGGATATTGAAATGTAGTTGCTATGTCTTGAACAATGAAAGTTTTCACTGGGGATTCTTCTTTGGGAAATTGATATGGGCAAAGTCAAGTATCGCCAGAGACCATGGAATTGTTGGAGAGTCCTTCGGGGACAAGGAGAGCTTGGATTGAAAAATAAAAGGTTTAAATTCGTGACTCAAATGAATGTAGGTGGGAAAAGGCTTTAACGAGGCTAGGTTCGGACTCGAGTCTATGTCGGGATCTAGAAAGAGATTATGCTCCTAAATTCTAGAAAGTCAAATCATTAGACCATGACTAATTTATTTTATTGAAGTGGTCGGACCTCGAGATGAGGATTCCTACGTATCCTTGCGGAATCAGACCATTCGTAGTTCCAGATCTGATTTTTTTTTTGTCATTATAATTTTTTTTTGTGCCCTAATTTTTGCCTAGGCGGCCCTTTCGGGTTTTCAACTTAGCGGGCTTGGACATACCTTGGAGAAGGAGTTAGGGTTGATGAAAGGATTATGAATTTGGATTATATGGATTAAAGGTTTGATGAATCGAAGGGATTTGAATGAGGGGTAGAACTTGTGTGCAAGCCCCCTAGCTTGACTTTTATTTGCCTTTGGCTCTCTCTTTTTGAATCTTTTCTTTTTGTCCTGTGCGTTTTTGCTTTTTTCATTTTTTTTTGCACTTTGAATTTTTTTCTCTATTTTATTTTGCCTGCCATTGATTTTTTTTTTTTAGTGAGGCTTGCACACAAGTTTGGTTTAGGGTACTGGAAGGCTTGAAGGATATATGTGGAGCTTTCATTTTGAATGGATTATTTGGCTAATAGAGATGATGGTTTATGGATGATGGAGGAAAGAGGTGATAACTCCTGATCCAAAGTATGTCCCTTTTTTTCATTTTTCTCTTTTTTTTTAGATCTCTTTTTGTTATTATTAGTCAAGTTATTAGGTGATTTAAGTTTCATCATTGAATTAGAAGCATAAATAAAATGATGGAAGGTCAATGATAATGAAAAGAAAAATAAAATGAAATGAAAATGGAAAGGCTATGAGAAATTAAGACCTATAGTGACATAAACTCGATGGAAAAGGACAAAAATGGCTCAGGGTAAGGACTCTCTGACTCATCCTAAGAAACCATAAATAAAAGACTAAGCCTGTTGAATTGTTGATGCACTACGTAAAAGGGTTAAATGTTGGTGATGCTGATTCTCGTTGTAGCAGGCATTAGAAGTCTATTGCCATCGACCATGTTTCGCAGCGCAATGATGGTATTTGATATTAGCTGTCACATGTGCATTGTTCTGTTGGAATTCACGGTAGAAATGTAGGTTGCACCTTTTGAATTATCTTTTAGGTGCAAGGTTCAGAGTAGACCCTATGGAAGTGATCGTGCCTCTAATGTGAAGGCGGTAGACCCTATGGAAGTGATCGCGCCTCTATTGTGAAGGTGGTCAAAAGTAATCTTCATGACTCTAAATGAAGTCGGGGTGGTGATAGTACGCTTGATGAGCTTTAGAGTGGGCTCAATTTTTTGTTTCTCCATTAGGCGCTCCTAAGTTGTAATCTCTCGACCGGTCTTGAACAGAAATCGAATGGACCTCGTGAATTTTATGAAATAATGTTTTCGAAATGAGAAATGGAAATGATAAATGGAAATAGGAGATGAGAAATGAGAAGTGGAAATGGAAATGGGGAATGAAAATGGAAAATGAACATGGAAAATGATCTTGAAATGGAAATGGAAATAGTTATGGGTTTTGGACTAGTATGGACTTGACCATGATGGAGACATGGGCTTAACTATATGCAAATGCAGACATGAACTGGACTGGACTATGCAAGCAGATTGGACTCCACGATTGGGTTTAGGAGAGACTAGACTTTGAACTTACGGGTGAGCAAGTAGGCTAAACTTTAAGGAAGACTGGACAATAAGGGAGACTAGACTCTTAACTTAAGGCAAGCAGGCTAGGCAACTAGACTTTGAACTTACGGGTGAGCAAGTAGGCTAGACGACTAGACTTCGAAACTTACATTAGACTGAGCATGCTAGACTAAAAAATTGCCTGTGTGGACTTAAGGAATGCTAGACCTTGAACTTACGGGTGAGCAAGCAGGCTAGACACAAAAATTGCATATGGACTTAGGGAATGCTAGACCTTGAACTTATGGGTGAGCAAGCAGGCTAGACACAAAAATTACCTATAGACTTAAGGAATGCTAGACCTTGAACTTACGGGTGAGCAAGCAGGCTAGACTTTAAGGGATGAACTTTTATAGTCCTAAGACTGAATTTTTATAGTCCGAAGACTGACTAGGGCTTACATGGAGATGCAAACTAAACCTAGGATATGAATTGACACATAGGTTTGACTTGGACTGGGAGATGCACATGGGCTTGACATTGGAGATGGAATAGGATTGGACTTAGAATGGAATAGACTGGGATTAGACTTGGACTGGGCTTGACATAGACAAAGGTTCACATAGAGATGCACATGGGCCTACCTTTGACTTGAACTAGACTTATATGGGCCTATGCTAGTGGGTCTAATATGCATGCATGTACTCAAATTTTGATGGGCCTAATATGAATGCAAGTGAATTGGATTTGGTTGATTGGATTGGATTGGATTGAAGGTGTTTAGACTGTGCTTAGAATTTTCGAAATTTGTTTTTGAAAGGAACCCCTTGTTTTTATCTTTTGTTAGGAAAAGATGATGAATTAATTTTGATAAATTTTTTTTGAAATGTCGTGGTACGATGATGATTAGTAAATGTTTTTTTGAAAAAGGTAGAATAGAATAGGATGTAGGATTGATTTTGAAAAATATAACTTTTGAAATTGATGAATATGGTAAGGTAAGATTGACAGGGATAGCAGGGAGAAGGTGAGAAGAGGTAGACATGCATGACAACTCTAACTTCACAATGACCACTTTTTTTTTTCTGGATGCACTTTTTTTAGGACAGACTAGACCTTGCATGAAAAGACTGATTTTATTTTAATTAGGTGAGACTCCTAGAATGACCAAACTACGCGAATGCAGACAGACAGACGCACATAGGACTGAACGTAGGATCGACAATTACGACGGCTAAATTGACGAAAAGCGTGCGATGCACAGACTGCGTGCCGCGCAGCATTGTTGCGCGCGGCGCACGGCCCGTGCGTCCGCGCGCGGAATGGTGCGCCATGCGCAACTTAATGCGCTTGGCGCACTACTCCCCGACACATTTTTCGGGGATTTAGGCGACGAATTGGCCGATTGATGAATTTTTCTTGTTTTTAGACGCGGTTTTAGGAACGACGCATAATAATGACAATTTGACAGAATAATAGCAGGCTAGAATTGCAATCACAGGCAAATGTCATATAACATGGATGCAAAAGTTTCAACCTAAAGTCCAGTTCTATGTTTGAAATTATTAGTCAGGTTTAGGTTCAGTCAGAAAAGGGTCCATGACTAAGAGATTGATCCCACGCTTCGTACCCCTGCTTAAAGAGGTGGTCACGTGTAAGACGCACTCCAGTCTCAAGTCAGGAACAAGAGAACAATGCCATGGTTGGGTAGATTTGCTTATGACTAAGATCCAACACTATCGCTCAGGAAGATTTTTGGAAGGACAAAGCGCAAATCCCCCGGGGGTGACCTCACACATAGAACATGTGCTAATGAGGCAAGGTAGATTGTCCTAATGGTGGCTGAACAATGGCCATGCATATGCAAAACAGTATATTATTCAATGGCATAAAAATAAGAATGAATCGTATTTTTCGAGTTTCACCCACTCATTTATAAAAATTAATTTTTAAAATCCTCACCAGTGAAGTCGCCAAATTGTAGGCGTGTTTTTATTTCGCCTACGCGGTGTGAGCGCGTATTATATTTGACTACCCCATTGTAAAGGTTTTATTGAAAATTATTTTGAAAGAAGTCGCCGACAATTCTTTTTAGGAAGAATCATAAACCTAATTGGATATGGGAAAACCGTAGGGACAAATTATCCAATGTAGATTTCCCCGTCTTGACTCCGTAGATGGTCAAAATGAACCAAAGGTTGAGTTCGGGGGTGAGGGTACGAATATAACCATAATGAACCAAATTCGCCCAAAGTTGGCCTCTACTAAATATCGATTCATTACAGATTTTATGCCAAAGAAAAATCATATAATATTTTAAATACCCTAAAAATATTTTAGTCTAGGTTGGTTCAGGAAACACATAAAAGACTAATTTTAGTAATATGTTATTTAGGCAATCAATATTACAGGGAACCTAGCCGGTTGTCCAAATTAATCTGATTAATATTAGAACAGTTCTTTAGGTCTTGATTAACAATAAATAACATGTGAGGTGATAAAAGCAATAAGCAGGACAATCATAAAATAGGCATAAAATGATCAGGCAAGTATGTAATATATGAAAAATAAATAAAAGGAAAAGGAGAGGTTAGAATATACAGTAGAACGATTTTATACCAAAGACCTACATCATGAAACAAATGATTAGTAACTTCAATATAAAAATAATTGATTCATGGATCCTCAGGTATTATACCTATGCGGCTTAGATTGAGGAGCGCAACGATCTTTAGGCGAATCAATCGTGGAACCAAGAACGCAGTATGAAAGAATTTATTAAAAGTATTGAAAGTATTTGAGTGTTTGAGTGTTTGAAGTATTCGAAGTGTATTTCGGAGTATTCGAGAGAATTTGTGTGCGTAAAATAATAATATTGAAAAGCCGTCCGTAATTCAGGAAAATACGGTTACTTATAGGAAAAAAAAAACTTGTGCTCCACGCAAGCCTTGCGCCAGGCGCAAGCCTACGTGGCAGGCGCAGTGCCACGCGTCAGGCGCACATTGGTGTGCCTGACACAGCCAGCCCAATCAGAGATGCACATGTGTAAACGCGTTTTGAAAAGACAGAAAAGTATGTTGCGTCTCACACAAGAATTGCGTCTGACGCAGGACTCTGTGTGAGTCACAAAAGCTACGTGTCAGGCGCTCATTGACTCGCTTGACGCGTTCTGTCCTATGTGTTGGACGCACGTGGCGCGCTGAGCGCAGCCCCCGCGTCCGGCGCATATTCTGGAATATTCGAGCATATGTCATTGCGCGTCTTTCGAAGATACTTTTTTATCCCTAAAATTCCGGAGATGGAATTTTGCGGATTAAAAATCTGATTTATTTATCAAACATAATAAAATATTTATGGAAAATATCCATTAAAATAATAAATATTTGATTGGGCTTTTAAAATGGATTTAAAACATTTTATGGGCTTGAAATACAATTAATCATCATGAACAATTAATTGGGCTTTAGAATATCATTTCGAAACACATTTTAGAATGGTTCTTTAGATTGCTCTTCCGGTGAGTCGCACCAACTAATGCCGCGGTATGTTTCATCATTGGATCCATAAATGGGGAGACACGATTATGTGTCTACATTGGTAAAATAAGAATTAAATTGAAATTGACCCTCAGTAATTATACCTTTGTCTCGTGGGTCTTATGTAACGATATGCCGGAGGAGACATCTTAAATCTTTAATGGAGATCAAATGGAAATTGATGGAGTTTGAATGTGTTTCATAGTATGAGAGAGTATGTAAGTGTATTGTAAAGTGTATTCGAAAGTAAGAAATTCGTATAAAAAAACATTGGTCAAACCAAGAGTACTTATAGGAGAACAAACCCAAAATTCACTCGGAGAAGATAATTAGGACCACGTGTCTGGCGCACGGAGCGTGCGCTCCGTGCATGGGAGCGCACAGGCCATGCGTCCAGCGCATGGTTTGTGCATTAGTGCAAATTTCAATGCGTTTCTTCGTTTTTGTAAACTGCCTCTGTGTCGCGTACACGCATGCTAGTGCTCTTGACACAACATAGATCTAAGCGGTTTTTGTTAGTTTAAATATTTCTTTTTATCTTTGATGAAAGTTTTATCCTTTGAATTCCGATATCAGCTATTTTACGAAAAAAAAAATCTGATTTTTGAAATATCTGTGAATTTTAGGAATATATTTATTAATTATCAAGAATAATTAATATTTACTGAAAATACAATTAAGTATGTAATACCCTTAAATTTTTAACTCAGTTTATTTATTAGTAATTTTGACTATTAACTAAAAAGTGACTATAATTTTTATGAAATAATGAAGATTAAAGGTATTTGGTAGAATGTATATTTAAGTGAGTTTCTAAAGTAATAATTATTTTGAATCAACTTATCGTGTAAATGACTTTGGATACCCTTAAACTTTTAACTCAGTTTATTTAATAGTAATTTTGACTATTAACTAAAAAGTGATTGTACTCCGAATTTATAATCGCATTCCATTAATTACGAATGAGGTTTATAATGTTATTTGCATCGATTTAAAATGAGTTTAATTTTATAAATATATGTATTAATTTTATAATGTTATTTTTGAGATTAATTATGACTAAACAAAAACCTGAATTTTACCTAAAGAGTATGCATTTACTCAAATGTCATTTATCACTTAAAGGATTAATTTAATACTATCATTTTGTCCCGTCCACTCTTCTTCTTCCTTCCTTTGCATTATACGTGTAATCATGAAAGTGGATACCATGGTTTTGTCTCCAAAAACTACCAACTCCTTCCATTGATTTTCGCATCCACCAAATTCTTACATGGTTTTTCTCATTAAACCATTTGCAAAGCTCATGGTTTTATCACTATTGATGGCCTATAAATAGCCATGGATGCTCACTCAAAACTCAAGCCAAATCCCAAGTTCGACTAGTAAGTTTGGGTAACAATAAGTCATTTAGAGAGAAATGATCAATTTGAGATCAAATTAGGAGATTGTGTTTGGCTAATTGGAATTTGGCCATTTAAAGCGATACACGTGAAACGGCCTAAAATCAATTCGAAGATCATAATTACCAATCTAATTATGTCAAATTATATATGACTGATCCATTTGAAGATGGAGAACACATTTTTAAAATGTAAGATGGATCATCATACAATTTAACTTAGTTAGATTTGCAATTTTTCCTCTTAATTGAGATTGAGTCATTTAATTCATATACTATGATATATTGGGCCCAACATGCAAAATTTGTAATATTGGTTGCACATTTTAATTTAAAAGAGTTGTGGAATTATTTATGAAAATTATGCATAAACATCTCCATATTTTAGTAATTGAGTGATGTAGTAACTATTTACAAAGAAATTTATTATTACAACAAAATGTACAAAATCTATGATCTATACAAATCTTCAATCTTGATCTTCACCATGATGCTCCTTGATGTTCATCCTCTTGAATGGGCTTTGAAATTCATGTTTACTTGTAAACTTGTGAAAAATTAGAGATTAATTAACCTCTTTGATTTGATTTTTAATGATGATTTTTATTGGTTTTTATGTACATAATAAAAATGAACAATTTTAAGAAAAAAAAATTTAAAAATTTCATGGCTTTTAATTAACATTTTCGCATAAAGAAAAAAAAATCTGAAACTTGAGTTAATTGTAAAAAGCGTTAAATTGAGCATGTGATACATCTATGGATAGGTAAGTGAATTATTTATGTTGTGTAAAAAGTTCATAAGCTTTTACTGAAAACTCGAATTATGGTGAATTTTATGCTAAAACCGGTCAAAACAGGACCTTTATCCAATTTATTCTTTGAAATCCAACTTGCTGAAATTATTTTGAAGTAAATTTTGGTATGAACATTCTAGACACTTTGAAAAACTAGACTAGAAATTGTCACTTGAATTGGACACTTTTAAGACCCTTTTTTATTTATTTTCTTAACTGAAGAGAGAATCCATTTTCTAGAATTCAGTGATTTACATGAAAGTTTTTGTAAAAATATTATATAATTTTATAAAATTTATATGAACATGATTTTTATATTTTTGGAAAGCTACTGATGTTTTCTTCAAATTTGATGTTTTTAGTTTTATCTAAATGATTTTTATTTTAAATTTTATTAACAAGACAAGCTTATGTGGTACTGGACAAAATCAGTTTTGCATAACAAAGTTGTATGATTTTTATTTATTTATACAAAATTTATTTTTTAGAAATTCCAAAACCCAGTTGCTGGACACATCTTGCATATCATAGGAAAAATACTATATCCTATCAACTATTTAGTTAATGCAGACGAAAAATGAAATAAATTACCAAATTAAAACTGATTATAATTACAGCATCACATTTTATTTTATGGAGAGTTTTATGCACAACTCTACTTGAATTTTTTAATGAAAACATGTTTTTTTTTTGTGATGAACAACAACTTGATTAAGAAAAATCACATAAACACATTGTTTCCTAAGAGTCTTCCCATTAGCGTTGACTATTTTAGGTGGGGTGATTTAAGGTTGGGAATCTATTAGGACTTCCACATACCCAAATCACTTCAAAAATTAAAAACATGATAAGAAGAAACAAGGAGAAATTTAGTATGTGATTAAGAAGATAATCAAGAAAATAACAAGAGCCTCAACTTTACCTTGCTAGCTCAATGATGCACTTCCTTTTGCAAAGTTTTCTACCTTTTTTGTGATTTTTTTAATTTCTAAGTGAGTTTCTAAATCCACTTAATTACTAACTTAAACCCTTTTTTGTGTTTTTCTTTTGATGAATTTCTTTACTTACTAATTACTTTCCTAACTTTTACTTTCTTTTTCTTGAATGAGATTTTTAGAGGAAAGAAGTAGTAGAGAAGATGAGAGTAGTATTGAGAGAAGTAAGTTAATTTTAGCTCAACTTCTTTTTTAAAGTAAAAAATGAGGGTATTTATAGGGAAATGAGGTGGATGAATTAGGGTTTCAATGAGTAGAAAATTAGATTTTTAGCCCAAAAAAATCTGATTTTTAACCCAAAAAAATCTGATTTTTAACCCAAAAAAATCTGATTTTTTACCCAAAAAAATCTGATTTTTCCATCCTTAATAAATCACCCTAATGACATCACTCTAATGACCTCACCCTAATGACATCATCAAATTTATTTAGAAACACAAATATTGTTAATCTTTTTGGATTTTCTCATCAATGAGGCAAAATCAGATTTTAAGAAAATATTCTTCCCTAAATACATCCTAATACGTAAAAATGCATCGAAAAACGTGAAAAACAAAACTGACTGGATCACTGCGCCAAACACAGGAGCCTGCGCTAGGCACAACTCCGTGCGCTAGGCGCATGACCCTGCGTCTGGCGCAAGATGCTGTTGTGCGCTAGGCGCACAATCATGCGTTTGGCGCATGATCATGTGTCTGGCGCATAACTCGAATCCGCCGGAAAAATCCGGATTTTTGCCTCTTACACATGGGATTTGATTCTTATTCTCACCCCTTTTCATGATTCTTATTCCCTAACTAATGGATAAAGGATGTGATTAGTGGATAAAGAATATATTCTTATTCTTTATTCAATGAACAATGACTTGACTATCTAGAAAACTGATTCCCGCCTGTTTTAAGAGACGATTAAAATCTCGACGCTCAATCAAGACTCTTTTTCTTCAGATTTTCGAAAAACTAACTTGAAATAATTAAGAACATTCGTCAGATTATTAAAGACAAACATGATTATACTACGAATCATTTTATTAAACCGGTGGTTGGAATTATTGACTAACGCGAAAAATGAAAAACCATATGATGGAATGAAACTCCCGTTCCGGGGCGAAACACGCCTTTGACGGGGCGCACGTTCCACAATTCTTGACGGTTTTCATTATTTTTATTTCTTTTCAAAATCTTTATTTTAAAATTTTAAACGAAAAAAGGGGTTCAAAATTTAGTGTCTAAAGAATGCCCCACATTAGTCGTATTTTGGATGAAATGATGACCAATGTTTGAAAAGACACAAAATTTTGACAAATAATTTATTTTGAGATAGCATATTCTCCATAAAACGGTTATCATCAGTGCTATTTTGAAAACATGATTTGCGACTTCTGTTGACGCTTTAAGTAGAAAATCCTTGTCAATTTTCTAAGATTAGAAATGCGACTTTATCATCGTCTTAGATAGAAAATCCCAATTAATTTTCTAAAATTTGAAAACGCGACCTTAACGTTGTCTTAGAGAGAAAATACCAATTAATTTTCTAAAATTGAAAATGCGACTTTATTGTCGTCTTAAGTAGAAAATCCCAATTAATTTTCTAAAATTTGAAAATGCGACTTTATTGTCGTCTTAGATAGAAAATCCCAATTATTTTTCTAAAATTAAAAATGCGACTTTAATGTCGTCTTACGTAGAAAATCCCAATTAATTTTCTAAAATTTGAAAATGCGACTTTAATGTCGTCTTAAGTAGAAAATCCCCATTAATTTTCTAAAATTTAAAAATGCGACTTTATTGTCGTCTTAGATAGAAAATCCCAATTAATTTTCTAAAATTGAAAATGCAACTTTAATGTCGTCTTAAGTAGAAAATCCCAATTAATTTTCTAAAATTCGAAAATGCGACTTTATTGTCGTCTTAGATAGAAAATACCAATTAATTTTCTAAAATTAAAAATGCGACTTTAACGTCGTCTTAGATAGAAAATCCCAATTAATTTTCTGAAATTCAAAAACGCGATTTTATTGTCGTCTTAGCAAGAAAATCTCAATTAATTTTCTAAAATTGAAAATGCGACTTTAACATCGTCTTAGATGGAAAATCCCAATTAATTTTCTAAAATTTGAAAACGCGATCTTAACGTTGTCTTAGATAGAAAATCCCAATTAATTTTCTAAAATTGAAAATGCGACTTTATTGTCGTCTTAAGTAGAAAATCCCAATTAATTTTCTAAAATTTGAAAATGCGGCTTTATTGTCGTCTTACATAGAAAATCCCAATTAATTTTCAAAAATTGAAAATGCGACTTTAATGTCGTCTTAAATAGAAAATCCCAATTAATTTTCTAAAATTTGAAAATGCGACTTTATTGTCGTCTTAGATAGAAAATCACAATTAATTTTCTAAAATTGAAAATCCGTCTTTAATGTCGTCTTAAGTAGAAAATCCAAATTAATTATCTAAAATTTGAAAATGCGACTTTATTGTCGTCTGAGATAGAAAATCCCAATTAATTTTCTAAAATTTGAAAACGCGACTTTATTGTCGTCTTAGACAGAACATCCCAATTAATTTTCTGAAATTGAAAATGCGACTTTAACGTCGTCTTAGATAGAAAATCCCAATTAATTTTCTAAAATTTGAAAACGCGACTTTATTGTCGTCTTAGATAGAAAATCCCAATTAATTTTCTAAAATTTGAAAACGCGACTTTATTGTCGTCTTAGACAGAAAATCTCAATTAATTTTCTAAAATTGAAAATGCGACATTAACGTCGTCTTAGATAGAAAATCCCAATTAATTTTCTAAAATTTGAAAACGCGACCTTAACGTTGTCTTAGATAGAAAATCTCAATTTTGCGATAGCATATTATACATAGAACAGTTATCATTAGTGCTATTTTGAAAACATGATTTGCGACTTCTGTTGACGCTTTAAGTAGAAAATCCTTGTCAATTTTCTAGGATTGGAAATGCGACTTTATCATCGTCTTAGATAGAAAATCCCAATTAATTTTCTAAAATTTAAAAATGTGACTTTATTGTTGTCTTAGATAGAAAATCCCAATTAATTTTCTAAAATTAAAAATGCGACTTTAATGTCGTCTTACGTAGAAAATCCCAATTAATTTTCTAAAATTTGAAAATGCGACTTTAATGTCGTCTTAAGTAGAAAATCCCAATTAATTTTCTAAAATTTTAAAAGTACCAAAAACAACGAGATGAAACTAAAATGAGGTTTAAGATGTTTCAATTGTTGATGACAAAATCGTATCTTGAACCATTTGAGGAAGAGTATCTTGCGATCCGAAGCTGAAGGAAGAGTTCATGAAGTAACTCATCTGTTTTTAGGATATATGTTATTGTGTTTTAATGGTTAATGTTGTATTGTTTTATGATTAATGTACTTGTTTAAATTGTTAAATGTACTCGTCAAAAAAAAAATTTGTTAAATGTAAGCGTGTTTTAGTTAATGGACTTGTGTTCTAATGATTCATGTACCAATATTTATGATTAATGTACTTGTATTTTAGTGCTAAATGTGATCTTATCTTATCCACTGACGTTATAGACTGCATCTTATCTTATTCACTGACGTTATAGATTGCAATTCGTAGATATAGAACCAATCTTATCCGTCGATATAGATTGCAATCTTATCCGCAAAGATAGAACCAATCTTATCCGTAGATATAGATTGCAATCTTATCCGCAGAGATAGAACCAATCTTATCCGTAGATATAGATTGCAATCTTATCTATATATGTCTATAAAAGAAGAGTTACATTGCATTTGGTTTTCAGAACAATATTCTCCTTCCAACAAACACTACAACTTTCCCCCTTCTTAAAATTTCTCACAAACATGAACCCAAATGAAAATTCTTCTAGTTCAAGTGATGAATTCTTTGATGACTATGTCAACAACATCATCGCTGTGAACGAGTGTCTAGATGAAGAAGAAGATTACATAATCGAGCAAGCTGCTCAAATGGTTGTTGCCCCAGTCGCAGAAGAATCCAACAACAGAAGAAGATCTTATAAGAAGCTTGAGTACATTGATAGAGATCGTGAAGCTGCAAACAAAAGGTTAATGAACGATTACTTTGTTGATCGTACGTTATACCCAGAATCTATGTTTCGACGTAGATTTTGTATGCGTAGGTCTCTATTCCTTCGAGTTGTGGAGGCAGTTACTGCAAAACAACACAAATACTTCGAGCAACGTCACGACGCTACTGGGAAATTAGGAGCCACTCTTATCCAGAAATGCACAACAGCGTTGAGGATGCTAGCCTACGGGGTAGCAGCTGATTCAATTGATGAGTACATCAAAATAGCTCAGTCAACTGCAAAAGCAAGCCTTGCTCACTTTGTTAAAGGGGTTCGAGAAGCGTTCACAGAAGAGTACTTGAGGAGGCCTACCACTACAGATTTGCAGCGCCTTCTATATGATGGAGAAAGACGGAGATTTCCGGGCATGATGGGTAGTATAGATTGCATGCATTGGCAATGGAAAAATTATCCGCATGCTTGGAAATGATTATACCAAGGAAGGAGTAAATCTGCAACGGTTATTTTAGAAGTTGTTGCCTCTGGTAACTTATGGATATGGCACGCATTTTTTGGAACACCTGGAACTTGCAATGACATCAACGTGTTGCAACGATCTCCGGTGTTCGATGATTTATATCAAGGTAAAACCCCTCAAGTGAACTTTACAGTCAATGGGAACACATATAACAAAGGATACTATCTAACTGATGGGATATATCCTAAGTGGGTCGTGTTCATCCCAGCGATTCGACTCCCAATGAATCCCGTGGATTAATTGTTCTATGAGCGACAAGAATCGGTCCGAAAAGATGTTGAGCGGGCCTTTGGCGTTCTTCAATCACGTTTCGCAATAATACAAAGACCAGCTCTTGTATGGGATGAAACGTTGATGTGGGAGATAATGCAGGCTTGTATAATTCTTCATAATATGATTGTTGAGGATGAGCGAGATACATATCAGAATTATGGTGAAATGTCAGAATTCGAGCAAGAAAATGCAACAACAATTAGCGGATCAACGCGTACAAACTATTCTGTGCAACATGGTCGAATTAATGATATTGGAATGGAACGATATATGAAAAGGCGAGCTGATGCATCATGCATGGGATAGAAATGTGCACAACGCCTTACAACGAGACTTGGTTCAACATATTTGGCAAATTAATCACCAGTCTCCCGATGACGATTGAAGATCTAAATTATTGCAATATTTTATTTAAAATTAATTTATGTACTTTGTTCAATTTCATCAATGTTTTTTTCCAATGAATTTATGGTTTTTTTTGCGTATTTAATTGTCGTTATAATTAACGTTAAAATCGGGTAAATTATTATAATTAGCAATTATGTAATTGTCAAATTAAACCGTAAAGGAAAAATGGGTAACTAGTGTAATTAAAAATAATGCTTTTTTATTAACGTAATATAATTAATGAATTAATCCGATTAATTAGAAGGTAATTATTTAATTATAATTACCATATTTTGATTTAATTAATATTATCTAAAATTAATGTGATGAATCAAATTATTTTATGGATATTGGTGGGGTATGGAAAGTAGGAGAGAGAAAAGGAGGTGGGGTATGGAAAAGTAGGAGAGAGAAGGTAAATGGGGAGGTTAATGAATGTAGGTATGGAATTGTGAAATGGGGAGGGTGGGTGATAAAGTTAGTGGAAAGTGATGTGGACGAATGAGGTGAAGAGAGAGAAATTATGGGGATGTTAATGAATGTTGATGCTCTAAAGAAACCTAATTTTATGGCACAACAAATAATTGTTAGAAACTTTTCACAATATTAAGAAAATCATTGACACCATGAAATTTGAACTATACCCGGTTTTCTTTAATAAGGATCAACTTTCAATATTCCAGTGGGAGGCCCAAGTATAGCATGACCCGGATTTGCGTGGACCCATTTTACCAGAAACTGGCTTAGGCAGTCATATACGTTGGGTGGGTCCCAGTTTTAATGAAATTTGTCATTTTTTCAGACATAACCCCTCTACTGATTGTGGGTTCTCCCAAAAAACCAACCCTTCGTCTTCTTCCCTTCATTAATCACCATTGTCAGCTAGACATTAACAGAGCCCAACTGAACTCATTCAATTCTTAAGTTGGTGAAGTTGGAAAAAGGGGTTTAGTTTTTAAAAATCGTTGTTGACGTTGGAGAATTACGAAATTTCACAACCAACATTCCTAAAATTCGCTTCTGATTCAAGGTATGATTTTTTTTGAACTCCTTTAAATTTGTAATGTTCCTTTGTACCATATCTGAATTATGTTGATAATGGGCGAGTTAGGTTGATTTAACAATCTGAAAGTTAAAAATTAAAACTTGGGGAAAAATGGTGAAGTTTAAAAATCTGGGTTTTGTTTTTGTTTACTGTTCAATTTATGAGTTATGTTGATGATATGTTTTGTCGTGAATTTAGGTGAGTGATTAATTATGTTATTTTTTTGTGTTTGTTTTTGTATTAGCTTAGGAATGGATAATGTGATCTTGAGGTTTTGGCATGGGGGACTGTTTAGAAAACACGACAAAGGGTGGTTGGAGTATGTTGGTGGTAGTGGTAGAACATTTGCGGTTGACCCAAACGAATTGTGTTGGTGGTTTCTTGAGGAAATGGCTAAAAAATGTGGTAGTTATAGGGTTATTGAAGAGATCTTTAATTTGTTGCCTGGTAAGAAATTGGATGATGGGTTGGTTAGGGTTTACAGTGATAAAGAGGTTCTAGCTATGGCAGAGGTGGTTTTGAAAACAAGGTTTATGGATTTGTATGTAGTTCATGGCATAGATAAGCCAATGGTTCTTGAAGAACCTGCTGGGCTATTGGAAGTGGCAGAAGGTACATTAGACCCACATGGCAACCCAGGCTTAAACCAGCTCAATGACCCACCTTGCAACCCAGGCTTAAACCAGCCCAATGATCCACCTTGCAACCCATGATTAAACCAGCCCAATGACCCACCTTGCAACCCAATTGACACCCCACTCACTGACCAAGATAAAAACACAACCAAAAGCCCAACTGAAAAGTCCACTTATCCAAATGAAAACCCACCTGCACCAAATATCAGAAACACAAAAAGTGGCCTAAATGAAAACCCACCTGCACAAAAAATAAGAAACAAAAAAAGTCCTACCAAGAAGTTAATACCAGTGAGGTCAAGTTCTAGGATTAAAGATTCCACACGCTAAGTACGGTTTACGTACCACAAATCTATATCGATCTCGCCTCCCCCGATATACCTATTATTGAGCCAACTCCTTCTAGTTCCACATTAAATGAAACACAAGCCAACCCAAGAAGCTCAATATGAGACACCCCCCGGTTTCACAACCGTATCCCAAACTTAACTCCACAAACACAGTCACAAGATCAACCACCAATACAACCTTCACCTACACCTATATCTGGGAAAAACCAGTTACTGAGCCTGAAGAAGCACTCATTGATGACCAAGAAACGTTTCCATATGACTACTATCAGTGGTATGATAACAGATCAGAGAGTCCACTGACCTTGAAGGAGCTCATTGGGGAAGAATCTTCTGAAGAAGAATCAGATCCTGGGCATGAACCTTCTAGTGATTCTGATGGAGATGATGGGTATGATACTGAGCTAGAGCCTGAGAGATTGAGTGATCTAGAGAGGGAAGAAGAACCTGAGTTGGGATTTTTAGAACACATTGAAGAAGTAGGGGAAGGAGACAGTAGTGATGATGAGCTAAGGTTAGCTAGGGATAGGGTGAGAGGCACAAACTCAAAGTTGTTTCAGTTGACAAAGCAACTTCAAAAGGATGCAGCAGAAGGAAGATTGGGCCTTAGATATCATGCCGCTAACACAGGAGGAAAGTGAGAAACATACTGGTGAGGCAGGAAATGTGAGTGAGTATGAGGACAGTGAGGATGATATCCATACCCCAGAGGACAGTAGTGATGAGAATGTGGATGTTAGGAGAAGAAGAGGGAGAGGACTTCTAGTTACTGAGGATACAAATTTCACAAATTTTATGTGGAAAGTTGGACTGAGGTTCCCAAGTAGAGAGGCATTTAGGAGTTCTGTGGCTAGGTTTGCTATAACCTGTGGGAGAAACTTGTACTTTGCTGCAAGTAATAAAAGGAGGCAAGGGAGAATTGAGGTGAAGTGCAATACAGGGTGCCCATTCAGGTTGTTTGCTTCCTGGGATTCAAGGAGGGCATGCTTTGTTGTGAAATCTGTTGATGATGAACATAGTTGCACAAGGAACATGGAAGGCAACAGACAAATGACATCTACTTGGCTTGCAAAGCAGTTTTTGGAGATTTTCAAGGCAAGGCCTCACTGGCCAGCCAAGGAGCTAATTGAGACAGTGAGACAAGCATATAGGGTTGCTATTAAGAGTGCCTTGGCCAATAAGGTGAAGTACAAGGCCCATAAACTGCTTCATGGTTCTATGGAAGAACATTATGCCAAAACTAGGTAGATACCTTCAAGCCTTGAGAGACGGTGATGCAGAGATTGTTATAAGGTTGTTCAATGATGAAAGACCAAGGAGGAGTGCAACTCCAGTGTTTCAAAGACTCTTCATCTGTTTTGATGGTGTGAGAAAAGGGTGGCAGGAGGGATGCAGAAGGTTCTTGAGTATTGATGCTTGCTTCTTGAAGACTTTTTTGGGTGGTCAATTATTGGCAGCTGTTGGCAGGGATGCCAATGACCAAATGTATCCAGTTGCCTGGGCCATAGTTGAAGGTGAGAACAACTCCTCATGGGCATGGTTTCTCAGTGAGGTTCAAACAGCTTTGAACCTAGGACAAGGTGAAGGTCTTACAATTGTTTTAGATGAACACTTGGTAAGTTTCAATTACATATGCATTAAACTACATTTGTTTTGATGCATAAGTTATTCATAATTACATATTAATGCACAATCATATTAATTCTCCTCCATGTTTGTTTAACTAGGCAATTTTAAGCTCAGTTGCATCTATTTTTCCACAATGTGAGCATAGGCATTGTGCTAGGCATATCTTTGCCCATTGGCATAAAGATTTTAAGGGTGATGAAATGAAATTGTTGTTCTGGAGAGCAGCTAAGGCTTATAGTATTGCAGACTACAATGATGCCCTAGATGAAATGGATACCATTAACCCCGATGCAATAAAAGCTTTCAAAGCCCACAACCCCCTCGTGTTTTGTAAAGCACATGTGAAAACTAACACTAAGGTGGATGTTATAACAAGTAATCATTCGATACTTTCAATGGCTATATTATAGCTGCTAGGACAAAACCTATCATTTACATGTTAGAGGACATCAGGGTAGCTCTTATGCAGAGATTAGTGGTGAAAAGGCAAGAAATGGAAGCATCTAAGGCTCAGATCTGTCCTAGGATACAAGCTAGGTTAAATAAGGAAAAGGCAAAGGCTGCCAACTGCATAGCAATTCCATTCACAAACACAACTTTCCAAGTTAATCATAGGATGGACAGTTTGACAGTGGACTTGGCTGCACAGTCAGTCATGCACATGTAGGAAATGGGATTTATGTGGAATCCCCTGCTGTCATGCAGTGGCTTGCATTTTCTTTTGTAGAAAGAATGCTGAGGACTTTGTGTCAAAATACTACATAAGGGCCACATACCTACGGTCTTATGCGAGCTCCATACCCCCAAGTAGTTGGTGAAAGGCATCGCCCAAGGTTGTGTATCCTTTAATCCCTCCACCTATCAAGATTGGACCTTGAGGACCTAGAAAAAACAGAAGGAAGGACCCCCATGAGAACGAGGTTAACTAAACATGGGGTGGAAATGAGTTGTAGCATTTGTAAATTAAAAACTCACAACAAAAGAACATGTCCAAACAAAGGTAGTGAACCTTCCCAACCACCTCAAAAGAAAGCTAAGAGTGCATTCCAGCCTACACCAACTGACTCTGATAACCATGGAGCACACCTTAATGTAACTGCCCAACCAAGCAGGTTAGGGAAAGGAGGAAGGGTAATTAGGGGAGGCAGGAGTTCATCAACTGAAGCAGGTGGTGGAGGTTCCGAGAGGTGGTAGGGGGTCGGGATCGCTAGGGGGTGCGGGAGGTGCTAGGGGGTCGGGATCTCGCTAGGGGTTCCGAGAGGTGGTAGGGGGTCGGGATCTCGCTAGAGGTGCGGGGAGGTGCTAGGGGGTCGAGGATCGCTAGGGGTGCGAGAGCCGCTAGGGGTGCATCAAGTAGTGGCACAGGGTTCAAAGGGATCTAGAGGTGGAAGGGTAGGGTTTCTTGATTCTCTTTTTTAAATTGTGTAAATACTTGCCATTGTTTTGTAACTTGTCTAAATTTTTTTGGTACCCATACAGGTTCCCAAAGGGGTTGGAGTCTTCATTGCTGATGATGGCTCAAAGCATTTTTGAATGTAAGTCTTCAATTAGCTTAGATTGCCAACCTTGGAGTGTTAATTTATTAATCGTGTCACCTTTACCAAATGTGCGGGCCCCTTGTCAAAGAGGTCGCCCTATGGAGGTTTCACAATCAACAATTTCAACCTCAAAAGGTCCATTCAACAAATCATAGCATCAACTAGCAACACATGAATCCCAATTCTCGCCAATTCATTATTGCTAGGGTTACAAATGTAGTCTCATCAATCTTTTGGACTTATTTTGTAGTTTTGTTGCCTTAAACAATGAGTGTATTGTGAAGGCTAACAATGTTATTGTACTTGAATTTTAAGTACTTGTATTGTGAAGGATAACAATGTTATTTTGCTATGAATTTAAAGTAGAGGTGATCATGGGCCGGGCGGCGCAAAAAAAATTTACCAATTGTGCGGGCGGGCCGGGCCCAAATCCAGGGCCAAAAATTTGTGCCCAAAGCCCCAGATTTCGGGTCGGGCCGAGCGGGCTTTTACGGGCTAAAACGGGTCGGGCCCAAAATTTAGACTAAAAAGTCTTTTTTGGCTTGTCCAAAGCCTGCCCACAAAAAAAAATTTGGGTCGGGCCCGGCCTGGCCCGCCTGTGGGCCCAAAAAACTGCCCAAGCCCGCCCAAAAACCGGGCCGGGCCGGGCTGGAGTTGATCAGCTCTAATTTAAAGTACTTGTAAGCAATTGTAAGCAGGCTTTGAATTTGAAACAAAATGCAAACTTTCATTCATTGTCAAAAGCTTCCAAAATACATTCTTCTAGCCATCTAACATTTGCATTAAACTAACATCCCCACCCTTAACATTTGGATCATACTAACATCCCCACCCTAAACATACTATAATGATCAGTTCATGAAAACAATGATCACAGCAAATAAAATCCAGGACAACAACAACGCCCTTATAGCCAATCTCTCCCTCCATTACTCTTAGCCAATTCAAAGATTAATTCTAGCCATCTCCATCCTCATCTCTTCAACTTCAGAAGCCATTTTGTCCTTCTTCATCTTTAGTTTGCTAATCTTTTCTTCAAAAATCTTGAATTGCAACTCCAACTCAGCAATGGTTGTGAACTGCTCCAACAACTTCATTTGTAACTCCACACATTCATGACATTCCTTTGAATCCCCTTCATTAACTTCCCATTTAAAAAATCCACAATCTGCTGCCTATTAAAGAGAATGAACAACAACAGTAGTCATGTATTTTAAAAAGAAAAAGAAAATAAATTTTTGGCCTAATTTAAGAAACTTACTGGCCACATCGCACACCCATAGAATTTCCTTCCAACATGTCCACCCGATTTCACAGTGCGCAATTTCGTTGGAATGTCATGGTTACACGAACAATTGCCGCCCAGAACTTCTTGTATTCACTGACCCAGAACCAGATGAATTAGCAGAAACCATTGAAGAGAGAAGAAGAAATGAAGAACAGAGAGAAGAAATGAAGAACAGAGAGAAGAAGAAAGGAAGAACAAAGAGGATTCACGAAGAAAATAGAGGGGTGGGGAGGTTTTTTAAAGTCACGAGTTCATTTAATGATCACGTGACTCCAAGCACTAAGTAAGAGGTTAAATTACCCTTTGGGTCCACGCAAATTCGGGTCATGCTATACTTGGGCCCCCACTGGAATATTGAAAGTTGGTCCCTATTAAAGAAAACCGGGTATAGTTCAGCCCCATGGTGTTAATTTTTCCTATTATAATTTATTAAATGTCTTCCACTTCTCCCTTCCCTAATAGATCCTAATTTATAGCATAACTCCTATGAATAATTGTTAGACACATTTCACAAAAAAATTATTGGCAAATTCCATCTAGTACCACTCAATTTTTGCAAATTTCATTTGGTACACAAACTTTAAGAATTGTCCAACTAATACCACTATAATTACACCCTAATTACTACGTGACTCTACTATTAATAAAAAGTTAGAAAATGTTAAGTTAGCTTAGTTTAACCGATAAACTAACTTCCCTCCCTCATTTCACACCCCTTCCTTTTAAATGTGTTCTTCCCTCCAAAAGCTAAAACATATTTGGCCTCTTGTCAAGATTATTACGAGCTCTTTGTCTAATTGACATCGTCAAATTAAATCTTTCTTTGAGTGACATCCATTAAATCTCTCTTTGAGTGACATCCACTCGAGACTCAGCAAGTAAAACTTCATGCAATAAGAAAGATGTATAGTCTTAATTAGCGGTAAAAGGCACCACAAGCTTGGAACTAAAAGTTATATCTTCCAAATTCTCCAAAGAACTCAATATTTTTCAAGGTGACTACTTTACTACTCGTCCTTCCGCCAAAAATAAGAACCGTAGCAATTATGAATGTTAAAAGTAAATCACAAGTGAAAGCAAGATTAAAAGGGTTCATATCTAAAACCAAAACCTATATAACATGGAAACGGGAAATATAGAAATGGAGTATTGTGGAAATACAATTTTCATAATCACAGGAAACGCCAAAACACAAATACTAAAGCAATAAATCAGAATTTTACTTAGAATCTAACATTGCTTTGTTTGGTGATTCAAAGAGATTTAGATAGAGTAGTTCATTTTGTGACTCTAAAGATCCTAAAGCGGGATAAAGTGTATAGTTGTTGGTCTTCGATGGCGGTGCGGAATAGTCCTAGACCAACCAAGAAAGCATAGCAACGAAGAAAGAAGAGGATTTTCAATGGGTTTTTGTCTTGTTTTTGTATTTTGAGCAGTAACAATGGGGAGGAGAGTAAATGGGTTTACCTAGTTAGGTTAGTAATTAGGTTTTAATGTTTTACCTTTTTATTTTAAGGGATCTAACTTAACATAACTAGTTAACTTAACGTTTCCTATTGTTTTTCTTAACATTAGAGTCACGGTAGCAATTAGGGTGTAATTATAGTGGTATTAGTTGGACAATTCTTAAAATCTGGGTGCCAAATGAAATTTGTAAAAACTGAGTGGTACTAGATGGAATTTCCCAAAATTATTTTACAGTTTGTTCAATGTCTTGCACTTCTTCCTTCCATAATCTTCTTCCTCTTCTCCCTTTACTTACTATATATTTTATTCAGGGTTTTATATGCTTTCGCATGCATATAAGGCTAGTAACTAATCAAATCCTTAGTCATTTATACAAGTCGAAACCACTAAGGTATAACTTGTGCTTGTGATCAAATGTCAACCAGTAAATAGATGTTTTTTTTATCTTATTAAACTACCAAAAGCATCGAACCAGCCCAACAGCTAACTAATATCTAAGCGGAGAAGTTGAGGCTGTCCGTCCAGCATATGCAGAAGATTAGAAAAAAAGTCTGACTAGACGCAGGAGCCGAATAATGGCAGTTGATCGAAGAAGAAATAATAGCAGTTGACCGAAGAAGAATTGCTGTCAGTTCCTGAAAGAAGACTTACTGCTATTTCTTTCCATAGATGGCGCTCTCATTCCAGGAAAAATAGCATTGTACAAATTATACATCTGAAAAGTATGATTTACAATGTCATATAATAAGGTATTAATCAGCTGTTTTGATTCTCAGTATGCTCAAGACTCAAGAGTACTGACATGGATCCTTGCTGCAAAATTTGTGTTGTTCTAAAATAACAACCACCAAAACAAACTTTATTGATCAAAGTTGGAAGGTATAATCCTACACTATATGCAATCTAAAAAAGTTGCAAGTAACAATTCTAAAGTCTGAAAATTTAAACCTGAAAATCAAGAGTCAAAATTTCTGATATAAATTTACTCCGATACCAAGCAAAATATAGCAGGTACCACAATTATGACTAACTCTGATATTAATCCTTGCCAACTTTCTTCAAGCTTGCCATGTATGTTAGGTATATTGTCCAAAGGTAGGCAAAAGAGCTATTTGCCAATGGCTGCCACCAAAAAGAGTGAAAATGCAGCACATATTAGAAGAGTAAACCGATATAACATAATACCCAATGCATAATGCATTGTTCACTTCCAAAGGCTTGAACAAGTTTCGGATAAATTGATAGTTTGATACCATAAATCCCAATTTTGGGGTGTTTTCGCAAATTTATCCCAAGTTTGATTTATTTTATGAATAAGAAGAGATCCAATAAAAAATTCTTAGAATGAGAAGGATAAAGATGCGCCTCAAAAATGCACATGATGAAAAAGTTGCACATACATAAAAAAAAGTATGCAAAAAGAAAAAGAAAACCTTGTCATTTTAAGAGCCTTTTTTCATTTAACCTTAAACCATCTATAAATAATCTTAAGTTTGGTTACACCCTTCCTATATTAATCTTTGGTGAACTATATTAAAACAGGCTAAATTTTGCTCTTGTTTCTGGTCCAAATTTCTATTCTTCTCCTTCCTTTCTCCTTTCCAACCACTAGGCTGCCAATTGCCATGGCTAATTAGAACATGTTACGTGAATGTTTATTACATATCAAATTGATGAAATTTGAATTGGGATCAATTTTCGAAGGGTATCACCAAACTTCGAGGTTATTTTTCTAATCAATCAAATTTAGAAAATATACGAAGACATCCCACTCCAAACTTGGGATTTATGGTGACAATGTTTCCAACATTTTATTGGCTCTAATAAGGGATTAGAAGTAGTAGAGGTACCTGCAAATGGACAGGGATGTATTTGAATGTAAGAAAATCACACAAAGGCCAGTACATAAGACCATTTCTTAAAGTTGGGAAAAGGTCTCTCTTCAGTCTTGCAACAACTTCTTCTCTAGTTTCACCTGCGGTTGAAACATAATAACAAAAAATACATAAGAAAAGGGTTACAGCAGCAACATAAATTACTCGAATGATCATAATAAAGCGAAAAGGAAGCAACTTATTTGTGCATGCACCAGTAACTTTGTGGAATAATGGGTAGGGAAAGAGTTTAGATGGGGATGCATGCAAAATCGCCACTCAAATAGCCAAAGAAGAACCCCTTAATACCAATACTATATCTAAGAATATTCTGTCAGTTTAAAACAGATAATGCAAACGCCGTATTCTGAAAAACGTTCACACTTTCCAGACTCGTCTTTTAATGAAAAAAATTAACATGCTTACTGAACCTAGCAAGTAGAAACAGTTCAGATGAGCATAGAAAATTTGGTCACTACTTTGATTAGCTCCATTTCTATCATTCTTTAGTGGCAACATGAGAAAATAGAATGTGAAAAGTAGATTGGACATTATATGACATGCCGCACAAGATGTGGACTGGCTAATATTAAGGAACCTATCCTGAACATAAGTAATATGAAAGGAAAAAAGGGAATTCGAGTAAGCATTCAGCACTAGTTCTTCAGAGCATGATGAGATTTACTTTACCTTGAAGAACTGCATTATAGGAAAAGAAAATGCTATTAATAATTGGTCCATAAATAGCTTGCCCCATAGTAATTTTTTTTCACAGTAGTGAATACATCTCGTCCAGGCAAGATCCTTGAGAGAAAATTGAACCATACATGTTGAGATGGTCCCATGATTAGCAATCCATATCCAGCTATACGCAATGTCCGAATGAGTCAAATGATCCAGATGGTGGCAATGTAATGATCTAGCACAATATTCAAAAGCAGGAATCAAACGGACTACATTATAAAAATTCCTAGCAATTTAGAAGAAAGGACAGTGCTACTGATGGTAAACGTAAAGTTTATAAGAAGTTCCTGTTAGGTTGTAATTGCTTTTAAGGTGATTAATACAAGAGCACATTTACTGTAAAAAAGAAACTTATAAGAGGTATAGACAACAAATTCAACTCAAGCAATTATGAACTCAACTGCTGAACTTTTTATTTTGATGAGAATTAGAAATTATATACATAGAAATTTTGAAGAAGAAGTGTACAAAGCAGGAGGACAGCATAAGTCCAAAGAAGAAGAAAGAAAAAGAGATTGATCAATAAAGCTCTTACCTCACAGAATAATCTTCTTGAATATAATACTGATAACAGCGAGATTTATGTTCTTTCCGTTCTTTCAGTTCTTCCTAGTTACCTCATTTTGCGATAATATGCAAAAAAGCGCTATAAGGTCTCTTTCTTGATCACATATCAATATCTTAGAAGAAAGCCATAGTAAACATAACTAGACTCAATACCTATACTTAACCACACTGGAAGATCACCCGCTTTACGTACTCTCCCTTAGGAAAAGTCTATTCGCTCATACTTCATACATCCAAATTGAATAACTAGGATCACACTTTAGACCCTTGATTCTAAGTCTCTCAACTACCTGAGCAAACCATTGTTATACTACAAAAATTAACCTACTGATATTCCTCAATTGTTTCTAGAAAATCTCAGCTCAATCACCCTTTAATTCATCTATAACCCTGTTCATATTAACTACCTTATAGAATAACCAAGAATTGGTATCACTCTTCATCAGCCATTTAACCTTTAACTTTCAATACTGATTGTGCTTCTTCCTTTAAATCACCCTCCAACTCATTTCAGAGCCAATCAATATTATCTCCTTGGAAAAAGTTTTCCTCCCCCCAACATTCTCAAAGATGTTCGTTATTCCATACCTCTAACTTCACTTTCATTGACATATCACGCAGCAGTCACTTACTGCACAACTCCTTCACACTCTTCTAAAAATCAACATTAAAGACCATATTCTTGAAACAAAAGGACTGCTTGGTTCCCACTAAAAGGTAGTTGACTGAAGGAAAAGCAAGAGGTGATCATAAAATGGATCGAAAAGCACTTTTAGAAACCTTTTACCTTTCTCAACCTCATTAGTATACATAAACCTCTCATGTTTGGAAAGTACATATTGCCATCGCCATGCATTGTTTACAAAAATTGGAGGATATCACCCCTCATGATCATGAATAAAAAGCATTGATATCTCTCATTTTAGCAAACCCCTTACAACAAAGTAATTTCTCCAAGCATTTCAAACATCATCAAAAGTCTCCCGCACCAACCCCTTCCAGCAACAAATTAATAGACTCTTGTCAACAACACGGCACCATGAACGTTGTTTTACCACTCGCACTCTTTGATTTTTGGAAGAGTGGAGTTCAAATTTTGATCTAATAAAGACTTGGATAGCCATATGTGTGATACCCTACTTATAGATGGAAAATGCAAATATTAAACAAGTCGCTGGAAGATTTGGAGAGGTGATTGGGATCCATATGAGGCAGAACCTACATGTTGCTTGGAGTAAGAATGCCTCCAAAATATTATAATAGCATCATTGAGCGTGAATTGAATATTCAAGTCCAAAGTTGAAACAATGTTGTTCATGTCGAGGAATATTTATTTTAAAAAGAATCCTTCTGCTCATAATTTAGAGACACAAGAAAAGAAGCCTGCATATGTTCCTGAAGGAGTGGAAGAGGACACTGAGAGAAAGGTAATCCAAGAAAGAACACAAAAAGTTGGTACACCTCCTCTAAACCTCGTCTAGTTCAATGACTAGAAGACCTTTCCTTCTCTAAATCATCCTGGGCTGATGCACAGAATTAGTAACGACAGGGAGATTCATTGATAGTAGTGGTAGAAACAAGTGGAGAAGACTATTGGACATCAGAGATTCTATGCTAGAGTCAGAAGCACTTTGGAAACCGGATTAATAGCACATAAACTACAAGAAAAAGCTGTGTATATGACACTTGCGGTTCCATACTACTGAGCAAAGCTCATAACACATGGTCTACAGAGAAACAATTTTAATCGAAATGCTACTAAGGTAAAGAGGCTATTCATGAGGCAATGTGCAATAAGATAAAAGAGAAAGAGGGCTTGTATCCTTTTATTTGGAGAGAAAAGTGGGGGGAAATGCTGAGAGTGGTAGTTTGCACAGGGTGTTGTCTTGGAGGTTATTGGATCTTGATTTATTAAGTTGGAATGCTGGACGGTTTGGCATCAATTTGCAAACGAAGATCCTACAGATAGTTTGATAAAAAGCTCCCGGATTGCCTAATGCTGCACACAAGAGACCAACTTTGGGATACAGAAGATGTGAGGGAGCTCCATATGTAGGAGATTCTTGCTTTCATCTCAAGGGGTTCTTGGGGGATCATCACGTGTTTGTGGTTCCTACATCTCTATTGTCACTAATGTCCAATCTCATTGTGACCCAAACATTTATGGCTCATTTAAGGTGGCCATGTGTTAAAGACTCAAAACTATATGGTTCGGAATTTCTAGTTAACAGACTGTTATTTTGTTTTCCCAGAAATCTGTTTCTAGACAAAATTTGTCAATGGTTTTTTTTGACAATTGGGCTTGATTGAAGTCAACCTTGTGGAAAATCAATGCAGGTCCAGTGTTAAAAGGCCCTGAACTCTCTAAATGTGGCTAGAGAATCATAAAGTTGTACCTTTAAGATGCAGAATATTTGTGTCCATTCCAATGATGTTTGTAGAAAGTTGATTGGTTTTTACTTTTAGACTGCTCATGTAATCCAGGAGAAAAGCAGTAAAGCAAATCAGCTGCAAGATAAGAAGGTGGGTGGAGTGAAAAGCTTAGGTAATGATTTTAATGGGTGTGAGGGTCTCTTGCCGTTGCGAGATTTTTAAAATCTCTCTTTTGGCGCTTTTTGTGTTTTTTTTATAGAAAAATAAAGCTTCGTGGAAAAGAACAGTCCCAAATCTTTGACAAGTTTGTTCACCAAAATCCACAAGAGTAGTAAACGCACCAGGTACACCACTCAAATTTGACAAGTATTGCAGATATAGAGTGCAGTTCAAACTCAAAGATGGATACACTCAATACAAATGTAATGTGATGTTTCAGACTTCAGAGAAGGAGACAGTGATTGAGGTGGTTAGATATATTCGCGAAGCAAAAGCATTTCCTAAGAATCCTTTTTACGCAAGATATGTAAACTGTGCACTTTGGCACGAGTTAACAAGAAGGAATACCAAAAGTAATATCTGAGTTGCACAGAGTTAAATTTTTTGTTAGGTGTTGTTTCTCTTATTGGCGTATTGCACTATTGTTGCAAACTAGCATTCAATATACCAATGCGACCTTTGAATTGAAGAAGAAAGCATTAGATGATATTAGGTTCTTTTTTTCACTCTCAAAAGGTACTACGGAATGAAAGACTTCAAATGAAAAGATACACAAGTCCATCTAACAGAGAGCATTCCTTCTGGTTTAAGTTCATTAAAAGAAACATCATTTTAGGCTTAAGATAGTTCGGGTGCAGTATTTCTAGTTTGACATTTACTCTAGCTTAAATGCATCATTTTATGTTTTTGATAAAAACTTATTATGCTTTGATAGTTTGGGATATTCCTTCACTGCCTAAAGAAGTAAGAGAGGCTTCAAATCAGAAAGAAAACTTATGCTTTGATAGTTTGGGATATTCCTTCACTGCCTAAAGCAGCAAGAGAGACTTCAAATCAGAAAGATAACTGTGTCGTCATGATGGATGCTTCGATAATATGCTAAGGGGTTGTGAGTAAATTAACGGTCTCAACTACGGGCCTGGGCCGCACCCATCATAAAGAGAGATAGCCCACTTCACAAGACTAAGGAGGTTCCACCTTAAAACCATATGACAATAAGGAATGTGGGACACTCACATGTATTAAAGGCTATACATCATATAGATCAACAGTTCCCGTGTAGGCATCATGGATTAGCAAGTAGCAATTACAGCAAAAGGCTATCCCTTGTGATTACAAAAATACATATCTGAATTCTGAAGCAACTGCCTCAGCATCAGAAACTAGTTTTCTGATAAACGGAGCCCACATTTGATGGGGAAAAAAAAGGAATATTCACCTCTAATAACGTCATTCCCACTTTTATTGAGTTACATGAAGATTAAAAAAGTTGAGGTTACCCAAGAGAGGGGACAAACATACAATCTTGCTTAATGCTTACACTTGACAAAGATAATTAACTTAATTATATTACACCCAATTCTCCTCTCAATTAGATTATTACTCTCACATGATTTCAACATCAATGTTTTTTGTTGTGCATCAAGAAACAAAAACACGCAATGATGTATACGGGATTCGATGGAGGGTACCCCAAACATCTTACTCAATAAGCTAGATGACATTATCAATCATGCTCTTACCATTCAAAAGGGAGATACTCACATTACAAAACAAACAACAACAAAAAAGGAACAAAATTTTAGGATGAAAATAAAGGGTAAGAATAAAATGTACCTGAGAGGTGAAATCAGCAGCAGCAAATATAAGGGAAGAAGAGATTCCCTTGGTGGTAAATGGGCGGGTTTGAAGCATACCCAAATACCATTTTAGGAACCCATCAAAGTGGGCCCCAGAAGAAGAGGAAGAAGAAAAAAAGTTCTAGAAGAATGTACAGAGTAGAAGCTGGAAGTAGGAAATTTACAAGTAATATGATGGTGATGGCCTCCAATGATGAAATTCGAGGAGCATTGTTGCAGATTTGCAAAGACCATCCTCTGCTGATGTTTTTTGCAACAGAATTTATCATTTTCCTGCTTTCATGGACTTTCTGTTTTCTTAACCTTAACACCACTGTTTTTTGTTCTTCTTGTTGCTATAAATAACCCAGGAGAGGAGGGAGGGCTGCCAGAAAAAAAACAATAACGGAGATTTGAAAAGTGGGTGACGGATCGGGTCGGATTCAGGTGGAGCTCCTCCGATTCGTCTCCCATACATTTATTGGTTTACCCATATAAGTATTAAATAGTATTTTTTATGCCCTCAAAAAAATATTTTTAGCGCTTTTTTTATTAGAATTTTCTTCCGAATAATACGAAAATGGCGTTTTAATTCCGAATATGTTGAAGTGAATTATTGCGCATAGCGTCTGGTCCACGTAGGATTCGCGACGCGCGAAAATGTTATTTTTTTTTATCCGAGGTAAACCGCTTCTTGAAGTAGGCTGGCTTTTTTTATTAAACTTCGCTACTTCGAAGTAGCGGTTAACTCTTCTATAAACCGCTACTTGCAGTAGCGGTTTTATGCATGATAACCGCTTCTTGAAGTAGCGGTTTATGTGGTCAACACCTTACGGCGCTCTTATTTGTATAATATGTAAACCGCTACTGAGATAGCGGTTTAGTGAGAAAAAGACTTCTCATTGTTGCTTCCCATAACGGCCCAAATGCCGAAACATAAAAAAAAAAAGCTTTCCAACCTACAATTTCAACACCAAATTCCATCCAAGTCCATACAAAGTTTTATGCTCACATTAATCATCCAACACCAAGTTCATCCACATTTGCACATTTATCCAATAAGTAAGATTAAGAAAAATATGTCAATCACAAACGAAGTTTAACACAATATTTACTATAGCTATTATCGATACTACTACAAACAACAAATGAAGTGCTAAGACCCCCTCTTCTTTTTTTGCGGGGGCTGCCTGTGAACTAGGTGTGGTCTCTCTGACTCTGCATTGGGATGAAGAGAAGATGGAGTGGTGGCAGAACGGCGTCGGTAGGTCCTCGGACCGACCGGAGGCGAAAGCAAAGGTGCCGTGGTAGATGTATGGGCAGCTAGGACATAGAAGGTGTAGGAAGTCGAAGTATGTACAAAGCAGCGGTAGGCACGCCCGTAAGATGTGGCCATGTCCAGTTTGTTTTCCCTTGCATCATCGTCCTCCTCCTATCGGGAATCCACATGCTCCTCCTCATTTCCCTAAAATCCAACATCATTTGGTTGTAGAGTATCAAGATGGAATGTGGATGGTATGTGGGGAGACGCAGGTGAGAACCGAACTCATTCATGTGCTCATTGACATAATGTGGGTCGAGAACATCTTTGTTAAATGATCCAAATTGCATGCTAGGAGCCGATGCCACGTACTCCATGCTATCCCTAAAGTCCATTGTAGGTTACTAACCAACATTACTTTGGAGATTTATCTCCCCGGGAACTTGTTCAATGTACACCTCCATTGCCATGGCCGACGCTTCTGTGTCACTGATAGCCCATACAGCACTGCTGACTGGCCATTCTCCAGTGAATTGGCACATATTTCCCGGCATCGGCTATCTCGCAAACAATTCCCCCACATACCCGTCGATCACATCCAACAACGTCTTATACCCTATTCGAATCTCTTTGGAAACATCATACGGAATTGATGAACAAAAACTTTTTCCTTCCACCTCTATACACAATATCCAACGTCATTTTGAGATAGTTCACCATTCAATAAAGGTGAGAAAGGATATTTAGGTTGTTCCATATTCTACATACCAAAAAACATAATGTTAAAGTTATTCTTATTCTACACATTTAAACAATATGAACACCATTCTTCACCTATACTAGTAGCATTTGTAACCTAAACACAAACAATTCATACAAATCAACCATCACATTTTACTCCAACACCATTTTTAACCAACCATATAACTTAATAAATCCACCTTCAATTCATGCAAAATCGACCATCCGCAAGCGATAAATTATGCAAAATACTTAAATTATACCTAATCAAACCAAACAATTTCCATCCTAACAACGATTACAAAGCTAAAATACATAACTTAAATGCCATGGCATGCTAACAAGAACAAATTAAAAAAAAAAGAAACAAAAAAAAAAAAGACTACTCACACAGGCTAGACGGTGGCGTGCGGTGGTAAGCGCGGGACAGTAGCGTCTTGATCAGCGGCAGCTGGGCAGCTTTGAAGCTGGCGGCGATAATTGGCGTCTTGTCTTGATGGTGTGTAGCTCGGTGAGTCAGCCTTCCGTTGGTGAAACACTTAAGTAGAGAAAAATTTGAGATAACAATGGAAGTGAATGTGAGAATTTGGGGGATTAGGTCTGATTTGGGGATTGTAATGTATGGCTACTTCAAGTGGCGGTTTCTATTAATGAACCGCTTCGCGAGTAGCGGTTTACTTCGATCCAGCGCCATTGCTCCTGGCGGTACCTGAAACGCTACTTAAGTAGCGGTTGGCATTTATTAACGCTGCCCGGTGGCGGTTTATTTAATAACGCTACTTCAAGTAGCGGTTTATAAGGTGCCAGCTACTTCAGTACTTATTTTACAATGAGAAAAAAAAATTTCGGCATTGCGTCCTACGTGTAGTGATGCAGAAATAATTTCCTTTCAACATATTTGAAATTAAACCCCATTTGCATTATTCAGGAAAAATTCCTTTTATTACTAAAATACTATTCCTAGGTCTCATGACCTAATGTTTGTTTCCTCTTTTTCTTTAGGGGTCAAATTTTTAAATCTTTGACCAAATATTCTCGATAATATATTAAGCATCTTGTACTCATTAGGATCTTGTTAGGTTAAGCCTCAATATGTACTTTCCATAATATCAATCTTTTATATTTTTAATATCTACAGAAAATTAGAATATTGAAGGTCAAGGTATGCCTTGGAAGGCGTGCCGCAAAGTAAATGCATGTTTATATTGTAGGACCGGATGAAATATTATATACACATGCATTGTCAATATATGCAACATTTCTTTTATGTTCTTTTACTTTATTGTCCATGGAGAAAGTATCTACCACTTAACCGTTATGGGCAAATAGTTGCCCATAACGAGGGTATTTTGTTATTATGTGAAATGTAAAGGTGAGAAAGTGTAATTTAATTGGATTAAAAAGCAGAGAAAATGCAAACCCTATACGGGTCACTTTATATATAAAGTTATCTTACATTCTCTCTGTCGATATAATATCGCCATTTTTTTCAAAAAACTAGCTAATTTTGTTGAACCTAGTTTACTGAATTTATTTTTAATAGAGTAATATAATATAACATTCACTTAATGTGATAAGATGCAACCAAAGATATGATATAACGATCCGATTGATATGATAAGATGGTGTCAGATATGATATATTAGTCATCTAATATATCAACTAGATTCCAAATAAGAGAAATATATATAAAAATAATAATTTGCTTATAATTTATAATTTTATAATACTCTAGAATTTTATT